>OW240915.1:202613255-202630447 GCA_933207985.1 Pelobates cultripes | reverse complement strand
TTCTGCTTTGGACATTTGTTTGGAAAAGAAGCCACAAGGATGCAATGGCTTTTCAGGCGACTCTCTTTGGGATAAGACAGCACCTACCCCGATATCAGAAGCATCAACTTCAAGAATATAGGGCAGTGTGGGGATAGGGTGCTGTAAAATAGGTGCAGAAGCGAATGTAGTTTTAAGAAACTCAAAAGCCTGAAGTGCCTCGGGAGACCAGACACGAGTATTGCCTTCCTTTCTTGTCATATGGGTGATAGGCGCTACAATAGAGGAAAAACCTTTAATAAAGCGTCTATAATAATTAGAGAAACCAAGAAAACGCTGAATGGCTTTCAAACCTTGTGGAAGAGGCCATTCCATGACAGCAGAAAGCTTCTGGGGATCCATCTGAAAACCTTTAGCGGAAATTAAATACCCCAAAAACTGGACTTCGGATTGGTCAAATAGACATTTTTCCAGTTTACAATAAAGACCATTAGCAAGAAGGGTCTTCAGAACTGTCGTAACATGCCTGTGATGAGTGTGTAAATCTGTAGAGTATATTAATATGTCGTCTAAGTACACAATTACAAATGTGTGAATAAAGTCTCTTAAAACGTCATTGATAAATTCTTGAAATACTGCTGGGGCATTGCATAGACCAAATGGCATAACAGTATACTCGTAATGGTCAGATCTAGTGTTGAATGCCGTTTTCCATTCGTGGTCTTTCTTAATACGTATTAAATTGTATGCACCTCTAAGATCCAATTTAGTGAATACAGTAGCATGTTTGAGTCTGTCAAATAATTCCGTGATTAAAGGTATAGGATATGCATTTTTGATGGTGATTTTATTTAGACCTCTATAAATCGATACACGGTCTTAAATCACCTTCTTTCTTTGATACAAAGAAGAACCCCGCTCCAGCCGGAGAAGAGGATCTCCTAATAAACCCCTTTTCTAATGATTCCTTAATATACTCCTCCATGACACGGTTTTCTTGAACAGATAAAGGGTACACCCTGCCCTTTGGAGGTATTGTGCCAGGCAATAAATCGATAGCACAATCGTAGGGTCTGTGAGGTGGTAATTTGTCAGCCTCCCTTTTATCGAAGACAGTTTTGAGAAATAAGTACTGAGGGGGTATAACAGTGGACAAAGGAGGAGTTGTAGGAACATTAATAGAATTCAAAGGGGTGACTTCAATAGTACAGGACTCATGGCAGGCATCGCTCCATGATTTTATTTGCCCTGACTCCCAATCGAAAATGGGATTGTGAGTACGTAACCATGGGTACCCTAACACAATGTGAGAAGAGGGAGATGTGATGACCTGGAATCGAATGGTTTCAAAGTGTAAAACCCCTGTATACATGTGTAATGGTACAGTTTCATGAGTAACAATTGGAGAACTTAATGGTCTACCATCTATGGCCTCAATGGCCAAGGGTATCTCCCTTTCTCTGACGGGAATATTATTTTTCGTGACAAACTCAGAGTCAATAAAGTTCTCAGCAGCCCCAGAATCAACCAAGGCTAATATGCATTCTGCTATACAACTCACCCCCGTATGAAGGGAAACAGGGAAAAGCAAACGATTAGGAGGCATTTTAGGAGACTTAGAGATCACACCCAAGGCCAGTCCCCTATAAGGTCTTAGGTGCGAGAGTTTTCCGGACGCAAAGGACATTCCCTTACCATATGGTCTCGCCTACCACAGTATAGGCAGAGTCCATTCCTTCTTCTAAGTAGTTTTTCAGTATCCGAGAGTTTGGCAACCCCTAATTGCATGGGTTCCTCCTCGGGTACTTTAACACTCTCAGGTTTATCAACTCTGGGGTTAATAGATGTGACCAGACGTCTATTCTTGTTTTTGGTATAGAGCCTGTCGCAAATTCTATTATCTATATCAATGAGGTAGTCAATAAGATCCTCTAATGGAATAGGAAGCTCCCTTGCCACTACCTCATCTAATATAGTGTCAGATAAACCTTCCATGAACGCAGTAGTTAACCCATTATTGGTCCAATCTACCTGTGAAGCAAGGGTACGAAACTGAATAGCATAGTCCGCCACAGACCTAGACCCCTGTTTAATCCTCATTAATGCTCTTGCGGCATTCTTTGACCTCTTTGTTGTGTCAAAAGTTCTACGAAAAGCCGCAAGAAAACTATTGAAATCATGAACCATAGGTCCATTGGCCTCCCAAATAGGATTTGCCCACTCTAGTGCTTTGTCAGTAAGTTGATGCATCAAAAACCCCACTTTAGACCTATCAGTGGGAAAGGAATGAGGATACATCTCAAGGTGGAATTCTATTTGATTAATAAAACCTCTGCATGTCTTGGCTTCCCCTCCATACCTAGGAGGAGGTGTTAAATGGGGCGAAGCATTGGTTGAATTGGATACTTCGGGAGGATGAGGTGTAGGAGGGTTAGGTGCGGTTGCAGGAATGGTTCTAGACAAGAGCTAAACAAAAGACAACACAGAGGAGAGATACGTCTACCGGACCTTAGAATGGCCGGACTCGACGTATATGAGAGGAGACAGAGTCAGGAACAATCCGAAATCAAGGGCACAGAGAGACAGCGTAAACTAGGACAAGCCGGGGTCTGGTACACAGTAAACAACAAGCCGACAACCAGAACAGATAAGGATAAAGAGAAAACGTAGTCAGAAACAAAGCCAAGGTCAATACGGAGAAACACAACTGAACACAACAAGCGCTAAAGGGAACTGATACAGAAACCACGATAGGGCAAGGAACAAAGGAAAGAAGGTGAGTATAAATACCTAAACATCTAATTTGATTGGTCCCTGTCACATCCACGCCCCCAAAAGGTAAGTGTATGGGGAGTGTGGCATGACAGGGACCAATGGGATGCCTTTTCCAATTTAGGCACCCACTGTCCCTTTAAGAGCGCGCCCGATACCCGCGGCGCGCTCTTAGAGTTAGGTGGAACACGTGACCGCTTTCCAGTCACAGCCGTCGGATGAGCCGCGCGCGGCTCGTGCAGCAGCAGGACCTCGCGCGGCTCGAACAGAGGACCCCGGCCGGCACCTGGAAAGGGTAAGTACCGCTACAGGCACTAGTTAAAACGACTGTATACACCCTCAAGAAAACTCACGATTCCCATATACATATATTTCTATATTTCCCAAGTTCCAGAAGAAGGAAATTACATTTCTATTCCAAGCTCATTGCCTCCCAGGATGTCACAGAGTAACCCTCATACACCTAGGGCGTTATCTCAGTTGTCCTTAAGGCCAGAGACACAAGACGGAGTACAATTATTTATCAGTATAGTTATAACCTTCATGGTCTTGTGTCAGTACAGACACAACTGCATGCCACAGGACTCAGCCTATATTACTGGCAATTGTGTCCTGTATGTCTACCCTCAGGTCATTGGACTCAGCACATATATAGTATATTTAGTTATGGCATTTCAGCACCTCTATCATGTTCCCCGTGTAGACCCTACAACGATCATATGTTACGCTGAAAGTTACGATACGATATCAGTATGACCATATTTCAATTATAGCTACGCCATCATAAACATTAACTTTCAACTGATCTACAACTTAAATAAATCACCAACCCCTCCCCATTAAATTCCACTCAGACTTACGTTACCTCCCAATACCACCGGAACTACATTGGGCCTCTCTCAACCTCTTATACATAGTCCTCACACAAAGCCATCTAAGGGCCTTTGCAACATACTTCAGGTAACCTTAGTGGACAATTACGTCTTATTTGCAATCCCTCATTTGGGCACTAAGTTCACATATCATCTGGATAGGAATGTATGCGTAAAGTTCAGCTATCTCACAGCTTTCTATCTGTAATCAACCAAGTCTTATAATATTATACATCTGCTATATCTTGCACCATCCACATACGGCCACACAGTATCTCTCCTCACGACCCTACCTACATGGTCTACTCCTGGCCAAACGCACAGTATGTTATAATTCCCTCATAACAGATGTTCTCCTTACCGCTCTTATTTTACTACGTCAGTCTAGCATTTTGTCAATTTACGACACGTGCAATATGCCACATACATTATGACTCTTACCGAATTACCATGTGGGGCATTTAAGTTTCCCTGGGTCGACCTTACTAGTCAGCCGCCATCGTGCTTACATAGCTATTCCATACTGGACTATTCCCACGTCACCCCCGCATATTAGAAGAGTTCATATACATGATATGTATACTGTCCTTCCCGCTTCCCTGGCTATTTGACTGCTCGGGCAACCATGGTACGAGTTACCACATTAGCCAGGCACGTTCAATGCCTATTGTACTGCCTTACCCAGCATACAGGCTTTTAAGTAATTCTAACTTATAGGGCCAACCATCACCTTATCATACCACGGCCAACTTTTATTCACAACCACACTCTTTACACATTACATACGCCCTGCCACTATAGCATAATATCGGCTCCTCATGTGGGCTATTACATACGGCATAGGAATTACAATTTGACATAAGTTTTCACGTTGTCACAACCTACCACAGCATGCCTCTACACATGGCCCTCACTAGGCCGTCACATGCACGTTACATACAACCCACTGCGGGCAATCCACTACGACTCAATTCAGCCCCACAGGTGGGCAGTCATATACGACCAAGGTCACGTTAGACCACTCAAATCCTCCCTATACGGCCTTTCTCGGCATGTACAACTCCAGTCACAGACACTTACGCAATCTCCAATATTAGTTCCTGCTGGTAAACTAGAATGTCCCACATACTTCATACACATTTCAGGTTCTTCTAGCAGAAAAACGCCCAGCTCAATATAGTTAGGTGTCTCTTCCCTATACATATATATGTCTTTAACTAGGTTCACACACATATGTAGTCGATGCAACCTCAGGGGACAGTTGGCTATGAAGTAGGTGGCCAGACAAAGTTAGCCAGATCGAAGGGTTCCATAAGAACTCTGCACGCTTCAAAATATATCCCAACATGGGGTCATTCATGGCCAAGTAGACCAGTTCTCTGACAATTTGTCAATTGGCCACGTCATAAACCAGTCCGGTCTTGTATCCCTTATTATGAATTCATCAGACGACTAACGGAGGGGAAGCCTGTCACCAATGTTTTATCTGGTATGTTACCATGTACCAGGCATTTACAATACAGCTGCTGACCAGTTATCTAGTCTTCAGTTTCAGGCGTTCAGGAGGTCCCTAACAAACTGTCTCATCTATAGCCACGATCGCTCCCCAGCTCCAAGAATTACCTATGGAATCGTAGAGTGGCTAAGTCACAGCAGGAATTCCAGCTCCTGCAAGTAGTGGAAGCTGAGGTGAATGTCGTGAGCATGCAGGCTTTCCCATATGATGTCAGTGAGCAGGAAGCTTAGGTGGAGGAATTAAAATTATATTTACAGGAACATTTCCCTAGCACCATAAGAACTAATGTAGGCTTTAATGGTTATAGTGCTTCAAGTGTCCCTTTAAGTGTTTTTCATCTTTAACAATTACAGTAATGCTTTGCATCACACAATAAATAAAAAGCAAAAGAAGAATACTTGCAACTGGCTTAACTGAGACACTCCTGTGCCCTAACACACTTCACTTTTGCTACAGTGGCTTAGGAGTAAACTGAAGGCCCCCTTTGTCTTATACATAGACGTCCATAGGTACACTCTTACAGCTATCAATCAGACATCTGGGAGGGTTCCCTGTTTCATATGCTTTGAACACTAACTCAATGCGTAAGGCAATGCTTATTTATGAGAAGCATTAGATATGACTGGACATCATTAATCATGATGATCTCAGCTAGGGTGGATTGTGCTGCATCAATTAGACTGTCTTGGTGATGGAAAAGGGTGAGTTTATTTTATTAATAAATATATTTATTTGTAATGGTTTAGTAGTGTTTTTTTATGGAACAAATAAGTACCCTCCATAAAGTTTCCTTTAAGCCAAATCTAAAGAACGCAAGTTTTTAAAATCCAAAAACTTTTTTGCGGCGATCACAACACATTGCAAATTCCTTTGCTATGGCTTCGATGTCTAGTTCATCCATTATGTCTCTATGGATGTTGCATATAGCAACATGGTTCAAACGTTTCTGGGTCATTGTGGACCTCACCCAGGTTTTTAATCTACGCAGTGCACTAAAACTTCTCTCAGCTTCACAGGAAGAAGCAGGAATAGTTAATAGGATTCTGACAATATTTTCTACTTGAGAGAAAAAGCATCTTTCTCTGGCAGGCATCTTTCGCAAAATATCTACAACCTCAGAGACTGAAGTGTACTTGTAAACACTATATAAGGTGGTTATCTGGGCAGAGAGAAGATGATATTCAATCTCTGGATACTGGGGAAGAACTTCACTAGCTTGTCCTGTCAACAGATAATGTTCCAGTTTTTCATATACAAGTAAGCCCTCTTGGTCAAAGCGCTGCATTAACTGTGTCGATATAATATCCATTATTTGGAAATACTGAGGACAATAGTATTCCTTCACAGTCTTTGCATGAAATTGTTCAGTTGGCCCATGTTGAAGACATTTAGGAATATTAGGTTGCCTTGGTAAGGTAACCTCTTTTAGCTGGTATTTTTCCACTAAATTAATAGTGGTAGCAAGAACTCTTTCAAAGGACGTGTCACATCGTAACTTTTGTATAGCATCATGGGTCCGTTGTACACTTGCTAAAAGTCCTGATATGGTTTGTTCTCTGCCTTGCAAGGCTACATTCAGGCATTCTAAGATCTCCATGATGCTAAGAGAGATTTGAAGACCTAGCAGAGTTTTCCCTTGCCTAAATTGTTGTAGTAGGCCACATGCACGTGGATTTATATCTCCACTACTTCTGGTATTTGCAATTTCTTCAAGTGTTTCCAAAATCAGCTAGTAATTATCCAGAATTTTTTTTTTCCACAGGCTTCACTCTAACAGTCCAGCGTGTTGAGCACACTGGTTTAATATGCAAGACTTTAAGAGGCCCTTCAGCTTCACGATGCACAATTTCTGAAAATGTGGTTCTGCATTTCATAGATTGCCCAAAGAGTTTGCCAAGATCTTGCACACCCATAAGTGCATCTTCCATTATTGGACATTGATGTGCTGCAGCCTGCATAACTCAATTTGTGCAATGTGCACTGCAATGGACATAAATGGCAAGTGGATGTTCCTGCTTGATTAATGCCTGGGCACCATGATATTTACCAGCCATATTTGAAGCTCCATCATATGTTTGCCCTCGCAACATTGACATACAAAGCCCATTACGGCATAAAGCATCCTTGACAATCTGTGCGATTGCAGATCCACTTGTTTCATCAACTTGATATAAGCCTATGAAGTCCTCATGTGGGTACAAGTCTTCATCAACATAGCGGATACAGAAACTTTCTTGTTCTTGACCAGATATATCTTGTGTGCCATCAACAATAATTGCAAAGGCATTATTCCCAATCTGTTTCCGAATAAGGCGTAATACGGTGTGAGACAATAACTTCAAAATCTCATTTTGAATGTCGGAACTCATGTATTCTGCTTTGTGTGATATCCATTTTTTTTAGATAAGACACATCATCTGCTCGTGCAAGCAGAAACTGTTTAAAATTGTCATCATTGTCTTCATGGCCACGAAGAGGGAGACCTTGTTTTGCCAACAGGGCTATTGTTTGTACTATCTTGAGACACAGCCATGCATCATTCTGTTGCTGTTGAATTTGTAGTGAAAGCTGAGCATTAATGGGTTGCGAATCTTTATGATGCAATAGTTACTTCATAGAATATGTATGAGCAGAACAACTCTAATGTTTTTTAAACTTTTCAATAGCTTTTTTCCAATTTTTAAAGCCTACACACACAAATGCTGGCTCAGTGTTCTTTTCGAGTTGAGTCAGATTCAGGACAGCTGCTTTAGCACAGTCGAAACATAGTACCCCTTCAAGAGTAAAACTATAGTGCAGCCATGGAAAGCTTTGGAACCAGCACTCTTGAAAATGTAGAACACGCTTCTTTGCCTTTTGCGTTACAATGGTCTGAGCCGGAATTGTTTTGTAGTCTGGTTGATTTGGTACCACAGCCGTTCGTAATGTTTTCTCATCATCAGCTGGAAGAGAAATGCATTTTCTTTTCATGTATGTTTTAGATTTACTATGAATGAACATATTCTACAGTTTTGATTGCAGGACCACAAGCATGGTCTTCCTCACCATCACTACTTGAGTTACTCATGAGGCCAACTGCTTCTAAAGACACTGTCTCAGCATATTCCTTTTCTGGCTCAACAAAATGATGCCTGACTGGTGATTCAGTGATCTCTTTTTGTTGACATGCTTCTGAGCTTGATGAGGATGTATTTGCTTTACTCGGCATATTTGTAAAAAACTTGTGGATATCCATTCTGACTTTCTTCACTCAAACTGACTTTTAAGCATAAAGCTAAGGTTCTAGAAAAGACAAAATATAAAGAAGAATGATAATACTGAATAATAACAAAAGATTTAAGAATAACATTAACTTTTTAATTTCTCTACAATAATTTGTTTATTATTTCTGGCCCATTTCCTGACATAGCATCTTTAACCCCTTAAAGACTGAGCCAAATGAAACAAAATGTAAACAAAACCTGGCATTTGCGCTACATGTCTGTCCAACCGTAATTCACCTCTTTCATATTAAATGCACACACCCTAATTATATATCATTTTATTCAGGGGAAACAGGGCTTTCATTTAATAAATATTTAGCTATGAAACATAATTTAATATGAAAAAAATTGGAGAAAATAAGATTTTTTTTTTTATTTTTTTTAGTTCTACATTTTAACTGTCAATGTCATAATACTGTTTGCTTTTACTGCAATAAAATACACATATTTGTATTCAGCAAAGTCTCACGTGTAAAACAGTACCCCCTATGTACAGGTTTTATGGTGTTTTGGGAAGTTACAGGGTCAAATATAGCACGTTACATTTGAAATTGAAATTCGCCAGATTGGTTACATTGCCTTTCAGACTGTATAGTCAGGGGCGTTTTAGCCGCGAGGCAAACAAGGCATTTGCCTTGGGCGGCATTTTTCAGGGGGCGGCAAAAAACGCCGCCCCCCAAATGCCCAGGGCAAATGCTTTGTTAGCCTCGCGGCTAACTGACCGGATTGGCTGGCGGGCGGCGCTGGGCAGGCGGCTGGCGAGGGAGCTCTTCCTCTGAGCGGTCTGCTCAGCTCCCTCGCGCGCCGCAAAGTGAGGCTGGGAGCCGGAAAATGACGTCATCTTCCGGTTCCCAGCCTCACTCACCCCCTCAACCAGAACACAGCAGCCTGACCACCAGGGAGGTAATGAACCCCTTCCCCCCCAGCACTCCCATAGGTAAGGAGGGAGGGGGGAGTGAATTAAAAAAAAAAAAAAAGTGTTAATGTGAGTGAGTGAGTGTGTGTCTGTTAATGTGTGTGAGTGTGTGTCTGACTGTCAGTGAGTGTGTGTTTGCCTGTGAGTGTGTGAGTGTGTGTGTCAGTGAGTGTCTGTTAATGTGTGTGTCTGCTAGTGAGTGTCAGTGAGTGTGTGTGTGTCTGCAAGTGAGTGTGTGTGTGTCAGTTAATGTGTGTTTGTTAGTGTGTGTGAGTTTGTGTGTGTGTGTCTGCTAGTGAGTGTGTGTCTGTTAGTGTGTGTGTGTGTGTGTGTGTTTGTGTGTCAGTGAGTGTGTGTGTGTCTGTTAGTGTGTGTGTGTCAGTGAGTGTGTGTTAGTGTGTCTGTGTGTGTGTGTGTTTCTGTTAGCGAGTGTATGCGGATCTGTCGGTGAATGTGTGTGTGTGTGTGTGTGTGTGTATTTAGAAGGCGGGGCGGGGGGAAGGGTTGGGGGGGGACTGGCGCGGTGGGGAGGGGGGGGTGCCTGAGTTTTGTCCTGCCTAGGGCAGCACAAAACCAGGATACACCACTGTAGCCCAGGAATGGTATTTATTTCACAATGGTATAATATTTGTAATAGTAGATAAACCTGGTAAGTAAATGGTATGTCCAGTTTTTAGTAGTTGTTTTTCACCAAACACTGGCCAAAGTTAGCGTTAGTATTTGTTTGTGTGTGAAAAATGCAAAAAACGCCAATTTTGGCCAGTGTTTGTGACTAAGTGGCTACTAAAAAAGACTGGACATACCCAGTTTGCAATACCTTGGGTTGTCTACTATTGCAAATGGTATGCCATCATAGGGGTAATTTTCATTCTTGGGCTACCATAGGGTCTCAAAGGCACCGTAACCAATCTGGCAAATTTTAATGTGAAAAAAATGAAACACAAGCCTTATATTTAACGCTGTAACTTTTGAAAACACCATAAAACCTGTACATGAGAGGTACTGTTGTACTCGGGAGACTTCGCTGAACACAAATATTTGTGTTTCAAAAAAGCAAAAAGTATCACAGCAATAATATTGTCCGTGTAAGTGCTGTTTGTGCATGAAAAATGCAAAAAACTTCACTTTTACTGCCGATATCATCGTTGTAATACATTTTACTGTTTTGAAACACTAATATTTGTGTTCAGCGAAGTCTCCCGAGTAGAACAGTACCCCCCATGTACAGGTTTTATCGTGTCTTGGAAAGTTATAGGGTTAAATATAGTGCTAGCAAATTAAATTCCTTTTACTTTCGGCATGGGTTGTCAGGCAGGTCCCGCTAATTGTAATTAATTAAGATACCTGATTATGTAAAAATATTACATAAATATATATGTAGAATTAATATATGTATATATATATATATATATATATATATATGTATGTGAATCTATATGTGTATATATATATATAATTTTTTTAAATATTTTTATTTATATATAGGTATATATATAGTGATATATACGTATATATTTATGTATGTAGATATATATATTATTTTGTTCTACGTGTATTTTGATATAAATATATATATTAATATCAATACAGTTAGAACAAAATAACACACATCTATATATTTTTTAATTATTTTTTTATCATTATTTTTTTATTTAATTTTTTCACGTATTTACATATTTATTTTTTTATATTATATATAAATATATATATAACAATAATTATATATATATTTAATCAGTATCAGTCTACATGTAATTTGATATTAATATATATATATATATATATATATATAATTATATATATATATATATATATATATTAATAGTAAAATACACCTAGACAGTGTGTGTGTGTGTGTATGTATATGTGTATATATATATACTTAGATCATATATATATAATATATATATATGATCTAAGTATAATTTTTTTTTTTTTTTTACACTTAGTAATTTTATTTCTAGCCAGCTGTGGGACCACCTGTAATTACAGGCAGCCCCCCTGCTGGCAATACAGAAGCCAGCTATCCCGGCCATGTGATTGTGAGGTCCTCGCAAGAACCTCACTCTCACATGGCCGGGGGGCACCGGAGGAGGAGGATCTGCCGCGGGGGGGCTCCCTGGGAGCCCCCCCACCGCGATCGCTGGCGTGGGACCGCCGGCGACCGGGTAAGTAAACAAAAACCGGAGGGCATACAATTACGCCCGGCGGCGTTTAGAGCCACCTAAAATAGGGCGTAATTGTACGCCCTCCGGTCTTAAGGGGTTAAGCCAGTGCGTGTTCCAGAATTACTGCTAGTTGCCCCCCCCGGCAGCCGGCATACGTGACTTAGGCAGTCTGGAACTGTTCTGGGCTGCCTAATGTCAATTCTTGGCATAAAATACATCTGTCATCTTAGCACACAGCGCACTGGTAACAGATGTAATGGCATTCTCCATTGCAGGTAGTGCTCCAAGTGCTGCCTGAATAGGAAAGCCTAGCTTTCCCCTCCCTCCCACCTCACTTATGCAAATCCGTATCTCAAGCCAATAAATCAAACTATTAAAGCAATCCAGAGAGGGTAATCCGAAGAGCACTATCCAGCAGTAAAAATCAACCCACATAGCATTTGTAAATATCAACCCACATAGCATTAGTAAAAAACAACCAATCAAGCAATGCTATGCTGAAATGTTAGTTGATTTTTACTGATGCTCTGATAGCATCAGTAAAAATTAACCGGTATAGCAGCAGTAAAAATAAACTGGTATAGCATTAGGAAAAATAAACCGACATATGGCATCAGTAAAAATAAACCGGTATAGCAGCAGTAAAAATAAACCAACATATAGCATTAGTAAAAATAAACCCACATAGCATTAGTAAAAATCAACCGGTACGCGGCAGTAAAATCAGCGGACACAGCAATGCTGAACCTGAACACAAGGATAGACGATCACTTACTGTTAGTATTAACTATGCTTAGTGGCTGTTTTTTGATTAAAAAAAAAAAGTGTGGACATTAGCCCATATTGCTCAATTAAAATAATTTGCCATCGGTCATTCAGGATGAATATGACCCAGTAGTCTGGTTAAAACCACAAAGTATGGGTTAAACTGCATTGTGTTTCACAGTCACAGGGGAGAAAAATGCTGTATAATATAATTTTTTTTTTTATATTTCATGTCATTAATATGTATGGATTTTGAGACTTAATGACATCACTGTCTGACTGACAGCAATGTTAGAATAGGGGCTACTAGTCTTGAGAAGCAACAGGAATTACAATGCTACATAAAACAGAGTTAAATATAAGTCCACCTGCTAATACAGGGAGTGCAGAATTATTAGGCAAGTTGTATTTTTGAGGATTAATTTTATTATTGAACAACAACCATGTTCTCAATGAACCCAAAAAACTCATTAATATCAAGCTGAATATTTTTGGAAGTAGTTTTTAGTTTGTTTTTAGTTATAGCTATGTTAGGGGGATATCTGTGTGTGCAGGTGACTATTACTGTGCATAATTATTAGGCAACTTAACAAAAAACAAATATATACCCATTTCAATTATTTATTATTACCAGTGAAACCAATATAACATCTCAACATTCACAAATATACATTTCTGACATTCAAAACAAAACAAAAACAAATCAGTGACCAATATAGCCACCTTTCTTTGCAAGGACACTCAAAAGCCTGCCATCCATGGATTCTGACAGTGTTTTGATCTGTTCACCATCAACATTGCGTGCAGCAGCAACCACAGCCTCCCAGACACTGTTCAGAGAGATGTACTGTTTTCCCTCCTTGTAAATCTCACATTTGATGATGGACCACAGGTTCTCAATGGGGTTCAGATCAGGTGAACAAGGAGGCCATGTCATTAGATTTTCTTCTTTTATGCCCTTTCTTGCCAGCCACGCTGTGGAGTACTTGGACGCGTGTGATGGAGCATTATCCTGCATGAAAATCATGTTTTTCTTGAAGGATGCAGACTTCTTCCTGTACCACTGCTTGAAGAAGGTGTCTTCCAGGAACTGGCAGTAGGACTGGGAGTTGAGCTTGACTCCATCCTCAACCCGAAAAAGGCCCCACAAGCTCATCTTTGATGATACCAGCCCAAACCACTACTCCACCTCCACCTTGCTGGCGTCTGAGTCGGACTGGAGCTCTCTGCCCTTTACCAATCCAGCCACGGGCCCATCCATCTGGCCCATCAAGACTCACTCTCATTTCATCAGTCCATAAAACCTTAGAAAAATCAGTCTTGAGATATTTCTTGGCCCAGTCTTGGCGTTTCAGCTTGTGTGTCTTGTTCAGTGGTGGTCGTCTTTCAGCCTTTCTTACCTTGGCCATGTCTCTGAGTATTGCACACCTTGTGCTTTTGGGCACTCCAGTGATGTTGCAGCTCTGAAATATATATGGCCAAACTGGTGGCAAGTGGCATCGTGGCAGCTGCACGCTTGACTTTTCTCAGTTCATGGGCAGTTATTTTGCGCCTTGGTTTTTCCACACGCTTCTTGCAACCCTGTTGACTATTTTGAATGAAACGCTTGATTGTTCGATGATCACGCTTCAGAAGCTTTGCAATTTTAAGAGTGCTGCATCCCTCTGCAAGATATCTCACTATTTTTTACTTTTCTGAGCCTGTCAAGTCCTTCTTTTGACCCATTTTGCCAAAGGAAAGGAAGTTGCCTATAGGGTGTTGATGTCATTAGACCACACCCCTTCTCATTACAGAGATGCACATCACCTAATATGCTTAATTGGTAGTAGGCTTTCGAGCCTATACAGCTTGGAGTAAGACAACATGCATAAAGAGGATGATGTGGTCAAAATACTAATTTGCCTAATAATTCTGCACTCCCTGTATTTACACATTAACAGCATTATCAACATTACTTACCCAGGCTGTGTCTCTGTGGTCCAAGCAGTGCACACACCAGCCAGCAGCTTTGCTTGAAGAAGGTCCTCCCTGACAGGCTGCCACTACTGCTTTGCGGGGCCCTTTGCGGGGCCCAGCAAATCTCAGCAGCTCCTACTGCTTACAGCAATTAAAGCAGAATTTCACTGCCCAAACTGCACATTTTTTACGCGAAAGGTTACCAAACGAGGGGAGACAATAAGCTGCACAGGAGGATACCACCCAAGCAGCACCCGACAAGAAAATGAGGCCTACAAGCATGGCGGGCGCGGGAGAGACGGATGCTTTCCCACGGCCCAGACAGCCCGAGTGGGAGAGCACTCACCCTCAAAGCGCTCCGGGCACAAATCTGACAGATGGGAGACACAAGGCCGGACCAAGATGGCCCATGGCTCTGCTCCCCACACGGAGCAACTAACTCCCAGCGACTGAGCAGCAGCCTTCCAGACGAGATTTGACGGCATATGCAGGGAATTTTGTGAACACCTGGAGAACAGGCGATAACCACCAGCACTCTCACAGACAAGCATTGTGGCTAGAGCATCAACAGCATGACAGCCAGCTGAAGCCCTGTCCCCTGAATGTCAAAAAACCAAGGTGCAGCTGGGGGGCACCGCCTGTGCAAAACAACTAACAGAGCTACCAACTATCATCCTTATGGCACAAGAGCCACACAGGGGGTGACTCCTACTCACCACCCACGTCTGCGGAGAAGAGTAAGACAGCAGCAGAAGAAACTGAATGCAGCTCCACGCAGCCCCACACCGGGGAAGGACTTGGCCCCAGGAAGGAGGCAAGTCTGTGGGATCGGGGTACCGGCCCTCAAGAGATCTCAGGGCAGGAGGGGTGCCTCATTTGGACTGTGCTGGGAAGCTGGGAAGCTCAAGTGGATGCACAAGGTACCGGGGGACAGCTGGGGAGGCTCCTCAATGTCCTTCCCAGGCATGCAACCATGTCTTTCAGAATGGGCATTGGCTGAAACAGTATGGACTGACTCACCATGCTGCCCATAGCTTTTACCCCAATTCACAATGTGAGAACTATCGGATGCAAAAAATAAAGCTTGCAAGTTTACAGAGTGGAGTCATATTATCCTGTATACCAACACTTATGCAGACATGCTGACCGTCCTAGGAAAACAGCTGTATCCCTCTAGCTAGTAGAATTTAGCAGGTCGGCAGCTTAGCATGATAACTTTCTATTATATGATTACCAGTGGCGTACACACAAACCATGGGGCCCCGGTGCGAAAATGATCCGTGGGCCCCCCCACCACACACACACTCACACACACACACACATACATACATACAAACAAACAGACAGGCAGACATATATACATACAGACAGACACATACAGACCGACACACAGACAGGCATACACATACAGACAGACAGGCACACATAAAGACACACACATACAATATAGCAAGGTTGGTGGCAGGAACCGCACTCAATCCCAGGAGCCACGGATGCTCTGGAGCAGGACCAGCAATCCCAATATGACAAGGCAAACAAAAAAACATACAGGCACTCCAAGTGTAAAGCCGCAGGCAGGTTTATTGCAACAAAATCCACAGCAACGTTTCAACCTGACTAGAGGTCTTTGTCAAGCTAGCACCACACAGTGAATAAAGTGCATATATAGCAAAAGGTGTCAGAGAGGAAGTCAATCACTAATTCACTTAATTGATTAACAAGAGATATTAATTAATGCAAACAAATTCACAAATACATATCAAAATTGTACAGCATCAATATTACAAAGGCAATCAAACAGTAATACATTAGATTAAAAAAACAGAAATTAATGCAAAAGTATGCAGTTACTATAGAACACCTATATTATGTATATGTAGATATAATCATATAATATGAGTAATATTTAAATTGTCAGCTTACCTATTTGTGCCAAGTACAGGACACAGAAGAAATGAGCATAGAACAAAATAGAATAAAATAAAAGTGCCTGTAAAATAAAAGTGCAGTTAACCATGAAGATTGACCAGGTAGATTATAGAAGTGGTCATATTAACCACCCCCCCACCAAAAGAATAATAATCAAAAAAGAAAAAAGAAAAAATTAATTTTCTCTTCAAGACAAAGTAAGAGAAATGAAACTTTTGACAATAAAGAAAAACATTATCCTGATCCCATTCAAAGATCAGTACCAGGGTGGAAACCCAACTAAACAGTACCAAAAGAGAAAGAGGAATGGACAGAAGTTAAATCTAGGAGATCAAGACGGTATAGTAAAACAGATGAGGATAGAAAACCACTTACTAGATCAGTGATGGCGAACCTTTTTGAGCCCGAGTACCCAAACCGCAATACATGCCAATTTTTTTTCCCTCAAAGTGCCAAAACAGCAATTAAACCTAAATACTGAGGTTTAAGTTTAGAAAAAACAACTCATACAGTTGTCCGAACTAATTAACATCTGTGTGTGTGTACTTAGCAGTCTGTCTGTGTGTACTTAGCAGTCTGTCTGTGTACTTAGCAGTCTGTCTGTATTTAGCAGACTGCTGAATACACACACAGACTGCTGAGTACACACACACACACAGACTGCCGAGTACACACACACACACAGACTGCCGAGTACACACACATACTGCTGAGTGTACACACACACAGACTGCTGAGTGTACACACACACACACACAGACTGCTTAGTGTACACCCACACACAGACTGCTGAGTGTACACACACACACAGACTGCTGAGTGTACACACACTGTATTGAGGGGTACATTGTATGTGTTTGTGTGTGTGGGGTGATGTGTTTGTGTGTGTGGGTGGGGTGATGTGATGTGTGGGTAGGGTGATGTGTGGGTGTCTTTGTGTGGGGTGATATGTGTAGGGCAGGGGTGCTGTGTGTATGTCGTCCCCCCTCTCCCCCCGTCCCACACTCAGTTTTCTCCCCCTATACCTCCCTCAGTTCCCCCATAACTCTCCCCCTC
>OW240915.1:202578761-202613155 GCA_933207985.1 Pelobates cultripes | reverse complement strand
CTACCTTGTAGTGTGTCCGAGCGCACAGGGGAGCTCAGTTTCCTGTACCCGGCGGACAGGAAGTGCTCTCTCTGTGAGCACTTCATTTCCGTCTGCCCGGGTACAGGAAACATAAGTTCCTGTACCGCGGCGCGCTCGGCCACGCTACACAGAGGGCCTGGCAGGAGGGAGCACTGTGCGCTATGCGCTCACCTCCTGCCGGTCACTCCGGCTTTGCGCCCGCCAGGCCGGTGCGCCCTAAGGCGGCCACTTGTGCCGCCTTATGGATGCGCCGGCAGAGCGCACCCTCCCTCCGGCGACCTATGGCCGCGTGCCCACAGAGGGGGCTCGGCGTGCCACCTGTGGCACGCGTGCCATAGGTTCGCCATCACTGTACTAGATGGACCCCAGAAAGAAATTAAACAATTTCAACCTCTAACAGATTTGAATATCTCAAAGATCACTAAGAAAAAAGAGAATTTTTTAGGGAAAAAACATTTAGAAATAAGTGAGAGGAGAAAAATACATACCCTCTCAAGAGATCGAGAGAACTAGAAGAGGAGGAAATAGAAATCAAGGAGAAAGAAAAAAGGAGGAGAAACGAAAACTTTTGGAGAAAATAAATACTAATAAGGAATCAGTAGGCATGTGCATGGGGAAAATTTTCGGTTCGGCACTCCGAAATTCAGGACTTTCGCAATTTGGCACTTCAACACTTCGGAACTTCGACAACTTCGGAACTTCAGCACTTCTGCATTTCAGAATTTCAGCACTTCGGGACTTCTCTTGCAGCCGCTTAGTAGATAACTCCCTAATTCCCACGGTATTAGGGAGTTATCTACCAAAAGGCTGAAAGACCTAAACTGGTCTTTCAACCATGTAAAAATTACTTAGTATTAGTAAATTATGCCCCTACTCGCTATACCGCCTGTGGCTGCTCACTGTTAAAAAAAATAAAAAAATATTGCCCCCCCCGGCCCTCACCCCTGAGCGGCGGGTGGGGGCCCTACAGTAAAATAAGGGGGGGGCAAAATTGGAATAAGGGGGGACCTAATGTCCTCCCCCCTGATCCCCACCCCTGAGCGGCGGGTGGGGGCCCTAAATTGGAATAAGGGGGGGACCTAATGTCTTCCCCCCTGGCCACCACCCCTGAGCGGCGGGTGGGGCCCTAAATTGGAATGGGGGGGGACCTAATGTCCTCCCCCCTGGCCCTCACATCTGAGTGGCGGGTGGGGGCCCTAAATACTAATAAAGGGGGGGACCTAATGTGTTCCCCCCTGGCCCCCACACCTGAGCGGAGGGTGGGGGCCCTAAATTGGAATAAGGGGGGGACCTAATGTCTTCCCCCCTGGCCCTCACTCCTGAGCGGCGGGTGGGGGCCCTAAATACTAATAAAGGGGGGGACCTAATGTATTCTCCCCTAGCCCCCACCCCTGAGCGGCGAGTGGGGGCCCTAAATTGGAATAAGGGGGGGGCCTAATGTCCTCCCCCCTGGCCCCCACCCCTGAGTGGTGGGTGGGGGCCCTAAATACTAATAAGGGGGGGACCTAATGTCCTCCCCCCTGGCCCCCACCCTTGAGTGGCAGGTGGGAGCCCTAAATACCAATAGGGGGGGACCTATTGTCCCTCCCCCGGCCCCCACCCCTGAGCGGCGGGTGGGGGCACTAAAAAAAAATGTTAACCCCCAGGTGACTAGGGGTCCCCAAACACCTAGTCACCCCCTCCCCCCCAAAAGAAATTAACTGCCTACCTACCCCCCCCCTCACCCTAAAAATAACAAGGGGGGACCTTTAACTAAGTACCTGTAAAAAAAATAAAACTTACGATTCAATGTTTTCTTTTTTCTTAAATCTTCTTTTTTCAGCCCCCAAAAAGGCCAAATAAAAATCCATAATAGCCAACGCAATTAAAGAAAAAAAAACGAGCGCCAAAAAAAAAAATCCATCTTCACCCGGCGAGGCATCCATGCAGACTGAGCTCTGCAGGGCGGGGGAAGGCTTATAAAGCCTTGCCCCGTCCTGCAATTAGGCTCAGAGCACTCTGATTGGTGGGTTTAAGCCATCCAATCAGAGTGCTCTGACAGGTAAATGAAGACACTGACAGGTAAATCTCTACATTTACCTGTCACAGCACTCTGATTGGTTGGTTTGAAATCCACCAATCAGAGTGCCCTGTGTCATTTTACACAGCGTGGGAAAGTTCTTTGGAATTTTCCCACGTTTTGTAATTTGACTCAGAACTCTCTGATTGGTGGATTAAGTAAACAATCAAAAACTTATGAGTCACATTAGGTTCCCCTTTATTCCAATTTAGGGCCCCCACCCGCTGCTCAGTGGTGGGGACCAGGGGGGAGGACATTAGGTCCCCCCCCCTTATTTTACTGTAGGGCCCCCATCCACCGCTCAAGGGTGGAGGCCAGGGGGAGGACATTAGGTCCCCCCCTTATTATAATTTAGGGCCCCCACCCACCGCTCAGGGGACCAGGGGGGAGGACATTAGGTCCCTCACCATATTCTGATTTAGGGCCCCCACCCGCCACTCAGGGGTGGGTGCCCGGGGGGAGGACAATAGGTGCCCCCCATTATTTTACATTAGGGCCCCCACCCGCCGTTCAGGGGTGGGATCTTTACTTAGTATTAGTAAATTTGGCTGAAAGACCAATTTAGGTCTTTCAGCCTTTTAGTAGATAGCTCTCTAATACCGTGGGAATTAGGGAGTTATCTACTTATTCATTCCTGTCATTACATTGACTGGCTAAGTAACTTAGATTTTATATGAATGTATGTTACTTGATTGTTGTAAGTGTTGCAAACGCTTACAGCTGAATCCTGGCTATGTTTGTATACTTTTTATTTAAAATTGTATACAATATAACATTCTTCTTTTTTCACTGGGTAAGTAGATTAGTATTAAGGCAATACTGTGCTTCGGCACTTTGACACTTCGGATCTTCGGCACTTCGACACTTCAGAACTTCGGTAATTTCGGAACTTCGGGACCTTAGCAATTCGGAAGTACCCGAATGTCCAAATTGCCCGAAATTCGTCCGAATTCATATTCAGACCAAAACTAATTGCACATGTCTAGGAATCAGACAATTTTAGGATTTTTAACTTGTCCAATAAAATTTTAACAAAGGCACATATGAATATTTTTAGAAAGGGTTTTAAGTTTCCTCCTAGCAGTAATTTGGATAAATTTGACTCCTTTTTGGATTTAAATAGGTTTTTAAGAAAATTATGTCTTAAAAAGTTTTTTAATAACATTCCAGAGCCAGAAATTTTTAGACACAGATAGTACTTATCCATATTAATGTAATAAATACATATGTTTATCCTACAAATTGTAAATCAGACATAATGAAAACATTTGAGAAGTTATGTTCTAAGGATATTAAAAAAATAAAAAGATTAAGCCAATTAACCCCTTCCCGACCGCAGACGGAAATTTTCCGTCAACATGTCCTTCAGTTAAGGACCGTTGACAGAAAATTTCCGTCATTTACTAAAGTTAACCTCAGATTGCCGTGATTGCAGCGATCGCGGGGTTAACGGTGCTCCAGTCTGCCTCTGTATTAGAGGCCGACCGGGAGCACCCGATCGGACTGCCCCAGCACCGGTGCTCGCTCTGACAGGCTGTCAGAGCGAGCACATGTGCTCAGTGTACTTACCTTCCGCCTCCCTGCACTTCCGGGTTCTGTGTGAAGTGCAGGGATACAGATCAGTGCTGCTGATCTTCTCCCTGTGTAAAAAAAATAAAAGTTAAATCCCACCCCCCCTTTCCCCTGCTTTAATAAAATTAACCCCTTCCCTGACAATTGATCACTGACTACAGTGATCAGTTGGCAGGGTATACATTTTAATGTAATCTGATTATTTTTTTAACCCCTGAGGGTTAATTTTTTTTTTAACCCTCAGGGGTTAAATTTATTTTATTAATTAATTTAAATATTTAAAAATGATATATTTAGCTAGCTGGGATGGGTGGAAGTTAGTGGGGAATTGGGGAATTTGGTGTTAGGCTAACTAGGGGTTAACATTAAAAAAAGTTTTAAAATAAGCTTTTAAAAGGTAAAAAAAGTTTTAAAAAAATGTTTTAGTAACGTTTAAGTAAAAAAAAAAAAATACCACCCGCTTTACCCAGTCTAAATAAAAATTAACCCCTTCCCTGCCAGTTGATCACTGCCTACAGTGTTATACTGTATATCTAATTTCTTTTAATCCCTGAGGATTAACTTTTATTTATTTTTTAACCCTCAGGGGTTCAATTTATTTATTTAATTAATTTAAATATTTTAGAATTATATATATTTTGCTAGCTGGAGTGGGTGGGAGTTATGGGAAAGGAGGGAATTTACTGTTAGTGCTGCTTACTGCTAGTTAGGGGTTAAAAGTAAAAAAAGTTTAGAAAAAAAAATTAAAAGTGTAAAAAAAGTTAAGAAAGTGTAAAACATTTAATAAGTAAAAAAAAAAGTTTAAAAACGGGTTTTACAAAGTAAAAACAGTTTTACAAAGTAAAAAAATACATAAAAAAATGCTCATTACCACTACCCTTGGTACAAGCTAATGGAAAAATGATCCCACGCTAAGGTTCAAAATAGGCCTTTTGAAATACCCTTGGATGTCTTCTTTAAGAAATGGTATGACTTTATGGGGTATTTGGATTACATAGCCTGGTAAAATACTCTAAAATGGGACATGGACACAGTGTAAAAATTCAAAGTTTGAAAAGAACTGGAATGACTGTGTCCCAAATGTGCCCCTCCGGTGTCCACATATACCAGGCAAAGGTACATACGGGGGTATTGCTGTACTCAGCCGACATAGCTGAGCAACATATGAAGTATTATACAGTCGTAGCACGATTTGCAAAATATACTGTGCAAACTCACTTTGTGTGTCAAAAAGGCAAAAAAACGCTTATTACCACTACACTTGGTACAAGCTGGCGGAAAAATTATCCCATGCTAACGTTCAATAGTTGGAATATGTAGCTTGCTCAAGTGCTCCAAAGTGGGACACGGACGCATCAAAACCCTCCATGAAAATTCACACTTAAAAACCTTAACTTGTCACGTCTCTTTTACAGCAGTGTAACTTCACAAAATAGTGTCTAGGTCATACATTGGGCATATTGTTTTACTCAGAAGACTTAGCTGAGCATAATTTGGGGGGTTTGAACTTAGTGGCACATATGAAATGTACAAAATGCCCAGCAAAAATGTAATCCGTATGTAAAAAATGCCCAAAACTATGTTTTACCACATATTTTGGCATATATTTGTGAAGAAATGGGGGCATGTTAAGGCACAATATGAGATACCCTGGAGTGTCTAATTTTACAAATGGTAGGCCTTTGTGGGGTTTTTTTGAACAGTCAAACTGCTGTAATACCCCAAATTGAAGCATAGGCCCATTAAATCCGCCTCTCAAAATTCTACTGTAAATGTTGAAACGGACAGGTCTCCTATATGGCACTGTAGCTTCACGAAATAGTGTCAAAGACATACAATGGGGGTATCGTTGTACTCGGCAGAAGTAACTGAACACAAAATAAAACTTTGTACAGGAATAGCACACACGAACTTTACAAAATACACATGAGAAGTTCTTTGTTATAAGTTTGTGTGCCAAAAACCCCCAAAAACAAAATTTTACTCCAATATTTAGCAGAGATTGGCGGTGAAATGGCTACATAGAAATTGTCAAAATAACCTTAGGACAATAGCCTGTGATGTCTACTTTATGTAAATATATACTTTTGTGTGGCAATTTTGTTTTCCCTTATGGCTATTAAGCTTACAAGACAAACATACCAAATTCCAAAATCGCTCCACATTAAAAGTTTATTTTACTCCTTGTGCTTTGTGACCTGTAACTACAAAAAAAAACTTAAAATCCCAGACACATTATATATTCTGTAAATCAGAACAACTAAATGTATTTTTAATTACTTTCTTTAACCTGCACTAATTAGGCACATATTATTATTGCAAAAACTGTACAAAAAACAAAATTTTTCAATTTTTCTTTTTTTTAAATAATAAATAAGCATTTATATATATATATATATATATATGTGTGTGTGTGTGTGTGTGTGTGTGTATATATATGTATATATATATATGTTACATCAAATTAAAGCCCTTTCTGTCCTTTAAAAAACAGTATATAATATGTGTCGGTGCAATAAACGAGAGAGATGCAAATTGCAGTTGAACGCATACAGCAAGAAAATGCAAAAATTGCTTGTGTCATTAAGCGCAAGACAAGCTTCTGAAGCTGTGTCCTTAAGGGGTTAATAAATATAAGGCAATTTAAGAAGGGAGGAAAAAATAGCTTTGAAAGATTTGAAGGAAGATAAATCCATAATTATTAAACCGGCGGACAAAGGAGGTGGTGTTGTTGTGTGGGAAAAAGAAAAATATTTACAGGAGATTTATAAACAACTTGAAGACGACAAAACATATAAAGAACTTGTAAATAACCCATTTCCCAAAATGAAACTAAATTATATAGAATTTTTAAATGAAGGGTTAGAGACAGGTATTTTAACCAAAAAAAGAATATGAGTTTTTAGATGTAAAACACCCGAGGATACCTGTGATTTATGTTTTACCCAAGATACATAAAGATGCAACCAATCCTCCGGGAAGGCCAATAGTGTCTGGAATAGGGCGATTCTATCGCCCTTGTCACAGTACATAGACCAATTTCTACAGAAAAAAGTGACCGAGTGCCCAGCATATTTAAAAGATACTATGAGCCTCCTACAAATTCTGGATGATTTTAATTGGCCAAAATTTTTTTTATTATGCAACGTGCGACCTGAAAAGTTTATACACAATAGTTGAACACGAAAAAGGGTGCGAGGCCATTGAATTCTATTTAAAAAAAATCAGAAGATATGGATGATCTCCAAATTGAATTTTTAATAAAACGAATAGATTTTATATTGAAAAATAACTTTCTCTGGTTTGAAAGCAAGTTTTATCTTCAGAATTTAGGTACAGCCATGGGGACCAGATTTGCCCCAATTTACGTGAATCTTTTTATGTCCTTCTGGGAACAAAAGTTTGTTTTCTGCAGGGAGGACATTGGGGCAAATCTGGTCCTTTACAAACGCTACATAGACGATATTTTTATTATATGGAGAGGTAGCAAGGAGTTTTTAGAACAGTTTATTATTTCTCTTAATCAGAATTTGTATAATATTAATTTATCTTTTGTAATCAGTATGAAACAAATTAATTGTTTTAGATCTTTTAATTTATATAGATTGTAATGTAATTAAGAGTAAAACCTTTTTTAAACCGTTGATGTTAATAGTTTTATAGATTTAAAAAGTTGTCATTTTAGGCCTTGGTTGAGCAATATACCCAAGGGTCAGTTTTTAAGGATGAAGAGAAATTGTACTGAATAAGGAGTATTTTAAACAAGTGGATATTTTAAAAGAAAAATTTATTGAAAAAGGATATATAAAGGAAGATTTGGAAATAATTGAGAAGGAAATTGCAGAGAAGGAAAGACAATCACTTTTAAAATATAAAACTAAAGACAATCAAAAATATGGGAATGGAAATGAAGATAAAATCCCTCTTATTTTTAGCTCTAATAATTTAGCATTACAAAAAGTGATTAAAAAACATTGTTATGTCCTCAAAGAAGATCCAGATGTACTCCCTTTTTTAGACTCCAAACCTAAATTTATTTTTAGAGGAGCAAACAATTTTAAACAAATTTTAACAAAAAGTTTTTTAGACAAAGAAAAAATGGAAAAGGATGGCAACTTTTTAAAAGGAAGCAAAGGTTTTCACTATTGTGGCACATGTAGAGGATGTTCACTTAGGTCCAATAAAAACAAGAAAATTGTTCAATTTTCGTCCTCTGTTACTAAAAAAAAAAGAGTATCAGATTAAGTCCTTTATCACTTGCTCCAGCAAAGAGGTAATTTACATGATAACTTGCCAATGTGGTTTTCAATATATTGGCAAGATGACACGCACCTTAAAAACTAGAATTAGGGAGCATGTATACAATATTCAACTTAAATTCGCCAATCATAATATATCCGAGCATTTTTTAGAGGCCCATAATGGGGACCCAAAAGGCATAGAATTTATAGGGATAGACCAGATTAAAGTTCATTGGAGTGGAGGGGATAAGGATTATATTTTAGTTCTAGCAGAAATGAAGTGGATGTTCGAACTAGATACTATGACACCATGTGGACTAAATGTTGATTTCCAAAATAATAAATATGTATAAAGATCCTATATTTAACATTTTCTCTTTTCTCTTTCCCTTTGCTTTTTATACATTTTATATTTTGTATTAATTTTATAACACATCAATTTGTATTTTGTATTTATGGCTATTTATGTGTATATTTTTAATAGGAGTATTTATTGTCTATTTTTTGAGATTCCTATTTTTTTGCTATATATTGAGTCTCCTTTTAACATATGTACTAAATATCTTTAAGGAAGGTAGTTATTGGTTTTCTCCTTTAATTTTTAATGATTTGTCTTTCTCCCAAAACACTAGATTAGACTCTGTTTATAATCAATCTATACATATAATTATTAATTATTGCAAACAAATTCAAAATTAGTAATGTATTTAGCATTTTAATAATATTTAAATATTGTCTTATATTTGGTTGTTTAACGGTTAACTTAGGTGGTATATTCTCGCTTTTACAAATATTTCCTATGTATGGGTTTTTACGTTATGACGTTTCTAACACGTCCTTATGCAACTGGAACCGGAAGTAAGAATAGACGTCGGGACGTGATGAAGCAGGACGCGTCCCGACGCTGAACCTGGAAATGAAGAGCCGCGAATGCGGAAAAAAGGGCACCAAGAACGGACTTAAAAGAGTGCATGCCAGAGTCACACGCATCACCTCCGATGAAGGCACACTGCCGAAACGTGTCAGGTGCATTTTGGTCTTTCTACTCATGGGACTTTCCTTTATTTTTTGTTGTTGTTTTAATTTGTATCCTGTCACTGGATTAATAAAAGTTTTGTAACTCCCCGAACCTGCGTTTCTGGCGGTACATCAGACACAATTTTGGGAAGGACCCAGCTGAAGTCCAAACGGTGATTCATTCAAGGCATGCAGTTTGAGACAGCTTTATAAGTGGCTCCACTTATGTGAGTGAGACCAACACAGAATCCTAAAGTGTTTTATTTTAAACGTTACCCTATGTCTTTTCGATTTATGTTCATTTTCAGAACCTGATCTCAATTTGGGTAATATTTCTATTTTACTTGAGTGCTCTCACCATTTTCTTTTTAATCAAAGACCTCTAGTCAGGTCGAAACGTTGCTGTGCGTTTTGTTGCAATATACCTGTCTGCCGCTTTACACTTGGAGTGCCTGTGAGTTTTTTTGGTTTTTTTGTGTTTAAACACACACACACACATATACAGACATACATACAAAGACACATACATAAAAAAGACAGGCACACATACACACAGGCAGACACATACAGATACACACATACAGACACGCACACACACGCACACACACACATACAGGCACATACAGACATGCACACACACATACAAAGACATACATACAGGCAGACACACACAGACAGACACACATACATACAGACAGACAGGCATACATACAAACACACACCAAATGTTTAAGTCACCCTCCTGTTTCCTACCTTTTAGGTGCAGGAGGGTGACTTTCCCTCGGTTCCAGTGGTGGCTCAGGTGGATGGGAGTCAGAGTTTCCACTCTGACTCCCTGGTCTTCCTCCCGCACGGCTCTCATTGTTAGCTGGGAGGCGTGACGTGTGGTCACTTCCTCCCAGCTCGTGATGTCATCACAGGGGGGCTGGTAGCGCTGTTAAAGTGCCCAGTGCTGACCGGGCCCCCTGACAATCCATATCCATTGGGTGTCCCTGACAGCATGGGCCACCCGATGGACCCCTTGGACGGCGGCCCTGGCGGTTTGCCACGAGGGCCGGAACCGCAGAAGATGATGGTGGCTGTAAGAGCCATATAGTTGATGTATTATTATTATTTATACAGCACCAACAAATTCCGCAGTGCTGTACAATGGGTAGACTAAGAAACACGCAATTGTAACCAGACAAGTTGGATGCACAGGAACAGACGGGTTGAGGGCTCTGCTTAATGAGCTTACATGCTAGAGGGAGTGGGGTAAAGTGTCACTAAAGGGTAGAAAAGTAAATTGAGAGAATAGTATTTACTGAAGACTTAGCGTGTGTTTTAATGATAGTTCCAAGGAATCAGGTTGCAGTACGCTTTCTTGAAGAAGTGAGTTTGTAATGATTTTTTAAAGAACTAGAGACTGGGTGAGTGTCTAATGGAGAAGGGAATGGTGAAGCCCTAGAGAAGTCTTGAAGGTGAACATCAGAGGTGGGAGTCCACAACATATGAAGAGCCAATGGTTGCCTACTCCAACTTAGAATACCTATAATAGTTTTGTGAAACTCTAAACATAGGTACATAGGCTGAAAAAAAAAAAAGACGCTTTCACCTTTTGTTTTTGCTGTTGACCCAAAGGAAGAAAAAAACAAACCTAGAAACCGTTTGAAGTTCTTTCTAATTTAGGGGGGGAGGGGGGGAGAATAGGAAAACATTCCTTATCAGCCCCAGAATAGCAGTCAGATCTCTCCTTGGATCAAGAAGCTGTTATCCCACATATTATATTTTATATCCATAAATATAATGTTTTTGCAAAAATTCACCCAGTCTCTGTTTAGATATAGTTACAAAGGCTTAAAAAAAGACTTACATTCATCAAGCCTTTCCAAGTTTATTCAAAAGACTCTGATAAAACCACCTTTTCAGGCACAGATATCTAGATATTAATAATTATTGTTTTTGCTGTAGAGAAGCTTTGCCTTAGACTAAATCTTATTTCTAGCTGTTTAAATGGGTGACCTTGTATCCTATGTATAGTCCTATTTATAAATAAATTTTAAAGTTAACAATTTGTATTGACTCTGAATTCATTTGTATAATGTTATTATAAACTCCTCTGAAGTGCCATTTTTCAAACCAAACATTTAAATTTGTTACCTATTTTTATAACTAAAATCTTTCATTCCCCTTATTTATATTGTAGCTCGCCTCTGCACTTTTTTTAAAATGCAATAATAACTGTCTTTAACCCCTTAAGGACCAAACTTCTGGAATAAAATGGAATCATGACATGTCACACATGTCATGTGTCCTTAAGGGGTTAAAACAGGTAGCCAAAACTGAACAGAATATTCAAGGTGTGGTCTTAACACTAATTTATAAAGAGGAAAATTATATTTTCATGCTGAGAATGAATGTCCATTTTTCTGCATGCTTACTGGCCTTAGCAGCTGCTGATTAATATTGCACAGTGTTGCATATTTTGTTATCTATAACAATTCCCAAATCCTTCTCATTGATTTTTTTTCCCCCTAATTCACTGCCATTAAGAGTAAGTAGGTTGTGAATTCTTCACCCTGAAATGCTTAAAGGGACACTATAGTCACCTGAACAACTTCAGCTTAATGAGGTTGTTCAGGTGAGAACTATAGCTCCCTGCAGCCTCTCTCATGTAAACACTGTATTTTCTGAGAAAATACAGTGTTTACATGGAAAGCTTGGAACACCTCCAGTTACAGTTACTCACAGTGAACCAGAGGGACTTCGGAGTTGATGGAGGCATAATATGCCTCCATCCACTCAGTTCTGCTGTAAGAAGAGCACAGTGCAACACTGTGCACAGCATCCTGTGATTCAGTATCTCCTCCCTCTGCATGCAGACACTTTACTTTCCTCATAGAGATTCATTGATTCAATTCATCTCTATGAGGAGATGCTGATTGGCCAGGGCTGTGTTTGAATCATGCTGGCTCTGCCTCTGATCTGCCTCCTTGTCCATCTCAGCCAATCATATGGGGAAACACTGTGATTGGATCAGGCTACCACATGTCAGCAGACTGCTTGTTTTTCTGAGTCTAACAGCATGCAGATTTACAGCTTCAGGCTTGAATACAATAAGATTTTTACTATATTTATGGAGGCATGAGTGGCCCAGGGGGGCTAGATGATAGTGTTAACACTACAGGGTCAGGAATACATGTTTGTGTTCCTGACCCTATAGTAATCCTTTAACTTTGCTTTTATCTACATAAAATGTCACCTGCCATTTGAGTGCCCAGTTCCCCATTCTATCTAAATCCCTCTGAAGTGTCATAATATGCTGCTCATTGTATTAACTTACCTAGTTTTGTGTCAACTGTTAATACTGGCAAATGACTTTCATTGCATTCAATGACTTTCAAGATCATTTATAAATAGGCGGAAGTGGTCCCAGACTATAAATATCCTTTTTCTTTCTCTGGTTCTGCAGACTAGCAACTTCTCAGCTTCCTATCTTATTTCCACCTTCAGATCTCAACCAGTTTTGTTTTGTAGCCAGAATGAATAAATATATACGACAGTACACGGGTCCACAAAAGTGCCTCCAGCACAGAGTAGACTTGTAGATTGAGCAAAACAAAAACTTGGACTGGGCACATATGGAGGGTCCAAGCAGATTTATTAAACAGCAAGAAGCGACGTTTTGGGTCAAAAAGAGCCTCTCTAATTTACGTTTTTGTTTTTGTAGCCAGAATGAAGTAATTATTCCCTATGATAATCATTACTTCAGACACTATCATGGTCGTCATGTTACAATTCTGGAGAAATGATAGACATAACGTTCTGTACACAAACAGCTTCAGCAAATGGATTCTCTGCTGGAAATCAATGGCCAGATTCTGCATCATAATAGCAACCTTTACATCAGTCGAAAACAAAACCGAAAAACAACAAAAAATACCAAAACACATTTTCTTTCTTTTGCCAGATATGTTTCCAATGATTGTAATAATATAGCTGCAGCATATCTCACCACTGCCATGTAGAGAAAGGTTGGTGCGAAATAGTTGTTGTAGGCCCAGATAACTACAAGGGTAATATATAGAGTCTGAAAGGGTTCACTGGTAACTGTTAAATGGTTTACTCACTGTTTGACAGAGTTGCACAGTTCACAGCAGCCTTTACCTTGGCCTTCATAGACAATATGGTGAACGTGAAGCTATGCTTCAGAGGTTTGACATTCCAAATCATGCCAGGTATTGGGGCAGTTATTATTGCGAGTGCTCATTTGACACTGTCACTGTCTGCTACTCCTGGTATTACATGAAGTGGTGCATAGTTCTGCCTCCACCATTTCCTCTTAGGAAACATGCATGGAACCAAGGATCTCTTTTAAATGGTGATTAAACCGTTTAACAGTGATGCAGGACGCGGTGCCCATGGATTCCAGGCAAAATCTGTTTTAGTGGTTATGGTGTTTACCGTTCTCCTTTAATTGCCTCTACGAACTTTGTTCATAAAGTTACTTTTGTACTGGATATATACAAATTAGTATATATAAAGTGTACCCTTGGTGATAAAAACATGCTTACAATGTTAGGTGCTTCAGTTAAAGGGATTTTATAGTGTAAGGAATACAAATCTGTATCTCTTACACTACAGTGCTCGCTGGTCCCCAACTCCCTCGCTTCCCCTCCCCGCCCATCATCCCGTCATCCCAGCTCAGAAAGGGTTAAAAAACAACAACTAACTATTAACACTTACTTGATTCCAGTGCCGATGTTCCTTGTCGCTGGATCTGTGCTTTGTCTCATCCAACATCATCTGTCCTTCCTATAGGAATGCTTTCCTATGGGTTACTTAACTGACACTTGATGTCCTCATGCAGAGCATGAGGACATCCAGCATCAGTTAGGCGACCAAACGTTGCTTAGCAAGCAGGAAATGCCTCCAGTGGCTGTCTGATTGACAGCCTTTAGAGGCAGTCTTAGTCCTGCAATGTAATTATAACTGTAACTGCACCACGGGTATAGAAGGGGTTAAAGCCATTTAGGATATTCCCTTCCCGAACGTAAAGGCAGCTACCGAACACTCCAATCAGCTGAACAAGCAAACATACGAATAATCCACACTCCAAACAGCTGAACAGGAAAACCATTTGAATAATCTCTCCCACCCCCCCAGGTACGAGACAAGGCTCTGTATTGAGGGTTAAGCAGGAATCTGTTTAATCTGGGCTACCTGCCCGTCTTTTATGCAGGTCTTCCACCAGGTGGACACTCCCCTAGGGGAACCTGGTGGAAAACTGGGACACAAAAAGTACAGTGACCAATCAGAACAGTTTAGCGATAAACACTCCCCTTTGGACAATGTGGACCCTCCTCTCTATCCTGGAGATAATTGGAAAGTAAGTCAATTATCTCCGAGGATAGAACATAACCTCCATTTTATACAGGCAAATAAAAATACATAAAAATATACAACTCTAAAACTCACGAACCGAATCCCCACATTCAACGATTCCCCAGATAGCCTGGATCTGAGCACACAATATTACCGAATAGCGCTCAGATCCCATACATACAGTTCAATCACCAGGGAGCCAAAGTCTTTCACATAGTCATGTCACGGGTGTCGGTACGGAAACTGGGACCCCCGAGTGCCTCATGAGAAGTTGTGAGTCTTCAGCGTGGAAGTGGATTTATCAGGGCCTGGTGCAGGGTAACCACACGCCCCCTGGTGTTGAGCACCAGCGTTTGTGCGGCCACATACCAGGTCCCTGATACAGCTACTGCGGATCCCAAGAGCTAGGAGCTAGATGATATGCAGACCTCCCAGGAACTGGATAGGGAGGCTCTGCAGCAGGCATGTATCCAGTACAGAAACAAGGCAAGGCTAGGATAGTCATCGAATAGGTTTACACTCCTAGCAGTCAAACTGGAACAGCAGACAATAAATCCCCCCAAGAACGAGACAAGGCTCCGTTTTGAGGGTCAAGCAGGAACAGACAGAGCTGTGGGTTTATTGTTCTTATGTACACATTCTTACACATTAGTACCACCCACAGGGTTTTGGAAAACAACCAATAAACACGTACAATACACTCAGACACTCTCACACAAAATCCTCCCCTCTGCCTGTGATACAATTACCTTATACAATGGGTAATGTAATTATCACAGGCAGAGAAATACAGTTTTTCCACATTATTCATAACTTTAAAAGTATGCATCACATTCACATAAAACATTTTCAGAATCAACATAGTCCAAATACAAACATATGTCAAAATCATCCAAATTGGTCCAGTGGTTCAAAAGATAGATCGAAGTCTATCTGGGTTAAATGAGTTCATTCAGTAAATCCGAGAATCTACCGAACGCCAGGGCAGAAAACATGAATAGACCTTTCTGCATAGGAAAATAAAGTATTTAAATGCCGGTCCATAGTCAAAAGGCAGCAGGCAGGCAACCAGGCCCCTCCAATGCACAGTGGCGAGATTGGTCTCGTCACAGGGAGCTAAACCCAGAACATGTACACAATACGTATAGGAACATTAACTAAACAGGGGCAGGACAGGACTGTACATGGACTGGGAATACAAACTAAAACAAGACAAGATATGGTAGGCAAAACAAGAGGAGACATAACTAAGCTATAACTATATATGAAAAGTATGGGGATTTAGTTACATTATATGATCATACATTGCATAAGCCTGCCACAATGCCAATGTACCCCATATTCAGCAGGTCCTACACTGCCTAATGTTCGCCAAAAGAACCATACTAAACCACAATAGCACTTACCTGCAAGGAAGGGCAGAGAAACACTGCTGCAGGTCCAGACTTAAACAAAAGGAAAATGGAAAACAAACGGGTGTGGCAACATAAAACAAACATTTAAAGGAAACCTGGACACTGGGAATTCCAGGGACGGATTACAGGAATGAACCCAGAAAAACCCGGCATAAAGAAAACCAGACATAGAATAGAAAACCAAAAAAAACAAGAAAAACTAAACAAGAATTGTAAAAATAGTCCTGGATACCAGAAACCAAAGCCAGACATCTCCGCAGAACGTGGCATGATGTGACAAAGAGAGACATGCTGGTTAAGATGTCGCATTGATCCTACCATGTTGTTTATTGTCGACCACTTCCAGCAGCATAACTCCAAGTCATACCTAAAAGTTGGGTTATCTTGCTAGTTGCTTTGGTACTTGAGACATCTTCATCTGCTAACTGAGATTCAACTGGTCACTCACATCTCCCTTCAGAGTTGTTTCTAAATGTGTAAAAACATTCTGAAATATGGAGGTAAGTTTAAAAAAATAAATAATTAAATGTCTACTGTTGCTGATGCTGCTACTGTTATCACCCTTAATTTTCAAATACTTTTCATTGTAGTGGTTTTGTCCTGCCTGGTCTGACTACACCTGCTACTATTTTTCCTGCTTTTTTGGCAACCTGAATTGCATTCCTGAATTTTTTTCAGGAACTGAACATCAATCGACTCAAAAGTGACATGAACCTAAATTTGCCATACTGATTTTTTTTTTTTTGCCAGAGTAGTTCAGAAGAACTGATTTGTTTTTTTACAAAAGTTAAGAAAAAACAAAATCATCACTGTAGTCAAAAGGACCAAATGTGGCGATTGTTCAGTGTGGATAATACCAGGCTATCCTGGACATGAAACCTATGATAAAGATCTATATACAACAAAACACAAGAGTAATCCTATAGTGGACTTCTGTGGGACACCACAGTCTAAATTTCAAAGAAACATACTATGTAAATATCTACAAAAGGAAAAGATACAGTAACACATTAAACTAAAACTAGTGGAGATATAATATCAACTAAGTATTAATATAGAGAACAAACTATAAAGATAAAATCAATACCAGATAACAGAGCGTTACGATCACTATAATTGCCAGCTTCTGTGGAGTATTATCACAAATAGAGAGAATAAAAAACAATTAGTAAGAATATTGTACAATTTATTGAAAAATAAAATAAAATGTAAAACATTTCAATGGAAATAATTAAGCAACGGCACAACGAGTAAATGTGCAACAATCGCAATCATAAGCCTAAATAGGCAAAAACTAAATTTATGGATAGCAGCTAACTTCTAACATAGCACAAAAACTCATAGTACAGAGAAATAAAGTGCAAGTGCTAAAGTGCAAATAGATTCAAGTAAGGGAAAGTATAAGGGGCTTGATATGCCGTTTGAATGGCAGCTGACAACCACTATTCCTTCACAGAACGTAGTCCATAGCACAGTAATAAGGTGCAAAAAGCAAAATAGTGCAAACATGTTTAAAAAGCTGCTAGTACCAAATCACTGGATTCTTTGGATAAGGCTCAATGCGTTTCGTTGATCCGACTTCCTCAGGAGATTCTGTCTTCTTCCCGGTCTTCTTCCTTTTAAAATCGCCGGTTCGTGTGTCTTGTTTGGTCACCGTGCATGCGTGGATCACGCCAGACGAGACATCATACATCATTACGTGTGGGTGGCTGATTCGCGCATGCGCAGTCACGCTTGAACGCAAACTAACTTTATTGGTAATCTACAGAGCCGCATATCCAAACATATAAACATAAAAACGTTCGGAATCTTAGCAGTTCGTGTTTACAATCCTGTCTATATGTATCTATATTTTAACATAGAGAAAACTAACATAACAAAGATATATATAAATTGAATTTAATGTAAAAAAAAGTTTTGTATTTGAAAACCAAAAATTTAAGATGAAAAATGAAAACATTATAAAATATAATATATGATATGTATGAAAGTGGTTCATTTATACACGTACTTCAAATATACATTCCATCCTTGTTGCTTAGCCCCATACATTCATAAGAAGGAGATATCAGAAATTTTCCCTATTATACAGAAACAGTAATATTCAGATAGATTAAAATTCGGAATTTACATATTGTAAAACATCATAAGTTGTGCAAATCACATATGGTCAGTTTTTTCATATTATTAAAAATATATATCATGACCAGAAGGAATAATCATATATATATAAAAAGATGTACTAAAGAATATAAAACCATAATAAGGAAAATCTGAGGTATTTCAATAATGTGAACCCAAAAATTCATATTGTGTTGAATTATATATAGAACATACATAAACATATCTAAATGTATAAAAGACATATTAAATAACAATAATAATAATAATAATAAAACTGTTTACAATAAGAACAGGTGAGGTAAAACAAAGGGAGATAAAAAGAGAAAGATCATTAATAACATGGTATGAATACAAATCATTCCATAAAAGCAAATATATCCAGATTTGTATTAAGGCCTGATGGTACAGAGGATTTAAATCTATGTATCCATTCTGTCTCCCTCATGGCTAGCATTTTTTCTGTATCACCACTCCTCCAATGAGGGGTGATGATTTCAATCCCAATGCATAAAACATTATTAAAATTAAAATCTTTACAAGTGGTACAGTGTCTTGGGACGCTATGTTTTCAAGTTCTTCTTGTGGATACCATTAAAATGTTCTAATATCCTTATATGTAATTTTCTGATGGTGCGTCCTACATATTGGACACCGCACTTACATTGTAATAAATAAATTACAAATCTACTTTGACAATTGATAAAATGCTTGATCTTAAAAACTTATTTCATAATGGAACTCTGAAATTCTGTAGTTTTATTTGCTTGAAACTTGCAAGTGCTGCATTTTCCACATTTAGAAAAGCTTTTCAGTTTTTCAGCTAAAAAATTTAAATTCTCTTTAGGATCTTCCTTATTGGGTAAAATGCTAGGGGCTAAAATACTTTTTAAATTGTTTGTTTTCCTATAGACCACTTTTGGATTTTGGGGTAAAATCTTTTTTAAATATTTATCTTGCAATAAAATCGGCCAATTATTTCTAATAGATTTTTCTATTAAATATGCCTTATTGTTGTATTTTGTTAGAAATGCAAACTCTGAATTCTTGGCTGGGACCATTTTACTCTTATTAACTAAAAGATCTTTCCTTTGGAGGCTTTCGACTTGTCTTTGTGTGTTCACCAAAAGGTATTTAGGATAGTGTCTATCTGAAAACATTCTATTTAAAATCTGTACTTGGTCCTTAAAATCATCCTCACCAGCACAATTTCTTAAAATTCTCATATGTTGCCATAGCACCAGGTTCGCACCAAATGGGTTATTTTGCCAAACATTCTTAAATTCCCAATCTGCCAGAAAAATGTTGGCATAACTCGGGGCAAAAAAACCAAAAAAAGTTGTGGAACAGGATAAATCTAGCTTTTATACCCTTTTCATGATCGATGACAGTATAGAGAGATGAAACATCAATTGTTACCCAAAGATGCTCTTTCTTCCAATCAAGACCCTCAATTTTTTTAATTATCTGGGCAGAGTCTTTCAGAACCTGGCTTGTGCCACATATTTCTGCCTTCCTTTTCTTCAGTAGAGTTTGGGTTGTCAGTAGGGGGAGAACTTGTTCATGGGGAACCAGACGTTTGGACTCCGATGGTAATGGCCTTTTGGGCGGTTTCCTTAAAAAAAAACACGTTGGTCAGGCCTCTCTCTCTTATGGTACCACTTGTCGTATTTCTCAAAGTTTCCTTTCGTCTTGAGTATTAATATGTTACAGAAAACAATATTACACTCAGGCTTTAATCTAATCATGCCAATTACGACATTGTATCAAGAAAATTGATATCTGTATTTAAAAGGAAAGGTCTACGTAGCCTTGTAATAGGAAAAATTGGTACCACCATGTACCACACTCTGAGATAGGGGTGGATGGATACCACGGTGGGGATGAAACGCTGACGAGCAACGCTGAATACATGCTGACGAGCAGCAGGATGGCAATGGTGGAGCGTCTTGGAGGAAGTAGAGCGAGTTCGGACTGCAGCTGACTAGACATGAAGAATGAGGTTGTAGCGGTCGCTAAGAGGTGAAGGAGGGGAGAAAAGCCTAGATGTTTCCAAGAGATCTCTAATTGGAAAAGAGAAAAAAGAAGCAGAGGGAAAAGGAAGCAGATCACAGATAAGCTAAATCTAAGAGGTCTACGGTTAAGTTAAATAAGCCAACACTCTCTTTTAATTACATCTAAATTGCTGTGTGCCTTGCTCATCTATATTTTGCAAATAATATATAAATCAAAAAGGATAAAAAGAAAAAAAATAGAAGAGGGAAAAAAATTGAATAAGAGAGGGGAGTAACAAGGGAGAAGAGGAAAGGAAAAAAAGAGGAAAAAGAGAGGAGAGGGGGAATTGAAAGAGGAGAAAAGAGGAAAGAAAAGGAAAAGAGAAGAGAAAAGGGGAGACAACGTCATATCACAAATTTGTGTTAAGCTACAATATCATTATTACACAAAGCACTTCTTAATCTGATAATAAGCACAATATTACTAATAGCAAAGAAAGTTGTGAGGTCTCCCTGAAGAATTACCCACCTCTCTACCTAGCCTATTTAACTAAAATTGAATAATATACTCTTTACAGATAATACTACTGACTGCTGGGTTAATACCCTCATTATCCCTCAACTCTTGTTACTCTCTGCTGTGATCTACTGGCTGTTTGTTTGAATCTGCTTTTTTCAGTTTCTTTCTCCTCCGTTTGCTCCCTTTTTCCCCCCCCACACTCAAAATGGCATCTAAAAGCAATACTTCTAAAAGAGATAAAGAAGAAACTAAAATGGACAAAAGTATGATAGGCATTTTCTCCCCAAACGTTCCTAAGTATCAAAGAGAGATCTATATGTTTGCATGAGTGCTTACATATTTGTTACTATTACCGCACTAATCTTACATTCATAAAATATTCATACAGTTATAGAACGCCTATTTAAGACAGGAACAATTTATCTAATTCCGATTAAATAGTATAGATCATATGTAGAGAGGCTTATATATTTATGCACATATGTTTGAACATGTATACATATAGATAACAGGTTAGCAATATTTATTTGTTTTCTTATCTATTTACTATATTTTTTCTTTATTTTCACAAGTAGATAGTATCTTTAACCCCCACTCGGTATCTATTAATACTCCGTCCCACACTTTGCATCTTGGAATAAGATGCTTTTTTCGTAATGGGTTTTCCTTACAGAGATCGAACTTGGGCCATATGATCTAAAGTTTTTTAATTTGTTGAACGAAAGGTGGATCAGATGTGGAGGGCCGCTATCTGGTTGTTGTATGTCTAATCAATTACATAAAATATACCCTGGTGGCTGTTTATCTCTCAAATATTACTCCAAAATATATTCACTGTACTCAGACGATGTTGCCGAACACATATTGGGGTGTTCATTGGCAGTAATGCATAACAGGAGCTGAGAATCCATGCTTAAAGTACAATGTGTGTGAAAAATAACACAAAAAAATTACTACCCAAAAGGTTGACAAAGATTGGTGGTAGAATTAGTGTATGGAAAGTGTTAAAATACCACCATTTAAAATACCCTAGGATGTCTACTTTTCAAAAATATATGGTTTGATGGGGGTAAATTACATTGGCCAGCTTCAAAAATGTCATGGGTGCATGATGACCATCTGTGAAAATTTCAAGTTGGAAAAGTGGAATGCACATGTTCCAAATAAGGTCTTTTAACCCCCAGAGAACCCGACACACCTATGCATGAGGGGTATCACTGTACTCAGAAGATGTTGCTGAACACATATTGGGGTGTTCTTAGGCAGTAACCCTTAAAGTCCTCCATACATGTATTCTTAAATTGTTATGTGTGTCAAAAAAATCACAAATTATTATTTTTTTTAATTTGGCATAGATTGGTGGCAAAATGGTTGCATGGAAAGAGTCAAAATATGGCTTCTTTTAAAAAAATATATACATGTGAAGGGTTATTCAGGGATTCCTGACAGATATTAGTGTTACAATGTGACTTGCCTTAATTTAAAAAAAAAAAAAAGGTTTGGAAATAGCAAAGTGCTACTTGTACTTATTGCCCTATAACTTTCCAAAAAAAGCGAAGAACATGTTAACATGTGGTATTTCTAAACACAGGACAAAATTTAGAAACTATGTAGCACGGGTGTTTTTTGGCGGTTCAATTTTTTCATCATATTTTATCTTTTTTTTTAAAGTAAATTATATGATTTGATGAAAATAATGGTATTTTTAGAAAGACCATTTAACATCGAGAAAAACAGTATATAAAATGTGTGGATACAGTAAATGAGTAAGAGGAAATTTACAGAGTCTGGTGGGATTTTATGGCGAAATATGGTGTAACAGGTTTTTTTCTAAGAGCTATTTTTTTCGCTATATAAAACAGTTTCTGCTCGAACTATTGGACCTAATATTACTGCAGATTGGTTCAAACTTTCTAACGGCACACGACAGGGGTGTCCCCTTTTCCCCCTACTTTTTATTTTAACCATCAAAACGTTAGCGGCTAATATCAGAGACTGCTCGGAGATACAGGGACTAATAGTAATTTCCAAGGAAGCAAAAATCAACTTATATGCTGATGTTATTCTTGTGACTATTAACCTTTAAATTCCCTGGAGGCTCTTATGAAAGAAATCAATGAGTTCAGCCAAGTTTAAAATTTTAAATTAAATATAAGGATAAAGAAAAGTTAACGCCTTGTTGGCCAATCAACTCCAATAGATGGAAAAAGGAGTATGAGAGGTGAATACAAGGCCGTATGGTCAAATGGTGGTGCCAGCTCCAGCGAGGGCTTGTACCCGAATTAATTAATAAACTAGAGAATAGAGATAATCTCCCACTAAGGAGATCTAGGGATGCTGGCAAAAAAATAAATGGACAACAGTAAAGAAACAGTGCATAAAGGTAACTAGCTAGTATGGAAACCTTATCAAGGGGGAAGAGAGGGAACGTTGAGAATACACGTTCCGAATGTACCATCAAGTGTCCTTGTTATACAACAAAATAAAAAAATAAACATATACCTTTATTGAATCCTTAATTAAAATAACCAAAAACCAAAGGACACTGTACTAAATCCCCCATGATAGCTAATATAATAGTGATAATGATACAGTTGCCTTAAATAATGCAATAGTCCAAATGGCTAATATTGCCAATAGGACTTAATATAAGGAAACGAAAAATTAGGCTAATGACCTTCAAAGAGTTAATATGAACAGAGAGAGAGATTACTTGATGCCTATGAATATAGGTAGGGGTTAAGAGGCAGAGAAAGAGGGGATGTGGTTCGATATAAGAATATAAAAATGCCAAAAATGCTGCAATAAGAATGCCACAAATGGTAATGAAAACCCTTTTTCTCAGAGATAAAAGCTCACTCTATGAGGTGTCGCCATGTTCACTTACACTGTTTGCTTCTAGCTAGTTATGGCTTTGGAGGATTAGGTACATGGCAACACCTCATAGAGTGAGCTTTATTTTAGAACACGCACGAAGGTGTTACAGGAGATTAGGGGTTAGTTTTGAGGATTCTTCACAGATTTAATTTTTGTGTTAAGATTACCTATTCAGTAGCTCAGTACCTCTGAGAAAAGGGGTTTTCATTACCATTTTTGGCATTTTTATTGCGGCATTTGTCACATTTGGTTTTTATATCGGATGGGCACAATGAATACCATACGTGCATATATTTTACCAAAATGGCAATACCTGTTCCAGATGATTCCCCTAAAAATCTCAAATAGTTGGCTATTGATGATTCAAAATAACTTTGATACATTCGTATGGAAGGGCAAGTGACCAAGAATCAATAGAATGGTATTAGCGAACAAAACAAAAAGGGTACAATTAAAGGACCACTCTAGGCACCCAGACCACTTCAGCTTAATGAAGTGGTCTGGGTGCCAGGTCCTTCTAGGGTTAACCCATTTTTTCATAAGAGAAACTGCTATAATTATGAATGGGTTAAGCCTTCCCCCAAAGCCTCTAGTGGCTGTCTCATTGACAGCCACTAGAGGCGCTTGCGTGCTTCTCACTGTGATTTTCACAGTGAGAGCATGCCAGCGTCCATAGGAAAGCATTGTAAATGCTTTTATGAGACCGCTGAATGCGCACAAGAGTTTGCCGCGCGCATTCAGCCGCGGGACGAACGGAGGCGGAGAGGAGGAGGAGAGCTCTCCGCCCAGCGCTGGAAAAAGGTAAGTTTTTACCCCTTTCCCCTTCCAGAGCCGGGCGGGAGGGGGACCCTGAGGGTGGGGGCACCCTCAGGGCACTATAGTGCCAGGAAAACGAGTATGTTTTCCTGGCACTATAGTGGTCCTTTAATATGCCCCTGATTGGCCATATTTACAAAGCTACCACGATAATGTATATCTATAGATCCCAATAGTTTTCCTCTAGAGAGGAAACTTGGTGGTGAATTGAATGTAATCTAGCAGGGGTGAAGAATTGGGAGATACTGATATGGAATCCTAAAAGAAAAATAAAAGAGAAGAATGAAATGGGTCACAATAATAGCTTGGTACTTGAAATTCTAATGTATGAGTGGGATAAACTAAAAAGAGATTTGAAAATGGATAAAACAATCCTACCGTATCTCCAGATAGGCATATTAGAGCAATTTATAGAGGATCTTAGCATTAAAACCTGGATAACGGCTGGGATAGGTTATATTAAACAATTGATTCAAGGAAACAATATCAAAACGTTTACCCAATTACAAGAGGAATTTTCCTTACCAAGCCAAGAATTATTTACCTATCTAAGACTCAATAATTTTGTAAATATCTATATTTTGGGACCCCTTTTGGTTCATGGTTCCCCTTTAACAGGATTGTTTAATTATAAAGATGTCATCTCCAAAGCCATAGATTGTATAAGATCAACCTCTTCAATCCCTGTTCCTTCAGCAATATCTAAATGGGAAAAAGAATTAGGTTGTAATATTGACAAGGACAGTTGGTATAAGGCTCTTTATTGTGTCCCCAAAAATATACATTGTTTAAATTATGTAGAAACTTCTATAAAGTAACCAATCGGTGGTACTATGTCCCAGATAAGTTGCATACGATCTACCCAACTTATTCTGAGGTTTGTTGGACATGTAACCTAGAGGTGGGTACATATGAACATATCTGGTGGAGATGTAAGGATATAAAAAGAATATAGAATTGGATATTTGCTTTATTAGAAGATATGGGTATCAAACTTTTCAAATCTCCAACTGTAGCTTTGTTACATCTTGACTGGCCTATTTCAGAACAACTAGATAAATGCCTAATTATCCATGGTTTTATTGTGATTAAAGTATTGATTGCTCGTTCATGGAAAGACTCATTAGTTTTTTCATGGGCACATATAAAAAAATGAATTATCTTGCAAATGAAAATGGAGAAGAAATATACCTTTATAACCTCCCCTTAGGCAAAAAAAATGAATAAGGTAAAAAGATGGTCTCATTACAAAGAACAATGGTCCCCACTCCCCTGAGTAGATGACCAAAATTAATTTTTAATTATTATGTGCACTGAAAATCAAAATAGGCATATCTAATATGGTAATCTGTGAGCTCTGACTGTCTTTTTGTTTGTTCTTTTTGTCTGTAATTGATATTTGTATAATGCATACAATATAGAATATTGATTATTCTATTCTCTTTGGTTGAAATGTGCATTATCATTGGTGTGTATGCTTTGGTCTTTTTATGTCAATCTTTTTTGTCAATGCAAAATTATAAATAAAAAGAATTTAAAAAACAACATTTAACGGGTATGTTCACTATACAGTGAAACTCGGTCACATAAGAACTGACTTGCAAAATTAAGCCCAAAACAGTATATTTAGAACAAATCTCCAACTCTGAATGGATTTGCTCTTTAATTTTTACAAGTTGGTTTCCAAGTCACCACAACCTGATATTAAGCAATAGAATATTTTTGGCCAAGCATGTAAGCTCACCGGCCACATTAGATGAGAACCCAATCCTACATTCAGACTAGACATGTGCAATTCGTTTAGTTCCGAATGTAAATTCGGCCAAATGTCAGGAAATTCAGACATTCGGAGACTTCTGAATGTCCGGATTCCAGAATTGCCGATTTGCAGAAGTTCCGAATTGCTGAAGTTCCGAAATTGCTGAATTTCCGAAGTGTCAAAGTTCTGAAGTTCTGAAGTTGCCGAAGTTCTGAAGTGTCGAAGTTTCCTGAAACACAGCAGCAGCCTATTGTCCTCCCCCCAGCCCCCTCCCCTGAAGTTTCACGAAGTTCCGAAGTGTTGAAGTTCTGAAGTGCCGAACCGAACCGAAGTGCAGAAGTCCCGAATTTCGGAATGCCGAGCCGAACCGAACCGAATATTTTCCCCATGCACATCCCTAATTCAGACATCTAAAGTAAATGGAAAGCTGGGGTGCAGTGGAAAAAACGGTATTACTACTAAACAAACTATGGTTTAATAATCAGTGCAGAAATGATCTATGGGCACATTATCAGGGCAAAATATTATTGTTTATTGTCACTGTTTGCTGGTTGTGTCTCCTGCTCTAGAGTTGCATCTCTGGACGTAAAATAGCAGAAGGATGTAACAGCAGCTGGCCTAGTGTAACGATACCTTACCTGGGTCCGCCGATCCCGCGCGGCACGACAGCTTCCCCGGCTACTTCCGGGAGGCGGCTCAGCCTCTCGGACGCTGCCCGCTCGCGGCAAAATCCGTTTTATGACGCGGCGCATGCGCGCCGACGTCATAATGATTTTGCCGCGAAAATTCAAACGCGGCCACGCTCCCGAACCTTTTGGGGGCGTGGCTTTAAAGTGATACACACATTAGTATAAAAGGGCATTCCTGTCCACACCTCAGTGCCCTAGTGTGGTTCTTGATTGTTCCCCTAGTGCTCTTTTACTGTTTTGCTGTTTTTCTGGTATTTTGACTCTTGGCTTTCGTTCTGACTATTCTCCTATCTGGCTCCCTGACTTTTGGCTTGGTTTTTTCGTATATCCCGATTTCCGTACTCCTTTGACCCTCGGCTTTTTCTTGACTATTCTTTGACGTTAAGTCCGGCCACCCTAAGGTCCGGTATACGTCCCTTTCAGGGTTACCATCTGTGTGAAGGGGTCACTATCGTGACACCTAGTTGCACATGAGTTAAGAATAAGTTAAACTGGAAGTTATGACTAAATTATTAAAATGTAGAATTGTGGATTAATTTTGATATGCAGATTAATTTTGATATGCTTTATTCTACAGCATAATACATTTTTAAAGTTTAGGCCTCATAACTTGTAGATGGATCTGTCAGCTTTGAAATGTAAATTGTCCTCCCTTGCAGGTGGCATTTTACTTGATGTGTCAAAGATGTGAGGGGTTTTATGTGTCACAAAATATTTATTATGAATGATAGCAGGAAATTGGAAGAGAAAATACAGTTTAAAAAGAATAGTACAGGTTGATAACTGGGATGTTATGTCTTAAATTGGAATATAAAGAATGAAATGTGATCATCAGATCATTTAACTTTTCCACTAAATTGTAATACTTGTGAAATGAAAATAATGAATAATGGAATAAATTATATATTTTTTATTACTGTTATCATTATTTAAGATGAAAATTGTTTCATTAGCATTGGGGTAACATATTTATGATATATGGAAGCATACATTTTTGAAACATGGAGCTACTTATTCTAATTTAAAAAAACCAAAACTTTCTCAGTCCCTTCATAAGGCTGTTCTTCAAGAAGGAAGATTGATTCATTGGCATTACGGTCCACTACTACATCAAAAATAGTTTGTCAAGGCTAGTAAGCAACCACAATGTTAGCAAGACACATCATATAGAAAGATAGGGGGTATACATTTGTTCTGTCAAGTCTGCTGGTGGTGCCCTTACTATAATTTTTGCTGATGACATCTTCCTATCCTTAGCATCCCTCCCAAGCGATGTCCATCCCCAGCCTATATGCAACTTTGACACAATCTGACTATTACTGGGCCTACGGTTGCACATCTGGCAGCTAATTTTCCATTCAGGTGGCAGAGTAGATATCTGATGTCCTTAGGTGTTTGTATAATCCTAACTTGGTTTGGCATGTTTGGGGCAAACTATAGAATTATGATTCCGCAGTTAAATCAATTATTAATACAGTGCTGTCACATCAAAATATAATTTCTTTTGGCCATATATACGTGGCAGAGATGGTTTTATGGTCTGCAATTTTTTATGTGTTCCAAACCATTTCTCTGCTTAGCAATGTCACAAGCAGAGATCTATTACTTTATATCGGCAGGATAAAAGGGTCAGTTTTCTAAATCTTTATTGCATAAATTAGAAGCATGGGGTGGGTTGGTTGTATCTTATTATAAGGCAGTACAATCTGGTATGCTCTCTCAAATTAATCCAGTTTAGGGAAGGGCATGATGGGTCCAATTAGAAGAATGTATTATTATTAAAATAATAATATTGTTAGAGTTCCCACCCATCAACACCTCTCTCTCTCTCTCTCTCTCATAATAATGTCATTGGTCTGCATGTATGTGTCAAATGTTAAAAAGTGAACTTTAAAACACAATCTTTCTGATTTTGTTGCAGTTCTAATGTCTTATATTCTACCAAAGATTTATGATTTATACTTTGGATAGATTTTATAAGCTTGTTGATAAGTAGAGGCCCAACAAGTTTTAGAAAACGAATAATTATGTGAAAATACAATTTTATTCTGGTTATATTTTCCCTGTCTGGTTTTGTTTCAACAACTCTGTTAAATGGCAGGGAAGTTATTGATTTTTCGAACCAGGCAGCTACGGCACATTTCTCCATATGTCATCTTGGGTAACACTTCATTGAAAATGTGTATATCGCTGGAACTTGGCTTGATTGTTTACCTTTAATACTTAATGTACCAAGGCACTCAGCTGGTTCTGTTCACTGCTCTTATTGCACTAAGTCAGGGATACTGTCCATTTGCTCTTAGATGCTCGTATCATGTCTGCAGAATAGTAATTGAGGAGACAGGAAAGATGCCATTATATTTTTCGAGTGTAATCTGGCAGGTCAGATGAAAGAGGACAAATTCTTTTTTATGCTTTAAACAGACCAAAGCTAAACATGAAAGGATATGTAAAGCTTTTGAACACATTTTGATATCAGATACTGCAAAAAGGCAATTTATTAAACTGATATGTATAGCCATTCCCTACAATTTCACAAGCATTTGTATTCAAGGGCTCGAAGAATATCATTGGAATGTGGTCCACAATTATAGACCACAAGTAATGGTTAAGCCTGTCTCCTCAGCCATATTTCAGCCCCTATCCCCTGCCAATTCCTCTAGTATTACTACTAAACAAACCATGGTTGAATATTCAGTGCAGAAATTATCTATGGATCACATTATCAGGGCAAAATATTATTGTTTATTGTCACTGTTTGCCGGTTGTGTCTCCTGCTCTAGAGTTGCATCTGTCCTTTTCTCACCAAGCGTGGCAAAATATCTAAGCTATATCTCTTCTACTCTCACCATAGACATGCCACATGCTTCCTTCTACTGCAGCCATAACCCACACCACCTTCCTACCTACCTAGTTATGCCCAATCTTTCTTCCACTGTCCATTTCCTAAATCTACTTTTTTTCTCCCACAGTTACTGACCACAAACCATATCTTACTCTGCTATGTGTTTTGTCCTAGACATGCTTTCAACTTTAAGGACCACTCTAGGCACCCAGACCACTTCAGCTTAATGAAGTGGTCTGGGTGCCAGGTCCCTCTAGGATTAACTTTTTTAATAAACATAGCAGTTTCAGAGAAACTGCTATGCTTATAATAGGGTTAATCCAGCCTCTAAAGCCTCTAGTGGCTGTCTCATTGACAGCCGCTAGATGCGTTTGCATGCTTCTCACTGTGAAAATCACAGTGAGAAGACGCCAACGTCCATAGGAAAGCATTATGAATGCTTTCCTATGAGACTGGGTGAATGCGCGCGCAGCTCCTGCCGCGCATGCGCATTCAGCTGAAAAGGAGGAGAGGAGGCGGAGAGGAGGAGGAGAGCTCCCCACCCGGCGCTGGAAAAAAGGTAAAATTTAACCCTTTCCTCGCCATCCAGCCCGGCGGGAGTGGGGCCCTGAGGGTGGGGGCACCCTCAGGGCACTATAGTGCCAGGAAAACGAGTATGTTTTCCTGGCACTATAGTGGTCCTTTAACCCATTTCCCCAAATATACTGCTACCCTCCAACATAGCTATACCCATTACAGTCTTGTGAAATCTCTCTTCTCCTCCATCCATGCCCCTTACCTTATTTCTTCCTCCACAGCCATTCACTATACATTGTAATCATGTGCGTCTGCAGTAGTTTTTCCAGGGGGGGAAGGCACAACTGTAAATTTGTGTGTCCCTAGACGTTTCTATGACTGTTACCCTAACTGGTGTATATATGCCGATAATATGATGTTATATGTTGATATGATTTTAGTGATGATCATAATCTTGTGAAGCCCAAGGCAAGAATAGGCAAGTGCCCCCTTTCCCCCGCCCCCCCGAGAGTATACAAATTATGGCTTTGACCCTCCTCACATAACATTTTTTGTTGACACCAATGCTAATGATGGATGAGCTACACTGTCACAAACAGATCTAATTCCTCTAATTGGACTCTGTTTCTTCAGGAATATTTTAATTATAAATAATATTGAGTCTTAAACTTAGAAAAGAAATGTTCTCTTTTTTTCTAGTTTGCGCCACAGTGATTATTATACCAGAAGTCCCCTGGGGCCGTCCCAGGGTAAGGTGTTAAACTATTTGCACATGCACACTTACCTGGTTATATTGCGGGTTTTATTTAATCATTTGTATGTTTCAAACACATTTCATCTTCATGGGGAATTTCACAGACTGTGTCCCAGAGCACAGATTTGCATTCTTCTACCGCCCCTAAATATAGCAATACATGCCATGTAGACCTTCGCTAGATTTGTGAAAAGTTAAAGGGTCAAATCACATGCCAGTTTTAGTTTACAGATTTTTTTTTCACTAATTCATCAAACCGTTGTTACTCTTGGGACTATATTGTAGCCCCTGCTCGCACTTTAACACCATCATTTTGTAAACCAATTTTTTTACTATATGTAAAATAGCTTTGGTTGTTTTATATGGGGAATTTGGGGTCTTTTCACTTGGCCATTTCATATCCGATCGTTTGCTTTGGTGACCCTCCAATATGCTATTTCCCTAATACCTCACTACTGTGGTATGGTGAGACCGCAGTACCTTGAAAGGGCACTCTATAAAGGGATGACAGCTGTCATTAAATGTATAAGTGGTGGTCCCACTGTCCCATAACCTGAACAATATACATCAAAGGATTATATAATAAAATTTCCAACTTTAGCAAGAAGCCAAATTGTATTGGGTGCTTTGGGATACATTGGTTTTTAAAGTGTTCTGCATTCTTTTAGTTCCTCATGCAGATCAAACACCATGTCTCAACAGACATTATTGAAAACGAATTCTGAACTTCCCAAAGCAATGAATGCAGTTTCTGTATTTTAAGCATCTATAATGATCTGACCCCAAGCTCTTCGCCATTGGCAAGTGTAAATTAAAGTATTTACTGCATTAATTTACAATTCAAAATATAATGAATTGACAACACAGAGTCAAAGTTTAAATGTATTATTTTTTTATTTGTAATTAAAATCATTTTTATTAATTTAAAAAAAAATTATGTTTGATTTTAGAATTTCCACGATTTTGTGTTTTTTTAGAAAGTATTTGTGATCAGCTTTGTCTTTATTATTTTTATGTATTGTTTTTTCATTAGTTAATATAGTAATAATATAAAATATTTAAACCTTTATGCAGTAGCCAGTCTAGAAAGATTGTGAGTGCACTCTCTACACTTCTTGAACTGGCTCATTCATAGCTTTTCATTACAGGCTGAAGCTTGTTCTGTTACTCAGGTTATCATGTCTATAGCAAGCTGTGAAATGAGCGGTCATTAAGCTGACAGCAGTCAAGGGCAGCTTCACTAGTCTAATGAATGGAACTGCGTCCCATCATTGAACTACATGCATTATAAATAAAAGCTATTGCAGGTAAAAAAAATATATATATATTATCTTCATTAACTAATTTATGATTTGTAAAATACATATACACAAAATGCAAAAGATAATTAACAAGTTAACAAGATTCACTGAAATGCTAGAGTGGCTCTTTCCAGGGGGAGGCAAAAACACTGTCCCCAAATGCCCAGGTTAATGCCTTGTTAGCCTCGGGGTAGGCGACTAGCTGAGCTTCAGGCGGGCGGTGAGGCAGCACTGATTTCTAAGCTCTCCCTGCTGACGTCACATTCCGGCTCCCAGCATCACTCTGCAGCACACAAGGGAGCTGACCAGGGATAGCTCAGAAATCAGCGCTCCCTCACCACCCGCCTGGACTTTAACTGGCCACCCGCCTGCATGCATGCCCAAAAAGCCCGGCCAGCAGTCACACTGGACCCCAGGTAAAAAAAATCCACCCAGCTCTCCCAAAGGTAGGGAGGCTGGGTGGATTTAAAGAGTGAGTGAGTGTGTATATAATAAACAAAGAACCCTGCACACTGATACAGTGTATATGCTCCGGCCATCCACAGTGGAGGTGCTCTGTGTCAGGCGGACATCGCTAGTCCCACCAGTAAAGTCTTCAAAAAAAGGAATAAACGCAGGCAACACTCCAATTGTAAGGATGGTATATTTATTGATAGATGAACCACCCCATAGAAAGTCAGACGTTTTGGTTCAGTGGAACCTTAATCATGCATGATTAAGGCTCCGCTAAGCCAAAGCGTCGCACTTTTGGAGTGTTGCCTGCGTTTATTTCTTTAGTGTGTATGTATGTGCATGTGTGTCTGATTGACTGTGTGTGTGTTTCATTGAGTGATTGTGTATGCCTGTCAGTGTATGTGTGTCTGTCAGTGAGTGAGTGTGTGTATGTTGTCACGGGTGGCGGTCTGAAGACCGGGACCCCTGTGTGCCTGATGAGGATGATGGGAGTCTCAGAGTGAAAATGGAAAATCAGGGTCTAGTGCAGGGTAACCTCACGCCCCCTGGTGTCGAGCACCAGGTTTTGTGCGGTCACGTACCAGAGCCCTGATGTAGTTTAGCGGATGCCAGGAGCGGATATTAAGCAGATATGTATCCAGTACTAAAAACAAGGCAAGCCCAGAACAAGCATCAAACAAGAAAACAAGACAAGACTAGAAGAACGCCGGAGCAGGAACGAAAGCAGAACCCAGAACATGCACACAATACATGAGGGAAACATGAACAGGACAGGATAGGACAGGACTGTACATGAACTGGGAATACAAGACAAAATAAAAGAAGACAAGAGATACAGGGCAAAACAAGAGGAGACATAACCAAGTACTATATATGTAATAAACATTGGAGATTTAGACAGACATACATAAATGGCCAAGATGTACCAAAAAACTCCAAGTACGGTGGGTCCTAACTGCCCAGATATGCATGACTAAAACAATAAAACACACACAGTACTTACCTGCAAATAAAGGAGCAGAGGGATGAGACCACTGCTTGCAGGAACAGACTGAAAAAGGATTAATTGGCAAAGGAAAGGGTGTGACAACAAAAAATAAACATTTAAAGGAATCCAGGAGACTGGGGGAATAAAGGAATGAACCAAGAGTCTTGGATCCCAAGGAAGGGCCGGCACTGATAGAGGCACTGGGACTAACGAATCAACGCGCAACCACAACACCATGCCCTCGACAGGGGACAGCGGAGAGCAGAGAGGCCCTAGACCACAGGGGAAATAAAGACGCTATGACCTGACTTCACACCAACTATTATCAACTCCTGTTGAAAAACTGGGACACTTCTAGTTCTACAGATGGTTTCCCTACCCATCCCAATTACCTCTACCCTAGCCATTAGACGAGTAACACATACTCGGAGCTCTATCACCCCCCCGGATTATAGGGGCATTACCCTCAACGGAGCTTCCTCACTACCAAAATGATTCCGTACTGACACACGCACCACATCAGAAACTGACATAGTCAGATAGTACGGACAGACCAACTTTGCATCAGTAGCGGATCCAGAGCCTGATCTCGGGAGGGGCACATGTAGATTATTTAAAGAAATAATCTAGACACAATAACCACTACAGCTCAGTGTAGTGGTTATGGTGTCAATAGTGCCAGGACCCCCTCACAGAGTAAGTAGTCAAACCGTTTAAGAACAGGTCTGCTGGGAAATGGGGCTGTAGTAGGGCATAGGAGCAGTGGTGTGTGTGAGTGGTGCAATGTGTAAGGGGTGCAGTGTGTGTGTGTGTGTGTGTGTGAGGGGGACAGTGTGTGAGCAGTGTGTGTGTGTGAAGGTTGTAGTGTGTGTGAGGGCGGTAGTGTATGTCAGGGATGCAGTGTATGTGTGGGACAGTATGTGTGTGTATGTGAGTATTGCAGTGTATGTGTGAGTGTGGGAAATGTGTGTGTATGGGGTGGCAGTGTATGGGGGCAGTGTGTGTGTATGGGGAGCAGTGTGTGTGTGTATGGGGGTAGTGTATGGGGGGCAGTATGTGTGTGTATGGGGGG
>OW240915.1:202448107-202578661 GCA_933207985.1 Pelobates cultripes | reverse complement strand
GGGGCAGCCTATAGATTAGGGAAGTGGGCATAGGTGTGCGCAGCCTATTGCATTAGGGTGTGCACCCTAAAGCACAAACACGCGCCATGTGTATATGTGTGTGTGTATATATATATATATATATATATACACACACACACACACTGCTGTGTGTGTGTGTGTGTGTGTGAGGGTGCTGTTTGTGTGCTGTGTGTGTGAGGGAACTGGTAGTGTGCTGTGTGTGTGTGTGTGTGTGTGTGTGTGAGAGGGTGTTTGTGTGTGCGTGTTTGTTCGGGTCCTGTTAGTGTGCTGTGTGTGGGTGTTGTGTGTTTGTCAGGGTGTTGTTTGTGTGTGAGCGTGCTGTTTGTGTGTGGGTGCTGTGCGGGTGTTGTGTGTGGGTTTTGTGTGTTTGTGAGGATGCTGTTTGTGGGCTGTGTGTGCTGTGTGTAGGTGCAGTGTGTGTGTGTGTGCTGTATGTTTGGGTGGAGGTGGGGGCAGATTAGTTAATATCCCAGTCCTGCTGCCTTCCCTGGTGGTTCAGTGGAGAGTGAACTCTAGCCCGGGTTCTCTGCTGCCTCCCTCCATGCTGCTGTGGACCGTGAGGTAGAACTTTGATCTCCCCACCGGCCCATGGAGGCTTAGACCAGAGCCGCCGCTCTGCATGAGCCGACCGAGAATATCCCCTGCCGGTCTCAATCCATTGGAGTGCCGCGGGGACTAGGGTGTGCCCATGCACACCCGACACACCCCGTGCGCACACCTATGGAAGTGAGGGATGGGGGAGACAGCCTACATGAAGAGTCAGCAAGGAGCAAGAAGGTAAAGTAAGAAAAGGAGAAGGAACAGAAATGAGCAGGAAGGGACATCAAGGGGCAGCAAGGAGCTGGAAGGGACAGCAAGGAGCACAAAAGGTAAAGTAGGAGAAGGAGCACAAAGGAACAGAAATGAACAGGAAGGGTCAGCAAGGAGCTGGAAGGTAAAGCAGCACAAAGGTAAAGTAGAAGGAGTAGAAAGGGTCAGAAATGAGCTGGAAGGGGCAGAAGGAGCACAAAGGTAAAATAGGAGAATGAGCAGGAAGGGCCTGCAAGGAGCAGGAAGGAGTACAAAGGTAAAGGAGCAGAAAGAATCAGAGGGAACACAAAGGTAAAGTAGAAAAGGGAGCAGAAAGGGTCTGCAAGGAGCAGAAAGGGATCAGAATGAGAAAGGAGCAGAAGGGCGCTAAATAAGCAGAAAGTAGCAGAAAGGTAAAAGAGCAGAAGGGGCCAAGGATAGAAAACAGTGTCAGAAGAAAAAAAAAGACTGTCAAATGAAGGAGAGGAAAAGGAGATTGGAGCAGGAAGGACAAATGAAGTGAACCCTCCACTTTATTCTGGACACCACATCATAAGGCTTTGGTACCTGGGCCAGGCAGGGAAACGCTGGACCTTCTCATCTCCAAAGGTAAAAAAATATCAGTATTAATGTGTTCACGTTTATTTACTGAGTGTCAGGAAGCACAGAGTGCCGTTGGGTAGGGGTGTTGCTGTTTGGCTAGAGCGGTCAGCTGGCACTCTAAGCCAATCAGTAGCTCCCCATTCATAAAAATGTAAAAATATTTTATGAACCGGGAACTAGCGATTGGCTTAGAGCGTCAACTGTCCACTCTAGCCAATCAGCGGCACCCATGCCTGACGTCAATCTGCACTTCCTGACACTCTGTTTCAGAAGCCAAATACCACTGAGCGACCTGGAGCTGGAGGAAGCCTTTGGGTTAAACCATTTGAGAGCGATTTAACCCCTTAAAGGAAAGCGAGCACCCAGGGGCTTCCTGGCATCATAGCATTTTCATTTAGGTGAAGTTGTTATGGTGACCAGAATGGTCCTTTAATTTGCTTAAAGGAACACTATAGTGTCAGGAATACAAACATATATTCCTGACACCATAGTTGTGAAAACTCTATTCACCCTGGCTTTATGTGATAATGGCTATGCCCCTTCCCTTTCATGACACTGTCAAAAAGGTACCAAGCATGGATGTCATTACAATTATGCCCCCCCCGGAATAATTCCTGCGGACGCCCATGGTATGGGGGGCAGTATGGGGGCAATGTGTGTGGCAGTATGGGGGACAATGTGTGTGTATGGGGGCAGTATGGGGGCAGTGTGTGTGTATGGGGGCAGTATAGGGGGCAATGTGTGTGTATGGGGGGCAGTATGGGGGGCAGTGTGTGTGTATGGGGGCAGTGTATGTGTGTAGAGTGTGTGTGTGTGTGATAAGGGTATAATATATATATATATATATATATATATTTTTTTTTTTATTTAATTAAAATAAATATATGTCCCCTCTCCCTTCTTACCTTTACTGGGAGGAGGGGGGACACTTCTTAGTCCCTGGTGGTCTGGTGGGGATTCCCTGGTGGTCCCAGTGGGATTCTCTGGTGGTCCCAGTTCCAGGGCTAGAGTTCACTCTCGCGAGATGTGGAGCGTTGCTCTGGTAACCGCGGCAATGCTCCGTGCTTGCGAGAGGAGGACCCGGAGAAGCTGCAGGCTGAGCTCCCGGGTCCTCTCTCACTCCCTCCCTCCCCCCGCCGGCTGTCAACAAAGTGCCTGCGGACCGTGGAGGGAGGTCTGTGATCTCCCCTCCGGTCCACAGGCACATTGCAGGGATGGCACCTGCATGTGCTGGCAGGGGAGAGGGACACCATCGGTTTTCTCAGGAGGGGGCAGTTGCCCCGTTGCCCCCCCCCCCCGGATCCGCCACTGCTTTGCATGCTCCGACTCGGTTTCCCATAGACCTATCCTAGCTACGCCATCATAAGCGAAGGCCCAAACTACACATCTAGACCACAACTAGATTCAGTATAGCGAGCCACTGAACAATGCAAGTCTTTACGACTACTACATAGACATACATACCTGGCTTAGTTCCATACACGGGGAGTTCAACTCGGGAATAGCATTGAGGCGTGGACAACCATGTATACTAAACTAAACCCATTAGACCCGGTACCCACTACGCTCCACCAAAAACCAGTCCACGATAGCGTTGTTAGCGACCTCAGAGTATCACACACTCTTAATGATAAATGTCTACCTAGTCCAGTCAAAAACAAAAACATGTGTTAAATGTACTTTAACCATACCTTCTATGTAACATGTTATGCTGTTGACAATACACCATGGCCATTGCGACAACAAGCTTGTGTAAACCTTATAGAGCCCTGACTTCCACAACACAGATTGCAAGGTATTGTGGGACTGTATCATGCTGCCTCCTACATTCTGGCATCACATTGATGGCCAAGGAACCACAGCACCCTCTGTCTTAGCATGTTGCACCTCCAAGTTGAAGGATGTACATTTATATTCATATTAGACATACACTGACAATCTGGGCTGATATTTTGCATTTATATTTGAATTTAAATTACTTTTCATTTTTAATAGCTCTACTTATTTAAATAGTTTAAAATAACGTTACTCTTTCATCCAAACAAATATTTGATTATTGACACCTTCAATGTAGATGAATTATGGTTCAAAATGATATATTTATCTGAAATGTATTATATTTTTATATTTTATATCATTATATTTTCATAATTACTATCATTTTTATTTAAATTACGTGTACTAGCTCACTTCTATTTAGTTTATTAAGTTGATTAGATATATTATGTCTAAGCCCAGCGATCGGTTTTATAACCCTGCATCAGGGCATGAATTTAGTCAGCTATAAGGATTATCATTAATCCTTATATATATAAGGATTATCATTAATCAATTTCCAGACCTGCCCAGCTTGTCAGGTAGGTAAGGGAGGTGGTGGGATGAGGTAGGTGGGTTGGCATGCAAATCTGCCAGTCCATCAAGGGCGAGCCATCCAGCAAAGGTTAAGATTGATGGCACGTTGTTTAAGCATGACTTCTCCATATATTGAGCGCTGTTGAAGTGCTCACTTACAGGGTTAAATGTCTTGTTTTGCGCTCTAAGTGCCTATACACCATGTTGTGCAGCTCCCCATTTAACCTGACATGTTTTTCAGCCTATCCTCCAGTGCGTCCTCATTTAAGTATTGACAGACATTTTTTTTAAACACTTTCTGTGAGAATTGGACATCACAGGAAATGAATCGGAGCCCAGTTCACAGGAAGAGAGATTGTAATTGTTCCTAATATTATCTGCCACCAATATTGTTCAATATACAACAGTAAGATGCCTACCAATATGTTGTGCCAGTATAAAATAGGAAGCTGCAATAAGCCATTGCAAATATTATAATAAATATTATAATTCAAAGCCCTCATCAGCTATAGCCAGTACTAGCTCACAGAACGAACAGGTGTATAGGCCGAGGAGAGGCTATAAAAGAAAAAACACAAGATATTAGTGAATCTATATGAAGAAATACACTATTGAGAAGAACCAAAAAATTAATATTTTATATAATTTTACATATTAAACAATAACTGTTACCTAATTCAACTAGTACAATCACTCTTTGAATGTACTAATTTATATTGTACAGTATACAGTATATATCACCCCCAGTATACAGTTCAGTATACTGCAGTAAGCCTGCAGGTGAAGCTGTAGAGCACAGGTTCTTAGTAAGCTGGTATTATAATAAAACAACGTATGACTGACAGTACTTACTTGATCAGGCTCCTCTTTCAAATGCAGCTCAAGTCTGTTAAATGCCCTCAAGACTTTGGTGATGTAATGCCCCTCCTTATGACCTCATAGACAAGTCATTGATAAGGTGTTAGATGGAGGGGCTAATGTATTGACCATATATGGATACATTTTATTGTTTTTTACATACTGGTGACAGGATAAGTTATCGGTTATCATGCCAATATGAAAGTAAGAAATGTTATAACAGCTAAAATGTATATTCAGTTAATAAATAGCTTTCACCAATCATTCACAAACCTGTGTTAAATAAGAACACTGATTCACATTAAAAAGGACCTAAACCTAACCAATACCTGATAATGTTTTGGAGGGTTGGGGTATGTCCCCATTATCTACCCCACAATATTATCTGAGGAGATGCCTCCCACTTCCTACCCACAACAGGCTATGCTGGGAAAAATATATATTTATGTATCCATGTGAGCTCTATGACACGCCTCCTTTACATGCACCCACTCCTCCCTATGGAATGTGGTGGAGGATGTAGCCAGAACATTTTAGGTAACTTTTTAATTTTGCATAATTACAGATAGCCATTTATGCAATCTAACATGCAATTAGAACAAAACCAAAGAGTTGTAACGTAGGAGCATGAGCACCACAGCCTGTGGCATCTCAGAGCTGCATTAAAAACATAGAGTGGAAGGCTTTTCTTTTCCTTCATGTGCTTATCTTGATGGGTAGCATAGACCTTGAGATTGGGTTTCCCTTCTGGGTACCCGATGGAGTGTCTTCCACATTCTTCATCTGAGGAACTGACAAAGAGTAATGACATGGGGATATTATGAGGCTGGTCTAATTGAATTGAGAATATCAGTCTTTAAGGACTAGAACTATATGGCTAGGGGGATTAAGGGCCAATATGGCTGAGAGTATTTATTTGAGTCTGTGTACGGAGAGAATGTGATCAAACGTATGGGGCAGGATATAATAAAGATATTGTGGAGCTGAGGGGAATGTCATTGAATCAAAATGTCTTGTGGAAAAGTTTTTATTGCAGTTGGGCAAGGTGGGATGAAGAGATTATAAACATGGGGGATCAGGGGATTATGGGATTTCCTACCTGACCATAAAGCCTCACTCAATCTACAGGCCACTCTACCAAAACCCCTCTCTCTTTTCTATGCACTAGAAGGCTAGAATTTGTATATTTATTTGTACATTAATATCTTTTCTTCACAATGTATCACATTTTTCAGTGTACAATGTAATATGTAATAATAAAATTTTAGTTAAATCACTAAATGAAAAAAATCACTATTATTACTTAGGATCTTTATTTATAAAGTCAAAACAATTCTATTCTGTGATAAAGTGCTACAAAATAAGCAATCACTGTGGAAACTGATAAAATATACATTTAGAAATTTGCCTCATGAAAACTGTATTGCTATGAAAATAATTATGATTTGCCGTCACACTCAGCAGCCCTGTACCAACAGGATTTAGTGGATTACAAATAACAGACGTATTGTAATTATAATTTATTGCTCTTTTTTGTAATTTAAAAAAATCCCAAGTGAATAAAACTTTAAAAAGTGCAATAAATATTTAAATATTGAACTGTTACTAATCTCTGCATGCAGCAACCACACAAAACCCTGGTAAAATGGTTCAAATCACAACATTTTGATAAATGATGGGTACGCAAAAAATAATATAATTAAAATGTGATATTACACAAACCTTTGGGAAAAAGTGTCTCCAAATACTTTCATGCAAATCTATATTCCAAAGTGCACAAGTGACAACAGTATTTTCAATATTAACTAGGTAACATTAATTGATTAGTCAATTTATACTAAAATCACCATAAAGATGTAAAAGTGGTTTTCATAAAAGCACAAACATATGATATATACTTAAAGCAAAACAAAACTTAAAATCCTAATGGCTGAACTCACAAGTACAAAGTGGTTAGACTACCACTCCAAACTGTAGTGCCCAGAGAGGATCAGTCCCTTGAGTACGTGGGATCCAAGATTGCCAGCTGTACAGACTCAACCACAGCCAAAAAGATCTTACTTTCAATCATTATTCAGTTCCACAAATGTTAAAAACCATGTAATCATTGAAGGCAAGCTCCTGAATGTGAGACATCACTGATGAGGATATAGTCCCAGTTTTTAACCGGCTCCTTTCTCACCTTAGTTTTGGCATCTTAGTCTCTGCTCAAGCAAGTACTTCCTAGTTTAGGCTCAACATGTTTCTTCCCACCTCCTGGGGCTTTCTCAAGCATGAATATTCGGGAGCTTGCCTTTGCTGATTATATGGTTTTTAAAATTTGTGGAATTGAATCAAGATTGGAAGTAAGATCTTTTTGGCTGTGGATGATTCTGCACAGCTGGCAATCTTGGATCCAACTTACTCAAGGGACTGGGCACTACAGTTTGAAGTAGGACTCTAACCACTCTGTAGTTAAGTTAAGTTTCTTTTTGCTTTCTTTTACAATGTTGCACTAGGATGTTTTTTATAGTTTTTATCCTTAGATACTTTGGTTTTACATAAGGATATTGTGCAAGAATATACAATCTGTTTGTGCTTTTATGAAAATCACTTTTACACCTTTGTGGTGATTTTGGTACAAATGGAAATTTTAACTAATTAATCAATTATTGTTACCTATTTATTGTTGAAAATATTGTCACTTGTGCACTTTGGAATATTGATTTGCATGAAAATATTTGGAGACACTTTTTTCACAAGGCTTTGTGGAATATAACATTTTTAATTGCATATTTTTTTGTGCATCCATTTATCTATATTTTATCTATACTTTTTTGTCATTTGAAAATGTTTCTTTCTTTTTTTTATGCAATACGCAAATATTTTGACAAAATTGTAAAGTAATCACATTTAGATAGAAAAACACTTTCCAATGAAAATATTTAGACATGTTTATAATGAGCAATTTAAAAAAAAATTGCATGAAATAATAATTTGCGCTCATTGTTTAAAAAGATGCTCAATTATTATTGAATTGTATTTGGAAAAACACATAGGCTTTTGTTATAATCCAATATGCTCCTATGCTGTTTGACAGATATTCACGCTGTGATTATTAACTGTGACTTTAAGAATTAGATGTTGCCAAGAGAGATTAATTAGGGGATTCTCTGATTTATTTCAGCTGCTGCAGTTTTGTTCTTTGTCGAATAGAATTATGCAAAATATTATGATAGTTTTTTTTTTCTTTCATAACCAATTCATTCACTGGTACTCTCACCGAAATGGAATTTATAGTCTCAGTGGTGAGTGCACACATGTGACTTGTTTTTTTCTTTATAAATGTAATTAAATTCTACAGCAAGTTGGCAGTGACATGTAAACTGAGACAAAAGCAAAACACTACAGATCGCTTTGAAAATATTTAATATATTTTTTCTCAGTAAATCATTTAATAAAAAAATCTTTATTTGCATTCACAGGCATACAATACGGACAATAACAGTAAATACCATTGCACTGTGAAAAATAGATAACAGCAGAGTAAGACAATAAGACCTGTCTGTGAATTACATACTGTATTTGGGCGAGTCCTGCTGTGGGTAACTTTGCACTGCAGGCAATGCTGACATCAAAGGGGGCAGAATGTTTGCAGCTACCAGCCCTCTGACACCAGTACTACACTATTTGGCTTTGTAATTGTAGTAATTGTGCTTCTGGGACAGTGTGTTCTGTGCACTCCCTTCCTGTCACTTGGGGCCGATCTTGACCTTAGTTTACATATCCTTTACCTTCAATCCCCAGATCTCTTGTTGGCATATGTTAGCAGTGCTGATATCTTTCAGTAGCTTGTAGGTTATGTAGAGGTAAATGCTAACAGCTTGTGATTTCTCTTCTCTGACGAACAGGTGTATGGGGAGGGATAGCTGTTGTTAGAGTAAATGTAATAAAGTGGGTTGGGATATAAAAAAAACAAGGTTCAACCTTCATGGCTGTCATACATAAATAATAGTTGCACCAATAATTCCCAGATTTTACTATTAACATGACGTAAAGTCATGATTTTATTAAAGACACGGAGGCGAGTATTATTCCCTCAGCAGCAAAGATAGAGGAATATAAATATTATCAAAATGAAAGAAAAAACTGTATAGGCACACAGGCAACCAATCACATAACAGAGGAAGTGACTATAAAAGGCCTGTGTCTCCCACAATCCCCCTCTTTCTTGCGAAAACTGAAGACCAGGAAACACAAAACGACATCATATCAGGCAAGAACAGGAAAACCGGAAAAAAACGATAACTTCAAGCTAAAAGAGAAAGAGAAATATGGTAATAACCAAACTCCAAAGTGAAGACTTACCATGCAAATATGTCAATGGCTTCTTAGGAATTCAAACCTATAATATAGAAAATACTATTAGTATAGAAACATATAAAACCAAACATCAACAGGAAAATAAAATAAATACACCATAAATATGCAGGACACAATAAACAGACCAGATAGTAACATACCTAAAAAATCCAACCGCATCTCATCTAATGACCCAACATCGGGAGGGTGGGAATAATACTCGCCTCCGTGTCTTTAATAAAATCATGACTTTACGTCATGTTAGTAGTAAAATCTGGGAATTTTATTAACGACACAGAGGCTCCTATTACGCAAGTTTAAAGCTGTGCTATCACTTGAGATGCGATGTGGTCGATCGGTCTGAAATAAAAGTCACGGAAGGTCGACTCCCGATACCAATCCGCAGCCCGCAGAATGTCCTCCAGATGACAGCCGACTGCAGAAGCTTTCGATGCCATAGCTCCATGCACAGAATGAGGTGTGAAAATAGAAGTGTCAACGCCTGCTAAAGATAGAACCCAGCGCACCCCAACGAGCCAGAGTCGGGGTGGATACAGGCCAATATGGAGACCTAAATGATATGAATAATGGGTGCAATTCCAATGAACAAAGAGGCCGTGTAGCATCCAGCTATACCTTTAGACAATCCACCGGGCATAGTGCCGGACTCCCTGAGAATCTAGGGTACACAAAAGACTTGGATGCCGATTTAGTCCTTCTGGATATGTTGAACGAAATACCCTCAGGGGTAAAAGTAATGGCGTCCCAATCAAGGGCCCTGATGTCAGACACCCTCTTACATGAAATCAAGCAGAGAAGCATCACTAATTTAGAAGAGATTTGTTTAAGCGTCAAGTCTTGGTTCGGGCACCATGACGACACTAACTGTAATACCATGTTGACATCCCAGAATGCAGAAAACCGAGTCTTAGGAGGTCAAGCGAGGTGAATACCTTTGAGAAGGCGACACACAAAAGGATGTCTGCCTATGGGTGAACCATCCAATCCCTTATGGCCAACCAAAATTGCTGAGCGGAAAAGGTTAATAGTGCGATAAGCCTTACCCAAATCGAACGTGTGTGAGGAACTCCAAGATCATATGGAGAGGGGCATATACGGGATCCACTGACCATTCCATGCACCAACCAGACCACGAACTCCATGAAGCTTGATAGGCCGCTCTTGTACCTGGAGCCCAGGCGTTATCTAGGAATAAGAGAGTTGATCGCGGAACGTCTGGGACATCCCAAGGTCTCCTGAAAGGAGCCACGCCATCAGAGGCAGTTGGTTCTGTAACACGAGTCCATGTGAGTTCCCATCCGGATCCAGAAGGAGTTCCTGAAAACTCGGGATCAACCGTAGATAATCTAAGGACAACTCCAGCAGACACGGGAACCATGGTTGAGACCTCCACAGAGGGGTGACCAACGTCAGAGAACAATCGTGACGAACCAGCTTCGACATCATGCGAGCAATCATGTTGAATGGGGGAAAGGTATATAGACGGCCCGTCGGCCATTCCTGAAGGAAAGCGTCTGTCGCCACTGCTGCCGGGTCTGGTCTCCAACTGTAAAACTCCAGTAACTGGGTGTTCAGGCGGGATGCGAACAAGTCTATCATGGATCGTCCCCATAACTTATCTAGACTTTGAAACACCGAAACGTGTAAGTGCCAATCTCCTGAGTCTCTCAAATGTCTCGAGTTCCAATCCACCCCTAAATTGTCCAGACCCAGAATGTGTTCTGCCGCCATGGAGACATTGTTGTACATACAAAATTGCCAAAAATCTTTTGCCAATAGAGCCAACATCTTGGATTTCGTTCCCCCCCAGGTGGTTTATATAACGTACCGCCGATACATTGTCCATCTTGAGGAGAACGCAGCAATTCGCTCGACCTGTGGTAAGGCTGCGAATTGCGAAGGCACCTGCCAAGAGTTCCAGGCAGTTGATGTGTAAGGATCTTTCTATCTCGGACCATCTGCCTCCAGTGGAAACGTTGCCACATGGCCCCCCCCCCAGCCGTGTAAGCTGGCGTCGGATTTGATCACCACATCCGGTATGGATCTGAAAATGGCTCGTCCGTTCCAAGCCTCCATGTGTGTCAACCACCACACCAGTTTGTCCCTGGATTCGCTGTCCAGCTGTATTCTGGATTTGTAAGAATGACCTGAACGAAGGAGTGATCCTTTGAGCCGTTGGAGGGCTTGGTAGTGCAACGGACCCGGAAAAATCGCCTGAATTGAGGCTGCGAGTAGACTGATAATTCTTGCCAATTGTCTGATGGACAATTCTGACACTCGAAGAGCTCGCCGAAGTTCCTTTTGAATGGCTTTCATCTTGGATTCCGGGAGATATAGGAATTGTTGAATGGAATCCACCTTGAACCCCAAGAACTCTATCGACTGAGCCGGGGTCAGTATTGACTTGTCCCAGTTGATCATGAACCCTAAGTTCTGGAACAGGTTGACCGTCCACTCCACGTGGACCTGCAGTTGACCTCAGGACTGGGACATGATTAAAATGTCATCCAGGTAAATAATTAGGCGCATGCTATGTGTACAGAGGAAGGACACCACCGGTCTCATGATCTTGGTGAAGCACCAATGAGCTGAGGATAGACCGAATGGCAGACATGTAAAACGCCACCGTTTCCCATTCCAGGTGATGTGGAGGAGTCTCTGTGTTCCACTGCAATGGGAACCGTGAAATATGCGTCCTTCAGATCCAGTTTGGCCAACCAATCTGATGCACGGAGGAGGTCTCTGAGGCAATGGATGCCCTCCATCTGAAAATTCTGGTATCGGAGTAACGCATTGAGGGGTTGGAGATTTATCATTAGGCGGACACCACCCCCTTTCTTTGGTACCAGGAAAAGGTTGCTCGTAAAGCCTGGGGCGGCAAACGGCAACTCCTCTATTGCACCCTTTGTCAGCATCTCCTTGATTTCTGCGGAAATCATATCCTCCTGTTCCGAGGGAAGGGACAGTTCTCTAGGGACAGAAAATTGGACAGGCAGAGAGACAAATTTGAGGTGATAACCCCGTACCGACTGGAGCACCCAAGTATCTGAGGTCACAGCCGCCCAACCCCGGAAGAACAAGGCCAACCTGCCCGCTACCCGCTCTGGAGAGAGAAGGGAAGAATGGGTACTCACCATAAGGACGTCTGCCCGAAGTGGCACCACGGGGGTATCTGGAACCCCATGACCTCCCTCTAGCTGGGAAGAAGGGAGGAGCCCTCGGATCCTGGAAGCCCCGGGAGGGGAAAAAGGAACCTCTGCTGACCCGGAACGAGCCCTGGAGTCTGTGTATCTGTGTGTCTGCATATATGTCAGTGTGCATCTGTGTATCTGCATGTGTGTCAATGTTTGTATCTGTGTGTCTGTATGTGTGTCAGTGTTTATCTCTATGTGTCTTTATATGTAAGTGTGTCAGTGATTGTACCTTTGTGTCTATGTATCTGAATGTATGTCGGTGTGTTTGTACAGCCATATGTGTGTCAGTATGTGTATATGTGTATCTTCATGTGTGTCAGTTTGTGTATCAGTGTGTCTGTGCAACTGTATGTGTGTCAGTGTTTGTATCTGTATCTGTATATCTGCATTTGTTGTTTTTTTTTGACAATCTTTATTTATATTTTGTTTTTTCATGTAGAATAGAACAGGTTTACAGGAATACTGGTCAGGTGAGGGTAGGGCATCTTCTCAGAGTATATAAACAGTACATCCAATATATGTAGCTTGGTATGGTGTTGGAATACAGTAATTTGCACTTGAGGTACAAAGGGATTGTGCATTCTGCGTTATCGCATTTCTCTCGGGGTTCTGTACATAAGTTTAATTACTTAGCCATGCGTTCCGTTGTTCATATCTTTATACCTTTGAAGCGTGGTGGTGTTCGGGTTGGTAATGGGACTTGGACTGGGTCCGATGGTCGGTTGGCAATGTGTACCGGGTTTTATGAGGGATTTCTGTGTGGGGGGTTGGACTTGTGTTGGGCGGCTAGAGTTATGGTGTCCTGTCTTAGTTATGGGTTCCTGCTCAGAGTCTGTAGTGTATGTTCCCTCTGTCGGTTGTTCTGGAGTGTTTGGCCGTGTTTCTTTCCTTGGCATAGGGTCGGTCTGCGTGTTTGGGAGTGAAGTTGTCTGTGTGTTTCCGCCCGTACCTATTTAGGAGAGGTTCCTGTAGGGCTAGTTCAATCCTATCCCCTGATAAAGGGAGAGGCTGGGGCCTCGGCAGTCGTGTAGTCTTGAGCTTTTAAACTGTAGCTGTCTAGGTGGTCTATGAACTTCATCTTGTCTTTGAACGAGTCGGTTGAGGTTGTTACTCCTGCTAATTGTGTCCTTGTTTGGGTGTGGTCCCATCAAGCCTAATGTGTAGTCCAGTCCTATTAGAGGTAAGTCGGGGTACGGTGGTTGGTGAGGATCATGAGAAGGGTAGGTGGGGGAGGTGAGCGGGTAGCAGCTGCGGGAGGTAAGGGTGTATGGGATGGGGGGGTGGGTCTGGGTTGGGATGTGGGTTTCAGCGGGCTGGTCTGTCAGCCGATGTGTACAAGAGCCATGGGGTCCATGTCTGGTTGCACTGTTCAGTTCATGGCTGCGGTCATTGCCTCCATTGCCCGTATTTCTCCTACCCTGTCTACCCACTGTTGGAAGGTGGAAGCCGCTGTCCTTTTCCACAGTGTGGGTATCAGGGATTTTGCTGCAGTCAGTAAATGTTTTGTCAGGGACTTCTTAGACGTTTTCAGGGCCATGCTTGTGTGGTGCAGCAGCATGGGCAGGGGTTGAAAAGGTAGTTTTGGGTCCGCGATTTCCCTGATTTTCGTGTTGACCATCTCCCAATAGGGGGCTATTGCTGTGCAGGACCACCAGATGTGGATCATAGTGTCTCTTTCTTGTCCGCATCACCAGCACGTGTCCTCTATGTTCATACGGTTTAGAATATCCGGAGTCCTGTAACAGGTCGTCAGTACTTTGTAGCTCATCTCCTGGAACTTTGAGCAGATGGAGCTTTTGTGGGTGAGCAGGAAAATGTTGTCCCACTCTTGAGTGGTCAGTGTCTCGCCCATTTCCATCTCCCATCTAGTGATGAACTTCGATGTTGGTCCCTTCTCTCCCTCCAGCAGTAGTGCGTATAAAGTTAATCCCTCTCTCCATATGTCGCCTGGTTGTGCATATCTTCTCAAAGCCGGTGAGGTCCCGGTAGTATTGTTGTTTAGTTATCGTGGTGGAATAATAGGACTTGACTTGGAGATGGTGGAGCTGGTCGAGGGCCGTTGGTGTGGTGTCGGGGAGCAGCTCTGCCAAGGTCTTTAGGGCTCCGTTGTCGCACCATTGGCGCATGTATATCCAGTCTGATCTTGTGAAGTTTCGTAGGTCAGCTGGCGTCAAACCTACTCCTATATCCGGGTTGTAGACTATGGGCGTGAGCGGGCTGGTGTGGGTGGTCAGCTGCTGCGGATATTGCAGGGCGCACCATATCTTCAGTGTGGCATCTATCAGAGGGTTACCAGTGTTAAGCGAGCTGAGTGGCGCCCCCCTCCTCCAGAGCATGGAGGGTATCTGTCCTCCGGCCTGTGTGATTTCAGCCTGCACCCATAGCTTCTCCATCGTCCGTGCGTGCCAATCAGTGACTCTTAGTAGATGCGTTGCTTGGTAGTAGCCTATGATCGTGGGTAGTCCAGTTCTTCCTCGTAGCTTGGGTTGTTCGAGTTGTTTGCTTACCCGTGGGGCTCCCCTCCTCCACACGAATTTCCGTATGGCTGTGGTGATGTTTTGGAAGAACGTTTTCGGGTGAGTGATCGGCACCGCCTGGAAGAGGTATAGGAGGTGAGGGAGGATATTCATTTTGATCGCATTAATGCGTCCGAACCAGGAGATGTAAAGGTCTGTCCAATTTTGCATATCCGCCTGCAGGGAGGCAAGGATGGGGAGAAAATTCGTCTGGTAGAGCATTGAGTTTTAGGTTCGACACCCTCCCGTATCCTCGGAAGAGGTTTAGCAGGTACGGGATGGTAGTTAGTTGCGACTCGATGTTCTGTGTGCCCCGGGGTGTGCCCGGCTATCCCCCCCTCCGTCCTGACCGCCTCCAGGAGAGGTTCCAACGAGAGGGCGAACAGCAGGGGAGAGAGGGGGCAACCCTGTCTCATACCATTCCGTATTGGGAACGAGTCTGAGAGGGCGCCGTTAAGTCGAATTTGTGCCGATGGTATCATGTATAGGGAGGAGATCCAGGTCTGGGCGTTAGGTCCACAACCCATGTGTTGTAGTGTGGTCGTGAGGTATGTCCAGTCCACTCGATCAAAGGCCTTCTCCGTGTCCGTGGACAGGAGGGCCAGTTCTCTGCCCTGTCTTTTTGCTGAGTGGATGACGTTGAGGGTTCAGATGGTATTGTCTCGTGCCTCTCTGCCTGGCATGAAGCCCACCTGGTCCGGGTGTATCAGAGTGCCATGACTTTTGCGAACAGCTTGAGGTCTGCATTAAGGAGGGATATTGGGCGATAGCTCGCAAAACTGGCTGGGTCCTTCCCCTCTTTTGGCAGGACCGTCACTATGGCCCTTAACGTGTCTGCTGGGAACTGCCATCCATCTAGTATGGAGTTCAATCCCTCCAGTAAATGCAGTAGCAGGATGTCTTTGAATGTGCACAGATAGCTTGCGGGGTAGCCGTCTGGGCCTGGCTCCTTGTTGGGTTTGGTCAGTTTGGGTGCCGTGGACAGCTCTTCGATGGTGATGGGTTGTTCTAAGTCTGCTGCCTTCTCCGGGGTAAGCTTGCGTGCGATGTTCTTGTTTAGTCTTCGAGTTTGTGTCTGTGTTGTGTCGGGTTGATGGCATTGGGCGTGTCAGCCAGATTATAGAGGCCGGTATAGTAGTCCCTGAACGCCTGCATGATCACCTGCATGGTCAATTGAAGGTATACTTCGTCTGATAGTTCCCTTTTATGTGTAGTTTGTAAGTCTGCTATTTGCTTGGTCAGGTCTAAGACACGTTTCGTATTTTCGCGTTTGCGCTGGGTGCAGTATTTAATGTAGTGCCCTCTGATTACACATTTGTGTGCTTCCCAAGCTATCAGCAGGGCCACTTCAGGGGTGGTGTTGGATTCGAAGTACTGGTTGAGGGCCTGTTAGGACTGTCTCGTTAAGATTCCACTGTTGTTCTTTCGGTTTGAAAAGGGGTGATTTCATCTGGATAAAGATCGGGGTGTGGTCGGAGTCCCTGTGGATCCCTATGTCCGTGGAGATGAGTAGGGGGAGGTATTCTTGTGCGACAAAGACACAGTCGATCCCGCTATATTGATTGTGTGTGGCCGAGTAACAGGTATAGTCCCTGCAATCAGAGTGTGCCGCCCGCCAGCAGTCAACCAATCCCAGTATATTTAGTGATTGATTGTATCTAGTGATTGTTTGGCCTTGCATATGCAGTGGTCCGGGATGGTACATGTGCCACGTGTGGAGTCAATTCGCGGGTCCAGAGGCAGGTTTAGGTCTCCTGCGAGTATCAGTAGGCCGTCTCTGAACTTTTCGAGGGGGGATAGTGTTCAGGCTAAGACATGTTGGCTAGACATGTGCAATTCATTTCGGGCCGAATATATATATTCGGACGAATTTCAGGCAATTCCCGAATGTCCACATAGCCGAATTGCCGAAGTGCCGAATTACCGAGGTCCCGAAGTTCCTAAATTACTGAATTTTCGAAGTGTCAAAGTTCCAAAGTGCCGAAGTTCTGAAGTTGCCGAAGTTCCAAAATGCTGAAGTGCCGAATTGCCGAAGTTCTGAAGCACAGTTTTGCCTAAGTACTAATATACTTACACAGTGGAAGAAAAACAATGTTACACTGTATACAATTTTAAATAAAAAGTGTACAGCCTCTGGCTGCTCACTGTAAAAAACAAAACAAACAAAAAAAAAACACACCCCCCTCCTAACCTGAAGGGGGGACACTGAGCGGTGGGTGGGGGCCCTAAATACTAATTGGGGGGACCTAATGTCCTCCTACCTGGCCCCCACCCCTGAGGACCTAATGTTACTTAATCCACCAATCAGATTGTTATGAGTCAAATTACACAGCGTGGGAACTTTCCCACGCTGTGTAAAATGACACAGAGCACTCTGATTGGTGGATTTCAAACCAACCAATCAGAGTGCTGTGACAGGTAAATGTAGAGACTTACCTGTCAGTCTCTTCATTTACCTGTCAGAGCACTCAGATTGGATGGCTTAAACCCACCAATCAGAGTGCTCTGAGCCTAATTGCAGGACGGAACAAGGCTTTATAAGCCTTCCCTCGCCCTGCAAAGCTCAGTCTGCGCGGAGCCCTCGCCGCGTGAAGATGGAATTTTTTTTTTTAAATTGCGTCAGTTATTATGGATTTTTATTTTGCCTTTTTGGGGGCTGAAAAAAGAAGATTTTAGAAAAAAGAAAACATCAAATGGTAAGTTTATTTTTATTTTTTACAGGTACTTAGTTAAATGGTCCCCCCTCATTATTTTTAGGATGAGGGGGGTTGGTAGAGGTAAATTTTTTTGGGAAGGTGGGTGACTAGGGGTTTGGGGACCCTTAGTTACCTGCGGGAGGGGGGGTTATTTTTTTTATTTAGGGTCAGGGAGAGGACATTAGGGGGCCAGGGGGAGGACATTAGGTGTCCCCCTAATTAGTATTTAGGGCCCCACCCACCACTCAGGAGTGGGGGCCAGGGGGGAGGACATTAGGTCCCCCCCTAATTAGTATTTAGGGCCCCCACCCACTGCTCAGGGGTGGGGGCCAGGGGGGAGGACATTAGGTCCTCCCCCCTCATTCTAATTTAGGGCCCCCACCCACGGCTCAAGGGGTGGGGGCCAGGGGCAGGACATTAGGTCCCCACCCGCCGCTCAGGGGTGAGGGCCGGGGGAGGGCAATAGGTTTAAAAAAAAAAAATATTTTAACAGTGAGCCACAGGCTGCTCACTGTTTACTAGACATGCCCCTACTCGCAGTATAGCGAGTAGGGGCATCATTTACTAATACTAAGTAATCTTTACTTATTAGTAAAAGTATTAGTAAATTTGGCTGAAAGACCAGTTTAGGTCTTTCAGCCTTTTGGTAGATAACTCCGTAATATTGTGAGGGTCTGTGTGTCCCAGTGTTCCTAGCTTCCACTGCCCGTGGAGGCCTGTGTCATGCATGGGTCTCCCGGTGATGAGGCCCCGTGTTGTGCGGTGTGCCGGCCCGGCCAGGGGAGGGAGAGACGGGAGGGGCATCGACTTTGCCATGAGTGTTTCGTACATACCCCCAGTTGTGATGCCATGTCAGAGTCCAGAGCTGTGCCGGGCGGGGAAGCAGTAGTTCCGAAGACCTTATAGGAACATATTACAGCAACATTTCCAGAAAGTGATAGCATTCCCCTTGTCACTAATCATGTTAAAATTAACATAAGTAAAATTAACTTCTGAAGCAGATGTTTTAGAAAATAACTATGAAAGCACTGAGCATCCTAATGTGATTATTTTTAGATGATATTTTTAGATGGGACTACTTTAGCGCACAGTAAGTGACATTGCAAAAAAAAGTTAATGGCTCAGATATTATACTATATAAATGTGGAACCCTGGGCAGTAAAGAAACTTCAGTGTGATTGGGTGGGAGTTTGTTAAATAGGTATTATCACCTCAGCAATTTCCATGATCAATTGCCAAAAGGTCAAATATCGTCTGAAGGCTTATCTTGAGCAGGAGCAATTTATATTGATTGCTGTAGTAATTGAATAGTTTCAAATGACTAAATTACATGCTAGCATTCAAGGCATTCAAGGAATTCAAAACATTTTAAGACATTTAAGCTAGTTCTTTATTAAATGTGGAACTTCTAAATAAAGCTATAGGACATTTGCGCACCTTGATTTTGATTATTATTGATACTACTTTACTTTTTTTTATGGATATTCACACAAAGCATAAAGTTCATTCAATGTATTCTAAACTCTGTATTTCTTCTTTTATCCTGAGACTTACAGGTATTCTAGACCCTCATTTCTAATTCTCCTATCCCTTGTCTACATCCCAATTAAACTTAACCTATCCTTTTACAATGTTGCAATACATCCTACAGTTGATCTAGATTCTTCCTCTGGGGTAAGATCACCAACAGCACCCACTATTGATGACCCTAATACCACTTACCTCATCCCGATTAATTAAGTGCTTAAACTGAACACTTCTCTCATCTGTAGAAGAGTATTCCAATAGGGAATGATGTAATTGTGTAGTGGAAAAATTGTGTGAAATTCAAACTGTATTAAATGAAGTTCATGAAACAGTATTAGGATTGAATTAGAGTTTTGGCAAGATTTTTGGTCTGTGCAACTAGTAGGCAATTTAAAAAAGCATATCCTTACAGGATTTGTTTTGTGGATCAGATGCTTGCGTTTGCGTATGTTGTAGTGATAATCCCAAATTGTTCGTGCTGATTGATCCTCGGAAGCTGCTCATCACAAACCTTCTCTGGTAAAGCCTTCACTAGGCATGTGCATTGGAAACTTTTTCGGTTCGGTTCTGTTCGGCATTCCGAAATTCTGGACTTCGTCAATTCGACACTTTGACACTTCAGAACTTCGGCAATTTCGGCACTTTGACATTTCGGAACTTCAACACTTCGGAAATTCGGTAATTTTGGAACTTCGGGACCTCGGCAATTCGACACTTCGGAACTACGGCACTTCGGAATTTCGGAACTTTTTTTGCAGCCACTTGGTAGATAACTCCCTAATTCCCACGGTATTAGGGAGTTATCTACCAAAAGGCTGAAAGACCTAAATTGGTCTTTCAGCCAAATCTACAAATACTAAGTAAAGATTACTTAGTATTAGTAAATTATGCCCCTACTTGCTATACCGCGAGTAAGGGCATCTCTAGTAAACAGTGAGCAGCCAGTGGCTGCTCACTGTTAAAAAATTTTTTTTAAAAGTGTCCCCCCTCCTGAGCCCCCACCCGCGACGCAGAAGTGGGGGCTTTTAAACTAAAGGGGGGCCTATTGTCCCCCCGGACCCCACCCCTGAGCGGCGGGTGGGGGCCCTAAATTAGAATAAGGGGGGACCTATTCCCCCCCCGGTCCCCACCCCTGAGCAGTGGGTGGGGGCCCTAAAGTAAAATAATGGGGGGACCTATTGTCCTCCCCCTGGCCCCCGCCCCTGAGCGGTGGGTGGGAGCCCTAAATTAGAATGAGGGGGGGACCTAATGACCTCCCCCCTGAGCGGTGGGTGGGGGCCCTAAATAGTAATTAGGTGGGACCTAATGTCCTCCCCCCTGGCCCCCACCCCTGAGCAGTGGGTGGGGGCCCTAAAAACTAATTAGGGAGGGACCTTATGTCCTCCCCCCTGGCCCCCACCTAATTAGGGGGTGGGAACTAATGTCCTCCCCCCTGGCCCCCACCCCTGAGCGGCGGGTGGGGGCCCTAAATAAAAAATTACCCCAAACCACTAGTCACCCCCCTCCCCAAAAAATTAACCCCTACCTACCCCCTCACCCTAAAAATAGTGAGGGGGGGCCATTAGATAAACCTGTTAAAAAAAAAATCTTCTTTTTTCAGCCCCAAAAAAGGCCAAATAAAAGCCATAATAACCGACGCACTAAAAAAAAAAAAAAAACGACCGCAAAAAATATAATAATCCATCTTCACCCATGGAGGGCTCCACACAGACACCAATCAGAATGTAATGAGTCAAATTACACAGCGTGGGAAAATTCCAAAGAACCACGCTGTGTAAAATGACACAGAGCACTCTGATTGGTGGATTTCAAGCCAACCAATCAGAGTGCTGTGACAGGTAAATGTAGAGACTTACCTGTCAGTCTCTTCATTTACCTGTCATAGCACTCTGATTGGATGGCTTAAGCCCACCAATCAGAGTGCTCTGAGCTTAATTGCAGAGCAGGGCAAGGCTTTATAAGCCTTCCCCCGCCCTGCAGAGCTCAGTCTGCGCGGAGCCCTCCATGGGTAAGGGGTGGGGGCCAGGGGGGAGGACATTAGGTCCCCCCTAATTAGTATTTAGGGCCCCCACCCACCGCTCAGGGGTGGGGGCCAGGGGGAAGGACAATAGGTCCCCCCCTTATTCTAATTTAGGGCCCCCACCCACCGCTCATGGGTGGGGCACCGCTCATGGGTGGGCTCCCTAATACCGTGGGAATTAGGGAGTTATCTACTTATTCAATCCTGTCATTACATTGACAGGCTAAGTAACTTACATTTTATATGAATGTGTGTTACTTGATTGTTGTAAGTGTTGCAAATGCTTACAGCTGAATCCTGGCTACGTTTGTATACTTTTTATTTAAAATTGTATACAGTGTAACATTCTTCATTCTTCCACTGGGTAAGTATATTAGTACTTAGGCAATACTGTGCTTTGGAACTTTGGCACTTTGACACTTCGGAATTTCGGCAACTTCGGAACATCGGCACTTCAGCACTTCGGGACTTCGACACTTCGACACTTCAGAAATTCAGTAATTTCGGAACTTCGGGACCTCGGCACTTCGGCAATTTGGCACTTCGGCTATTCGGACATTCGGAAGTACCCGAATGTCTGAATTGCCCAAAATTCGTCCGAATTCATATTCGGACCGAAACGAATTGCACATGTCTAGCCTTCATTAACTATGTAGACATGCTGGCTATTCAGCCATATCCTATACTAACTGAGCACACTGAAATAATTACATATGAGGACATTAACTCTGCACGCAGATACCTAGAAAGCCTTAAAAGTGTGGTCTACAGCTTCAGCTCTTAGAAAAACATTCTCTGAAATTGGAAGTGTTGTAAGGAGGTTTGTGGTACATGTCCTAGCACCAAAAGGAAGACCGATAACCTGAGGACTACTATTGACCTATTATTTGCCATCTAGTGGATTATGTAAAGTGTTCTACATTTAGCTATTTTGCTTGACAGTAGCAATTTAATGGAATACAAGCTCTTTGTTTTTTTTAATTGTTCTGCTGTTTAGAGACTTACTCTTTACTGGAACATTTTGCAATATAATTTTTTTTTATGAGGAAAATTGTACCAGGAAGGGAAGTGTGTTGCAGCTCTCAAGGGGAAGTGGCAGAGTGTGTTTTTGATGTAAGTTGCGTACGTTGAGTTTAAGTAGTGGCCTCAGGACTTAAGGGGATCTGATAAATGACCAGATCATGAAAGCCTGCTTATTGCACAGTTCAAGAGTCCAGAATAGACATGAGGGGGTTAAATCTTCAAAACTACTTACTATAGTTGTAACTTCCTGTGCAAAGGCACATGTTTAGAAGAAATTATGTTATGCTTAACTGTATCTTAAAATTTAGTTTAAAGTACAGTGAACATATTAAGAGATGCCTAGACGGGTCATTGTTCCTCTTTTTGTGTATAAGATCTGACACATTTATTATCATGATGAATTTTGCTTTACTATTGATATATAGATGGTGGAACTGCACTCAACCCTTCGCTTTGGACTCTCAGGGTGCTGTTGGATCAGTCCCAGTACCAAAGAGACCATATATGAAGTATAATTGTAGAAAATAATCCAGACACTCCAAATTGTTCCAAACGATAGGCAATTTTTAAGGCCCTAAGGGGTCGAAACGTTGTGTGGTTCTTGAGTCCAATAAAAATTGCCTATGGTTTGGAACAATTTGCAGTGCCTGAATTTTGCTTTACTGACATCTCACTGTGACCATGGTTGCTTTACACGATCAATAAAGTTCTTCACTGAAGCTAGTGGTTATTCGATTATTACGCTAACATGGGAAACTTGGAAAGCTGAGTGTGTGTTCAAATTATAATAGATAAGGAACAAATGTAAACACAATCTTGTAAAATATTTCCTAAATTAGGAAGATATTTCTAAATGAATAGGGCTGTATAATGTACTGGGAAGTGGCACTACTTCTATCCAGTAAGAGTTGAACTATAGTGAGTGGATAGCCAACAAAGACGACTTGGGCTAATATGGAGGTTTCTTTCCAAGTTTTCTCTTATAGTCTGATTTCTGTATGGTGATGATCAAATCGCAACTCACTGTTAAAGCTGAGACCCCATAATGTTCCCTTTCATATCACACATATGCAGTTAAGTTCATTTTAAAAATTGCATAGTGTGCCCTATAGCAACCATAATTACTAAGCAACTTGGAGCTTAATTTTTGAATTTAGAACTGTGATCACAAAGCTAATTGCTATTACATACAATTTACAAACTTAATCTAAGGGGCAGACATTGTAATTAAAATACACAGCTCTAGGAATGAGGAGAGGTGAAGTAATTTCCTCACTTCTAAATAAAAACCATCTCTGAACGATTTGATTTTGTGCAGACAGAGAGCCTTGGAATTAATGCAGCAATTGTAAGAACTATATATGATCCTATCAGGCTAAAGAGCTTCCCTGAAAAGTTCACAATACTCTGAATGATGACCTTCAAGCCCTGTGATTTTTTCAGGAGTAAGGAGGTTGATAGAGGGCACTGTCATTTATCTGTCAAATATCTATCAGGTTCCATCGTAAAAGGAACAAAATGAAAAGTGCTGATTACACTGAAGTTTTTGAGATACAAGTATTAGAGAAGCTACAAAAATTAATATTTCAAAGGGTAATGATGGTAACCTTTCTGGACAGATATGGGGTACACTGGCTGTACTGACGTGCCTTTATGACAGGTTTTAAGAATATCTAAAAGACGTAACAGTGGAAATATAATGAAACAAATGAACGCATTGTTTAAAACCCTACATTTACAAGTGCAAAATAAGAAAAATAATTTATTGTTTAAAAATTGCAATTAACAAAGGAATCGTCTATCTGTTCTTAAATGTCATTGTTTTGCATCCAAAAGTAAATATACAAGCTTTAATATATTTAGGTAATAGAAATTGTCAGGATTACAGGGGAATTCAGCACACTTACTTTAGGTGAGTTCCCCAGAGAGTATTGTAGTAAGATGCAAAGTAGAAGAGTGTGTATGATGGACCTTAGCATGACCAGATCTTTGCAAGAGTCAAGTAGATGTATAGAATATCAAAAAAAGACAAAAACCAAGAATACATTAGATACAATATCTTCTATATATTAGATCCTATGATATGTGAATAAAGGAAGAATTATTAAAAAGTGTAAGCGAATTATACAGGTATTTCTGAATAGTAATCTATATTGCTTTTGGCAAAGCTTTTCAGCAATAAAGGTTGTTAGTAATCTAAGTGTGATGATAATTTTATTTCCATCTGGAATAATGCCTTAGAGTCATTTTCAGTTAAAGTGATTTCAATCATCATTGAACAAACGCTTTCTTTGATAAAATTAGGTAAACTATTACTGGTATAAAAGAAAATCTTGACCCATTTGTAGGGATTTAGGATTTTGATGAATGATCAATGGAAATTAGTAAAAGGTTAGATAAATTAGAACAAAAGATTTTAAAAACAAAACAAAAAAGTATACGAGGGATACAGAAGATTAAGGAAAGGTCATATTAGGAAAAGTCCAAATAAGAACAAAAACAAAACTAGGAAAAGTTCAATAAAACAAGAGCTAAGGAAAGGTGATCAGAATAACACTTTCAGAAATAGGTTGAATTCCGAGAGAACTGTAAGGATGGGACAACATAGAATTTTCAATAGGTAGAATTTTAATCGGAGAGAAGTAAGAGAGGAATGTAAATGGACAGAAGTGAGGAGAGGGAAAAATGAAAACCCTAACTATATTCCCATAAAACCAAGAGATCAGAGAAATAACTATGGTAACAGAAAGATGCTGTGAAGAAAATTGACTTTTAATTTACATTTTCTTTATTCGGTATTTTTCCTGTGTACTACCTGTACAGTGAATGTATCCGTTCGTTAGTTTGAAACTACCGAACGCCGACCAGCCTCCTGTCTTGTTAACTACAAAGGAACCAGCTAGTAAATGCTCCCTGGGCGGCCGCTGTTCGTATAGCCGATCTCCACGTGGAATAGAAAACGGCGGCCATCTTGTTCGCACGAGGGGAGTCAGCGGGACTTGGTCGTCGAGTGTCTGGAACTAAAATCGGACACTCGACCTCACGAACCACCGCTGAAACTACTGAACGCTGGCTTCTTGTATTTCCCGAACAGCCAGGGAAGCGCCGTTCAGTAGTTCTATGCAAACGGACAAGGGGAGCAATCGCTGCTATGAGCCAGGGGGATCCATTCAGGACTTTTGTTCGTTTTTTACAGATTTGTGAATTGACCGACTGCACACGCTGAATTCACGGAACTGTTTTGGGCAGGAGCCGCGTGTGTGGTCGGTAAAAGGGACCCTCCACACTTTTTCAGAACCCCTAAACCGATCTGGGTGAAATTTGGATATGTTTGTCCCCCAGATTGGGGCTATCAGGGGATATGTAATTTGTGGGGATACCTTTTGTGTTAAGGGGTGTTCTAAGTTTTGGGGAAATTGTGTGCTCTCTGCCTGGAGATAATTGGTTTATTCCTTAACTTATCTCAATATCTCCCAGGCAGAGAGAAGGCGTGTATTAATGTAAATCTGTACGTTGATTGGCTGTTGTCTTTGTTTGCTGTGGGAGGTCCTCTTGCAGGAGGATTTCTCATAAAAGCCTGTATGTGTCAATAAAATTCATTCCTGTTACACCCTTCATGAAGTCTAGGCTCATGTTTGGGGTATAGTCTACTTGCTGGGAAGAATCACCTTGGAACTGCATTTCATCTACCTTATTCCTCTACTCCCTGCTGCAGCTATAATCACTCATGCTCAGCTGTTGGGAAAGGGAACCGAAGACCGCAGCACCATAACCACTGCAGGTCTTAACAACTGGTGGCAGCAGTGGGATTGAATGGAACGCATAAGGACAACTGGTGAATGGCCCAGCAGTACGAGAAATTAAAAAGGACGACACTAAAGGATCTGCTGGAAGCCCGGGGACAAGTGGCCAGCAACAAAAAGAAAGCTAACCTTATAGCGGAACTAATGGAGGGCGACCAAACCAGCAGCATGGCGAATGTCAGTCAGGAGGAAGCGGAATTTCAACAAAAGGTGATGTGGAGGCTAAACTTATATGGGCCAAATCCCACACCTGAGATGGTGACGCAAGTGCTGGCACAAGTGAGCGCAGAACGCAGAGCGCAGCAGGCAAGCGTGAACCAAGGAGACAACGCTTCCCTATTGGATCTATAAATGGAGGGCAGCGGAGAAAGATTAACTATGCTGCTTTTAAAAGTTTCTCGGATGGAGATATGGAAGTTGACGCATATCTGCAGGATTTTGAGCGTCAATGCGCATTGGAGGGTCTGGAATCGGAGCAATGGGCCGCGATTTCAAGCAGTAAGCATACAGGCCAAGCAGCGGAGGCGTACCCAGCAGTTCCTGACACAGCCATACACGACTACGCCAGGGTAAAAGACATTCTGCTAGCCAGGTATGACGTGACCCGAGAGACTTACAGGAAAAAGTTTCGGGCATTACGGGGCCTTTAGGATGTATCGGGCAGCCCAAAACTGGATACAAGGCTGCCAGGCCACAACGCTAGAGGAGGTGCTGCAACTCCTCTTGCTGGAACAATTTTTTGACCACACACCTGCAGATACCAGGGACTGGGTCAGAGATAGGAAGCCGTCCATGGTCGAGGAAGTGGCTAAGCTAGCAGATGAGCATCATGAAGGAAGAAAAGGAGAAGCGGGTGGGAACCTTCCTCTGGTAAGGTACAGCGCCCCAACACCAGGTCCTGTGGTCAACCCCAGACCAAACCCGGTACCACCCACGACGCAGCCTAATTTTAATAGAAGAACCCCTGTAGTATGTCACCAGTGCAATCAGCCAGGGCACTACAAAATACATTGCCCTCAGCGAAGCAGAGGCAACTGGGAGCGGCCCCCACCACCACCAAGGGCCGCCGCTCACCACTACCAGCATGAACCCCTGGAAGAGCACAGCCTAGAAGTGAAGCAGTGGGCTGTACTACATGAAGTGAACCTAGCCCAAGTCGAGGGAGACAACCGGGTGCACCACAGACAATGGGTCACCATCGACGGAAAAGAGGCAGAGGCGCTACGAGACTCTGGGGCTACCCTTACCTTGGTACAGCCTCACACCGTGTCTGCAAAGGCGCGCACCCATAAGACTGTAGCCGTAAGAGTGGCAGGGGGCGCCATCCACAAGTTACCCACCGCTCGGGTACAGTTGTGGTGTATCACCAAATTAATATATATATTACACAAGGTTCGTGTACATTAAAAGGACATTCTGTCATCAAACAGTTAAACTGGGGCACCGGAGCCAAGCAGATGGAGGTGGGCATCATGTCGGGACTACCTGCTGAAGTTTTTTTGGGGAACGATTTGGGGTGTCTAACTTCACAGCTGACTCACCCCGATCCCGCTGGAACCTGCCCCGTGACTACCAGGGCACAAGCCCGCCGGGCTGGACCGACACACTCTGAGGAACCACAGGTAGGAACCGAAACACCCGTAACCTGCCCTAACCCTATCCCCTTCTGGGGCACTCCACAAGATTTTGGCCAAGTCCAGCAGTCAGATCCCACTTTAGCGGAGTACAGGAAGGCAGTAGAGATCTCTAAGGAAGGTAATGTCCACGAGAACTTCCACTGGGACAAGGGACTGCTGTATAGGGTCACAGGGGGAGTGGGACAGGGGGCAGCCCAAGTTATAAAAAGGCAGTTAGTCGTACCTCGTAAATACCGGGCGGAGCTGCTAAAGCTCAGCCATGATATCCCACTAGCAGGGCATCTGGGTATCAAGAAAACTAAGGACCGCCTTACCCAGACGTTCTTCTGGCCGGGGATAGCCAAAGATCTGCAGACCTACTGCAGGACATGTGACACATGTCAAAGGATAGGGAAAAGGGTGGACCACCCTAAGGCCAAGTTACGGTCCCTACCGATAATAGAGGAACCATTCTACAGAGTGGCAGTAGATCTGATAGGGCCTCTCAGCAAACCTAGCTCCACTGGTAAGTGCTACATCCTCACAGTGGTGGACTACGCCACCAGGTACCCAGAGGCTGTAGCGCTCTCCAACATTGAGGCAGAGACAGTAGCAGAGGCTCTAGTCAGGATCTTTTCCCGGGTAGGGTTTCCCCAAGAAATACTCTCAGATCAGGGAACCCAGTTCACGGCAACTGTAACGCAACAGTTGTGGCAGAGCTGCAGGGTGAAGCCGTTATTTAGCTCCCCTTACCACCCCCAGACTAACGGTCTCTGCGAACGCTTCAATGGCACACTAAAGCAAATGCTCACGGCGTTCACAGAGTCCTATGGTCAATGGGAGAATTTTTTACCTCACCTCTTATTTGCCTACCGAGAAGTGCCTCAGGCGTCCATTGGGTTCTCCCCCTTCGAACTCCTATACGGGAGAAAAGTCCGGGGACCCCTGGACCTCATACGAGAGCACTGGGAGGGCAACACAGGAGAGGAGGGGATCCCGGTTTTGCCATACGTGCTGAAGTTCCGGGACCGCTTGCAGGCCCTGACTGAATTAGTTTGGGAGAACCTGCAGGCGGCCCAGAAACGTCAGAAACAATGGTATGATCGGGGAGCCCGAGACAGGAACCTGGAGGTAGGGCAAAAAGTACTAGCCCTCAGACCTTCCAAAAAGGACAAGCTCCAGGCAGCTTGGCAGGGGCTATTTAAAGTGGTAGAACGAATTAGCGACACCACCTATATTGTGGCTAAATGTTCTGATGAAAGGGTCAGACGAGCCTTTCATGTGAACATGTTGAAGCCGTACTTCGAACGCTGCGAGGACGTGGCCGCCATCTGTGCCCCGTCTTCTGATGATAGTGAAGGGCTCCCCTTGCCCGACCTGCTGGCAGCTAACCAAGGTACCTTAGAACAGGTCGGGTTAGGAGAGAAATTAGACACCGCCCAGCAGGCAGACGCAAAACAACTGCTGCAGGAATACGGTGAGCTGTTCTCAGTTCTACCCGGATACACCTCCGCTGCAGTGCACCGGGTGGAGACGCAGGGGGAGACCCCCTTACGGCAACAGTCGTACCGTATTCCGACAGCAGTGCAGACTAGCATGTGGAAGAAAATTCAAGAGATGTTAGAACTAGGGGTTATTGAGGCTTCCCAAAGTCCCTGGGCGTCTCTGGTGGTTTTAGTACCGAAGCGAGACGGTACGACTCGCTTCTGTATTGATTACCAGAAATTGAACGATCGGACTATTACGGACGCCTACCCCATGCTGCGGATCGACGAACTGCTCGATCGCATGGCCAGCGGGCACTTCCTAACTACCCTAGACTTGTGCAAAGGATACTGGCAAATCCCGCTAGATCCGGCCGCCATCCCTAAGTCGGCATTCGTCACCCCATTCGGGCTATACCAATTTCGGGTTATGCCATTTGGGATGAAGAATGCCCCAGCTACGTTTCAAATAATGGTGGACCGACTTCTGGAGGGAATTCAGGACTTCGCATGTGCCTATCTAGATGATATTGCCATCTATAGCGGCACATGGGAGTCACACCTGTCAAACTTAGCTACGGTATTTGTGAAGTTACGGGAAGCCGGCCTCACCCTGAAACCCAATAAATGCCATGTGGGCATGGCAGAGGTCCAATACCTAGGGCATAGATTAGGGTCTGGGAAACAGCACCCCAAACCCGCTAAAGTAGAGGCCACACCCATACACACACTGCCCCACAAACACTGTCCCACAAACACTGCCCCCCATACAAACACTACACACACTGCCCCATAAACACTGCCCCCATACACACATTACACACATTGCCCCACAAACACTGCCCCATACACACACTACACACACTGCCCCACAAACACTGCCCCTATACACACACTACACACACTGCCCCACAAACACTGCCCCATATGCATACTAAACACACCGCCCGACAAACAATGCCCCCACACACACACTACACACACTGCCCCATACACACACTGCACACCCATACACACACTGTCTCCATACACACACTGCACACCCATACACACACTGCCCCACAAACTCTGCTTCCATACACACACTGCCCCCAAACACACACTTCACACCCATACACACACTGCCCCACAAACACTGCCCCTATACACACACTACACACACTGCCCCACAAACACTGCCCCCATACACACACTACACACACTGCCCCCATACACACACTGCACACCCATACACACACTGTCTCCATACACACACTGCACACCCATACACACACTGCCCCACAAACACTGCCCCCATACACACACTGCCCCCATACACACTACACACACTGCCCCACAAACACTGCCCCAATACACACACTACACACACTGCCCCACAAACATTGACCCCATACACACACTACATACACTGCCCCCATACACACACTGTGCACCCATACACACACTGCCTCCATACACACACTGTGCCACAAACACTGCCCCCATACACACACTGCCCCCCATACACACACTGCACACCCATACACACACTGCCCCCATACACACTACACACACTGCCACACAAACACTGCACCCATGCACACACTACACACACTGCCCCACAAACACTGCCCCCATACACACACTACACACCCATACACACACTGCCATACAAACACTGTCTCACAAACACTGCCCCCCATACACACACTACACACACTGACCCCATACACACACTGCACACCCGTACACACACTGCCCCCATACACACACTGCACACCCATACACACACTGCACACTCATACACACACTGCCCCACAAACACTGCTCCCATACTCACACTACACACACTGCCCCCCATACACACACTGCCCCACAAACACTGCCCCCATACACACACTGCACACCCATATACACACTGCCCCCATACACACACTGCCCCCATACACACACTGCCCCAAACACACACACACACACTGCAACTCTCACACACACTGCCACCCTCACATACACACTGCACCGCTCACACACACACTGCCCCACAGATATACTGCCCCTAACACACACACTGCAACCCTGACATACACTGCCGCCCTCACGCACTCGCACACACACTTCACCGCTAACACATACCACTGCTCCTATGCCCTATATCCCAGCAGACCCCAGGTAAGTTGTCAAACTGTTCTTTAACGGTTTGACTACTTACTCTGCGATGGGATCCTGGCACTACTGGCGCCATAACTACTGCACTGAGCTGTAGTGGTTATTGTGCCTGGATTATTTATTTAAATAATCTACAATTGCCCCTCCGGAGATCAGGCTCTGGATCCACCACTGGTTGAAAATGGTACCTTTTCTATTTAGTTTGTGCTGTTTCCAAGTTGCAGTCCGACACACAGTCACTTGAGGTTCCAGACTAAAAAGAATCAATTTCTGAAACTGCATAATGTATTCTAGCACCATGGTGTGGTCGGTAATCTATTTAACTTAAAGGACGCTTCCAATTATTAGCATTTTTTTTAATATAGGAGTTCTTCTAAAAGAGATACTATAGTGCCGGGAATAAAAAGCTGCATTCCTGTCACTTATCGCTCCCTCTGCCTCCCCCTCCCTCATGTTCCTCCGTCTGGGTGAATAAAGGGTTAAAACCCCTTAATTTACTTACTTGATCCTGATATCCCTCGCCGCTGGATCAACACTTCGCTGCTGCTGACGTCCCTTGATGAGCGGGCGCTAATGCGCATGTGCGGAAAAAGGCGCGCACGCATTAAACCTCCCCTATAGGAAAGCAATGAATCAATACTGGACCAAAGGTAGGCAGTCACTGGAGGCAGATTTTGAGCTGAAATGTAAACAGTTCCTGCAAAGGATTCTGTACCAAGTGCAAAAGGGACTTTGCACCCAGACCACTTAAATTAGCTTAAGTGGACTGGGTGCAATTAGTGTCCCTTTAACTGTCTAAGGTCATATACACAAAAATATAAGCAGTAGCTTTAGTTCATATTTTCTGTAATGCATTTAAAAAAACATTTTGGATAAATTGTTTGTTTTGCCAAGTTAAAACCACTTTGCATTCATTCTCTAAACATAGAGCTCATTTACAATGATGTCACTACTCTTTACTGGAGAGCCCCACTAACGCTTATTGTTGAAATAACGGCAAGAAAATTTTGAGTATCAAAAATGTAATTTGCAACAGTTTTTTGGGTCAAAAAGATATGTAGAAAATGCTCACTGCATTAAAAATTCCAAGAAAATGTGTTATTTAGCACCAGGCGAGTGTCATATCCTGCTCCCTATAAAAGCCAAACTCTAACTCTTACCATATCCATAAACCTTACCATATTCCTGAATCTAACCTTATTCCTTACTAAAACCCTCACCTGAACTCCAGCAATAACTCTATCCCTAACCCTCACCAAAAACCCATACAACGCGCTTGTCCTTCCCTAAGTGATGCAAGAGCAACATTGCAGCACATAGAAATCATTGCAGCAAGTATAGACAGGAGCCATAAACCATGAAACAGATCACATGAGGCTAAACTGTATGTTTGCATTTGCATGACATGATGTGACAGGAGCCTATAAATTATGCTTTAGAACATAAATTATGCTTTTAAGAAAATGACTCTTGGGAGCTTTTCTTGTCCCCAAATTAAATTTACGTTACACAAGTTCCATCATTATTTTTTATCTGGAGGAAATCAAATCTTCAGCCCACATTTCAGAAGCTTAAAACCTTCTCATTTTTATCTGTGATGATTATGCTGTATTACACTTCTTGGTTTAACAATCTCACTGAGACAGATCCGTTTTTTAATCTAAATCCCAGTGCATTTGCCCATATCAAGGGTTGTGTGACATATTTCTTTAATGAGAATGTATATTTCGTAAGTCAAAGTGACATTTGCCATGTGCTCTACTAGAAACTAGAAGTCTGCTTTTGCAAATAGAATTAGTTTAAAGCATTAAGTATCATTAGTTCTTGATGTATAGAGCCGTAGTACATTACTAGAAACAAACGCATATTTTCTTGTAGAACATATCAAATTATTTTTAAAAAACATCTATCTGAGATTTTAAACTACAACTAAAATCACTTAAACGTCCTTCTAACATTAAACTAACCAAAGAAAATTTGGTTACATTATCATTTACATTAATCATGTTATTCACTAAACAAAAAATATTGTCTGGATCACTGAATTCTGACACCACTGGCAATCCTCCTGTTTACTGAAGCCAAATACGGTTGGAATTCGGTAAGCCTGAGCGAATCTGCAGCAATTGCCTGGATGTATTCGCTGTCCAAATTGAAACCAGTGCTTTTGCATCTAAATTTTATACAAAGCACTGATTTTAAACTGAATCGGACATGAATGCATCTTACCTGATCGGGTGGGCAACTTTGAAATAAGTCATGGGTTGGAAATATTACTATCCACACGATGTCCCTACCCATGACCAGTGGGTGGGGATTTAATAAAATAAAAGGGGGGAACATCCTTATGCGCCCACCTGTCCTCACTGGTGGTCAGCAGGTGGGGAATATTAAAATATTCGGGTGGAGATTTTGACAGTCCTCACCCCTTGCCCCCAGATAGTCAGTGATTCTTCTCTTGAGACTTGCCTGTCAGAGTGCTCTGATTGATTGACATAATAGATAACCAATCAGAGTGCTTTTACTCACATTGCATAGCATTGGCAATTTTCCCACAAGATGAAATAGGTGAAATATCATGGGAAAGAATTTATAAGGGCTTTCCACACTATTAGAGCATAGTCTGAAAGACTTCAGTAAGTGTAGATGGATTCATTTTATTGCAGCAAGTTTTTAATTTGTCATTTTTTTTTTGTGATTCGCTTATTTTCAATTTTTATTGGTAATGTCAGGATTTATGGATTTTTATCTGGCCTTATTTGAGAGTGAAGAACTGAAGAACCGATAGTAAGGAGATCATACTCACAGATGCTGGTGGAGGAGTAGAAGGTAACAAAGGGAGGTAAGGATAAATAATGTGTTTGTCATGATAAGTTCTGCAGTTTTCTTACATACAGTGCTCACTATTCACCCCCTTGTCTTTTTACCTATTTTGTTACATTACAGCCTTAAGTTGAATGTTTTATTAATATGAATTTTATGTGATGGATCAGAACACAATAGTCTAAGTTGGTGATGTGAAATGAGAAAAATATATGCATAAAACTATTTTTTAGAAATAGAAAACAGAACATTGTCATGTGCATATGTATTCACCCCCTTTGTTATGAAGCCCATAAAAAGCTCTGGTGCAACCAATTACCTTCAGAAGTCACATACTTGGTGAAATGATGTCGACCTGTGTGCAATCTAAGTGTCACATGATCTGTCATTACATATACACACCTTTTTTGAAAGGCCCCAGAGGCTGCAACACCTAACCAAGAGGCACCACCAACCAAACACTGCCATGAAGACCAAGGAACTCTCCAAACAAGTAAGGGACAATGTTGTTGAGAAGTACAAGTCAGGGTTAGGTTATAAAAAAATATCCACATCTTTGATGATCCCCAGGAGCCCTATCAAATCTATCATAACCAAATAGAAAGAACATGGCACAACAGCAAACCTGCCAAGAGACTCACGGACCGGGCAAGGAGGGCATTATTCAGTGAGGCAGCACAGAGACCTAAGTTAACCCCGGAGGAGCTGCAGAGTTCCACAGCAGAGACTGGAGTATCTGTACATAGGATGACAATTAGCCGTACGCTCCATAGAGTTGGGCTGGTAGAGTGGCCAGAAGAAAGCCATTACTTTCAGCAAAAAAACAAAATGGCACATTTTGAGTTTGCGAAAAGGCATGTGGGACACTCCCAAAATGTATGGAGGAAGGTGCTCTGGTCTGATGAGACTAAAGTTGAACTTTCGGCCATCAAAGAAAACGCTATGTCTGACGCAAACCCAACACATCACATCACCCAAAGAACACCATCCCCACAGTGAAACATGGTGGTGGCCGCATCATACTGTGAAGATGTTTTTCAGCAGCCGGGACTGGGAAACTGGTCAGAGTTGAGGGAAAGATGGATGGTGCTAAATACAGGGATATTCTTGAGCAAAACCTGCACCACTCTGTGCGTGATTTAAGGCTAGGACAGAGGTTAACCTTCCAGCAGGACAATGACCCCAAACACACTGTTAAAGCAACACTTGAGTGGTTTAAGGGGAAACATGTAAATGTGTTGGAATGGCCAAGACCTCAATCCAATAGAAAATCTGTGTTTAGACTTAAAGATTGCTGTTCACAAGCGCAAACCATCCAACTTGAAGGAGCTGGAGCAGTTTTGCAAGGAGGAATGGGCAAAAATCCAGGTGGTAAGATGTGGGAAGCTCATAAAGACTTATCTAAAGCGAATTGGAGCTGTGATTGCCGCAAAAGGTGGCTCTACAAAGTATTGACTTTGGGGGGGTGAATAGTTATGCACATTGACTTTTTCTATTATTTTGTCCTATTTGATGTTTGCTTCACAATAAAGAACATTTAAAAGAATCTTCAAAGTTGTGGACTTGTTCTGTAAATTAAATGAAGCAAATCATCAAACAATCCATGTGAGGCAACAAAACACGAAAAATGCCAAGGGGGTGAATACTTTTGCAAGGCACTGTATCCTCATAGTTGGCTTGAGATACTGCTGAGAGACTGAGAAACTTAGCATGTCAAGAGTTTGGAGTATTTCTGGGGGCTGTCAGGTCCTGAACACCCTAAGGGAAGTCTGTGTATTGCATTGGGCAAGATCATCAGGGTGTGGAGTTGGAACTCTTTAAAGTGGTCGTTATTTCCCAAATGGGTACACCTATAGCAGTGGTTCCCAACCTTGTTTCACTTAAGTACCTCATGGCAGCCCAATTCCATAAATTGTACCCCTCATATTAGCTAAATGTTTGTTATTAATACAGTTGCTATTGTTTAAAATGCCTAAATGTTTTCTGCCTCATCTCCCCCTTTTCTCTGCCCAATGCTCCCCATGCTTGTCCTTTGCTCCAAGCTCTACCCACTCGCTCTGCACGCCCTTTGTCTGCCCCAGGCTCTCCATGTTCCCAATTTGCCCCAGGCTCTCTCCTTTCTTCCTTTGTCCCAGGCTCTCCCTGCTCTTCATCTGACCCAGGCTCTCCCTCCTCTCCCTCAACCTCAGACTCTCCCTGCAGTGTGAGGGTAGGGTTGGGAGTGGGGTGTGTGTGTGGTAAAGGTGACAATATGAAAATTGTACTTGGACCCCCCATGTGTCTTATTCTCCACCTTTAGCCCCACCATGTGTATCACCCCCCAGCTCCTCCATGTGTCTCATTCCCCCCAACTCCTTGTGTCTCATTCCCCCCAAGCTCCTCCATGTCTCATTCTTCCCTTCAGCTCCCCCATGTGTTTCATATGCCCCCAGCCCCTCCATGTGTCTCACCCTCCCCAACAGCTCCCCCATGTGTTTCATATGCCCCCAGCCCCTCCATGTGTCTCACCCTCCCTAACAGCTCTTACATGTGTCTCGTTCTCTCCCCCAGCTTCTCCATGTATCTCATTCTCTCCCCCAGCTCCTCCATGTGTCTCATTCCCCCCAGCTCCTCCATGAGTCTCATTTCCCCCAGCTCCTCCATGTGTATCATTCCCCCCAGCTTCTTTATGACTCATTCTGGCAATGACGATCACAAAGCAACTGCAACACCCGGGCCAGTGCACCTTACATGGTCGTGTACCAGTCCTAAAGATATGCCGGCCCACCGCAAATTTTACTGGCTTGCCAGTGTGCAAGTCTGGCCCTGTGCATCAGCAGGGGTTGACAGGGCAGCCAAGCACCCTTGAGTGACGGGCCCGGTCGCAGTTGAGACTCCTGCGACCATGGTAGTTTCACTACTAATGTAGGTGGGCTGTACGTGGGGAGGGTGATAGTGTGTATGCGGGCAGGCTGTAGGGAGGGTGACAGTATGTGGAGGGCAGTGTGTGGAGAAGGTGACAGCGTGGGAGGTGTACAGGGAGGGTAACAGTGACCTTCACTCAAATATTATTTCTCTCCATGCGCCAAAAGGAGATTTCTTGCCTTTCTGGGATCCCACCATGTGTTCAAAGCTAAGGTAATCCAGAGTGTGTCATCCTCTGTCCCATCCAGTCATGCAGTGCATTCAGTCCGAGCCTCTAACTGCTCCACACTCCAATAAGGAGGTAAGGGGACTGGTAGCAGGCAAGCCAAGAGTGACAGCGCTTGGGTGCCAATCAAACATACTGTGCAACTTCCCAGGATCAGCCCTGAGGAAATAAGTTACAGATTTTGCTATTACAGAAAAAAAAAATTGCATTTGTACCCCTAAGGTACAGGTTTACCTACAGGTTTATGGCTTTGAATAGGGTATTATGTCTCCTTGAATCAGTCATTAAGGTTGAACCCAACAAGTCAGGGGGGCAGCGCTCCACCATCTTCTCCAGATGCTACTGGTGTGGTCCTTGAGAAATCCTGTAGGTGAGCACGCAGAACACTATAGGCACCAAGACCACTTCAGCTCATTGAAGTGGTCTGGGTGCCGTGTCCCAGGTCCCTTAACCCTGCAAAGGTAATTATTGCAGTTTTTAATAAACTATAATAATTACCTTTGAGGGTTAACTCTACCTCTACCAGACAGCCACTAGAGGCACTTCCGGGTTGTTAAGCAACATCCAGTGTCATGTAAAACATCACAGGAAAGCATTTTACATCCCAAAACCCCATAGGAAAGCCATCACTGCTCATGCGCATTAAGTCTCCCCCGCCGGCATAGCAGAGGCAGAGACTGAACCAGCACCAAGGGACAAGGGGGCACTGGAATAAGGTAAGTGACAGAAGGGGGGAGCTATAGTGCGGCTTTTAGTTTCCCTCTAACAAAGCAGGAATAAAGATAGGACAAGGGAAGGTCACTTGTTAATTGAGTTTCTGAGGTTTTTGCAAGTTAGTGTCTGTAGTTTGAAATGAATCTCATGGTTTTATAGAAAAGTCATAACTATCTGTACATACTGCTATCACTAGAGCAAAAATGTGTATTTTGTAACTTATTTGTATGACAGCCATGAGACACTTTTAAATCTTGTAATGTAAACATTACCATTCCTGCAAAATGGCAATGTTTTACATTGAAGGGTTAATATGAGAGCTACATGGCATCCAGACCATTTCAATGAAGATGACATTAATAGGTCTGAATGCTAATAGTGTTCCTTTGAAAGTTTGAAGGTGTCTTCAACCAAAAAAACTGTGTTTTTATACTACACCTCCACCCCAGTTATTTCACATGGAAATGGGGCCTTTTCTAGTAACCGGGCAGCAATGGTGGCCCAGTCGCTTGTTTTACATTTTTTAGGAAATATGCCTCCCTTATAGTACTATTTATTTGTTCTATATTAAACAATTTTATTTGTCGTTGTTTAATGAAAAGCAAGGCAGGCAAATAAGATACAAGTACATCACTACAAACCAATAGGACTTAATATAAAGATAGAGATTTGTATTCTTGCACACCATTTCTCTGTTAAAACAAATACAGCCATAAAAGAGCATACAAACTAAATAAAACAAAGCGAAAAATGCTCTCACATTCTGCATACTCAATGCAGGTTTGCGATATAAAATCTCTGCTCTATTGCAATTATAGGCCGGGGGCTTTTTATTTATTTATTATTTATTTACTTTGTTAATGTGGCGCCTGGCTTGCAAGCTGCCATATAACTCCAGACTAAATCCAAGGCTGTTCAGGGCCCTGACTTACAGAATCTGTACGTTGTTGAATTCCATGAACACTGTCCTGATTTTGCAGTGTGAACGGCCCGTACAGCAGCGAATGGTTTTGCCCGTTTTGGTACGGGGCCATTGCACTTTACTGACTAACAATGTGTGCGCCAACTATACACCGGGTTATTCACTAAAGTGAGAATTCAGCGTGGATTTTACATTCATCGTCGAATTCACCAAACCAAAGAAAGAAGCATTTCTTCCATTTGGCCATTTGGACTATAAATGTGAAATCCTCTTTGAATTGACTATAAGTTGCTATTACAATCCTGCCTCCTGGTGGCCAGTGTCGGCCCCCACGCTGTGTATTCCCGCGGTGTTTGCTGCCCTCTAGTGGTATCATAAAGAACTGCTAGTGACAGGTCGCGGGAATCACCCTGTCTGACGTCACATGCCGTGGGCGGGGCCGTATAGTTGGTGCTGCCCGCCCCCAGCGGGTCACGAGTTAGCGGCCGGGAGTGTCTCGGGAGGCGGAAGGAGCGCCGGGTGAGGACATGGAGCCGCAGTGACCGCTGTCAGTGTACCAGGCGCGGGGCAGGATGTTTGAGAACTTGCGGGAGCGGTTACTCACCGTGCAGCAGGACCTCACTAGCGGGTAAACACAGCGAGCAGGCACAAAGTACAGCGCCGTGTACATCACTGTCAGCCAGCACAGCGCCCTGTGCATCACTGTCAGCCAGCACAGCGCCCTGTGCATCACTGTCAGCCAGCACAGCGCCGTGTGCATCACTGTCAGCCAGCACAGCGCCGTGTGCATCACTGTCAGCCAGCACAGCGCCGTGTGCATCACTGTCAGCCAGCACAGCGCCGTGTGCATCACTGTCAGCCAGCACAGCGCCGTGTGCATCACTGTCAGCCAGCACAGCGCCCTGTGCATCACTGGCAGTAGTCAGTAGAGCACTTTGCTCAACATTGGCTGGAAGTACAGCACCAGGGTCATGACTGACTGCCAGCACAGAGCCCTGTATGTGACTGGCTGCAAGAGCAGTACCTTGCACATCACAGGCTGCCAGCAGTGCCTCTTGCTTCTCATTGGCTGGAAGCACAGGGTACTGGCTGCAGGTACAGCTCCCATCACAAAAAAATTAAACAATCTCCCACTTTATATTTCTATGTTTATATTTGTAATGTTCCATCTAAATGAGAAATTAGGGAATATGACAGAAACAAGAATGGACAATTGAGGGCAAAACCGCTTATCAAGAAAAGTTTTCCAACTCAGCTATAACTTACGGTACCTATTTTAGCCTTAATTTTGCAATTCAGAATTCAGTTCACTTTAAATCGGAAGCTTAGTGAATAACCCTCTGTGTGTCATTGAAATGGACAATTAGCTCTCAGGAATGTCGTAAATGCTTTCAGAATTATTTACTAAAGTGAGAATTCGAAGTGGGTTTCAGTCAGTTACATTTTCAGTTTGACTACTCTGGCCTTAAATTTGAAATCCATTTCGAATTCTCATTAATTTAGTTTAATTCAGCATGTGATGAGGAGATTTCAGTTATTTTGGAATTTTAACATCCCTGTGATAGATGACATGTTAGTGATATACATATCGGGGACTTTCCTAACCCATTGAGGATGTTTCACAGAAGCGTGAATGCTGTGAACTGAGCAAACTGAAGACATAGGTGACTAGAGAATTTCACAGTTTTTAGTTACTTTTGTTTCAAATTTGAAATCCACTGTTGAATTCAAGGCGGTTGAATTACACTGTTAATGACAAACAAGTTAAATTTGCTGCTTTTAAGTCAGGATGCCTACCAAATGTAGTTTATTCACTAAAGCAAATTGAAATCCAAATGGCAAAATGTAGACTAATATAACCAAACTGTCTGTGGCTGAGTACGATAAATTATAGCCTAAATTTTGCCATTTGAATTTCAATCCAGAGGTTTGTGGATAAACTCTAAATTGTGCAAAATTAGGATCTGAAATGATAATGAATTAACCCACCCCCATACACCTATATAAGTCAAATGATGCGCGCACACAAGGCCTCAAGTGGAGTGGCAATGACGTGCTGCTCCTACAGTGACCAAACACTGCAAATAGTTTGTAGTACAGCCAATGACAAAGCTACAAAGGCTATAAAACTGGCTAAACAGCCTGAAGGTTATCCATAGGGAAAAGTAGCCCCTACTTAGCCTTCAGTACAACTCAAGGGGTGCTGAGGTTCAGCTGCAAGGGGAATGTTGTTCTCCCCTTCCTCCATGCAGCATTGGTCTTCTTTTTATTTTCTTCTTCTTTTCCCCCTCTATCCCCTTCCTGTCCTAGGGCACATGCTCCAAGCCTGCAATTTGGCCAGTCGTAGGTTTCAAGGTGATAAACATTTTTGTTTCAGTTTTTATTACACATTGAGAAGGGGGAGAACCTTACACACTGTGCCTAGTAATGCATATTATGCCAGAATAGTCCCCCCTTTCAATAGTGTTATAGTAACCTTTTTAATAGATTCACTTTAATGACTAGCATCTCCTTCAAGGTTTACTCTAGGTAACATAATCATTACATCTCAGAGTAGTGGTTATGTTGGTGCCATTCATCCAGTTTCTTGTCAAACCATATAGGAGCGATTTGGACAAAAACCTGCCCCTTCGCCCTTCCTAGCACTTGTAGCTTGTGCTTCTTGATAATGCGAAATTTGCACGTTCACATTAAAAAGATTAGTGTAATGCAGCCAAAGTGGTCGTGATGGATTGAGAGTGCTGGTATACTCTTCCCCAATTTGTGTGGATCAGTCTTTTGTTGGAGAAATTGCTAGATTTGTTTCTAAGAAACCAAGCACACTTTATCATTGCAGGAAACTGATATCAAAATGATATTGCCCAAACTTTTTTTTTTTTTACCTCGGTTGAACTTAGTAGTTCTGAATTTACACATATTAGGCCAGTTGAGTCTTTGTTTGAAAGTAGCTATATTTTGTTAGTGCACAAATAATTATGAAACCAATCATAAAAAAATGTAAAAAATCTCGTTGCTTACCATGATAAGCATAATATAACTAAATATGTAAACACATGAAGCTTGTCATCCAGATGACAATTATAATGAATGTTATCAACTACTTCCATTACCTTTCAGGTATTTACAAATTGGAATCATGACTTGTTCAGGTGCAATACAGTGCAAGTGTATAGATTGAAATATACTTTCCTCTTCATATTCACCTCACATGAACACCTTGTGTTGGTGAAAATAGCTTGTCCATTATCAGATATATACATTTGTCAGCACTTTGGCTAGTGAAATGTATAGATTATATTTTATTCTCTTTAAAAAGACACCAGGCTATTTTGTTTATGTTCACTTTGAAATACATAATGCTCTTCTCTATTCACACAGTCCAAATTATTATTCCAAGAATACACCATCCTTTGCCAATTGTGTCTACAATGGGATTATAGGCTCTTCACTGAATTATCTGCTAATACAGTTTATTTTTTTAAATTGCAGGTTTAAAAACTTGAGTGAGAAGTCGCGAGACGTGAAGATTAAGAAGCAGCGCAGGTATAACCATGGTCATTACATTCTTTATTACAGAGAATCTCAGCATAGCATATTGTAAACCATAAAATAATCTTTATATGACCTTGTACTAACTTTCTAACGCCAAAGTGCGCCTGTCCCTAGTTCCATACAATTCCCCACCAGCCGTGTGCCATAAAAATTTACAAAATTGAAAGTTTTGGGAAGAGGCATGGCCTCCTCTGTTCTAGATAATTCTTGTATTTAGTGCTTTCCTGTGAACTTGATAGAGATTAAGCAGTCTGGCTTTCTTTAGTGTCCCTTTAAAGTAACACTGGTCATCAATACAACTTGCATTACTTTTTTTTTTTTAATTCTTTATTTTAGTTGTGCAAGAAAGTAACATAGCTGCCCCAACAGCAAGTGCAAGTACGGTATATAACATAACAGTTGGTCAGCATTTTGAGTAGGCTGCACATTTTTGTAATATGTGTATTACAACAGTATAGACAAGAGTATAGTATAGACATGAGTATAGTATGCTGCGTGATATGTGTCTGTTGTGAGCTAATAAGCAAGTTAAGTTCATTTCTTCGGGACATGTAACTTAACCATTAAGATGAGTGTGGAAGTTAGGTTGCTAAATTTATGTGTGGATAGAAAGCAGCATAATATTTACAATATATGTTGAATATAACTAGGCTAGGCTAGCAACACAATAGATATAGCAAAGCATAGGGTAAAGCCTGTGCACTTTGAATAAGCTTAGCTTTGTATATTGTATAGATATTGAGACACTCAGTTTAGCATGAAGTAGGTATTAGTGTGCAGGAGCCATCTCCTACAACAGTGATGGCGAATCTTTTTGAGCCAGAGTGCCAAAACCGCAATGCATGCTAACTTATTTTTCCTCAAAGTGCCAACACGGCAATTAAAACTGAATACTGAGGTTTAAGTTTAGAAAAAACAACTCGTACAGTTTTCCAAACTAATTAACATCTTTTGTTTTAAAAGAACACAACAAAGAGTTCAATGATACAAATTTTAAATGATATAAATAGATAAAATTAAGCTTATATTTATTAGTATCTCCAACAAATGCAATACATACATACAATAAATACACATACATACGCGCGCACACACACACAGACTGCTGAATGTATATAACATAACAGTTGGACAGCATTTTGAGTTGGCTGCACATTTTAGTAATATGAGATTAAAACAAAAGTATAGACAAGAGTATAGTATGCTGCATGATATGTGTCTGTTGTGAGCAAGTTAAAGGTGACTCTCCAGTTCCAGGAAAGTAATCAGTTTTCCTGGCACTGCAGGTCCCCTCTTCTTCCCACCTCCCATCCCCGGTTGCTGAAGGGGTCAAAACCCCTTCAGTGACTTACCAGAGGCAGCAAAATGTCCCACGTCGCTGCTTCTTCCTCCGCTCACGCTCCTCCCCTTCATCACGTCAGCCCGCGGGGGAGACTGATCATGCCCGCTGTTGGGGGAGTCCTAATGCGCCTGCATGGCAATGCCTCGCAGGCGCATTAGACCTCTCCATAGGAAAGCATTGAAAATGCTTTTGAATGCTTTCCTTTGGGGATTTTAGCGACGCTGGAGGTCCTCACACAGCGTGAAGACGTCCAGCGAAACTCTAGCACAGACCTGTGCTAGAATCACGAAAGTGCCCTCTAGTGGCTGTCTAGTAGACAGCCAGTAGAGGAGGAGTTAACCCTGCAATGTAATTATTGCAGTTTATGAAAACTGCAATAATTACACTTGCAGGGTTAAGGGTAGTGGGAGTTGGCACCCAGACCACTCCAATGGGCAGAAGTGGTCTGGGTGACAGAAGTATCCCTTTAAGTGTTCAATTCTTTGGGACATGTAACTTAACCATTAAGATGAGTGTGGAGGTTAGGTTGCTAAATTTACGTGAGGACAGAAAGCAGCGTAATTTTATGTCGAATATAGCTAGGCTAGCAACACAATAGATATAGCAAAGCATAGGATAAAGCCTGTGCACTTTGAATAAGCTTAGCTTTGTATATTGTATAGATATTGAGACACTCAGTTTAGCATGAAGTAGGTATTAGTTTGCAGGAGCCATCTCCTATAGCAGTGAGTGTTGGGGGTTGTTGGTGGTAAAGATACATTAAAAAAAATTGAAGAATCTTAATCTCCCCCTCCCCATTCTTCTTACCATTGGTGAAGGAGGGGGACACAGCCAGCCATGGTGGTGGTAAGTATGGCTGCAGCTCTCCTGTCCTCCTGCGCAATTCTGTGTGAAGCGTTGCCATGGGAACACGCAGCAACGCTCCACACAGCCTGTTCGCAGGAGGAACATGCCTTTTCTGCAGGGTCTCTGGAGCCATCTGTATTACTTGACCTTTTTTAACAAATATACAAACCAATATAAAGCAAGAAAAAGTTTGAAAAGTATGTTGTGATGGCTGGCCTGATTTGTTTATTGCAATCCACAAGCTTGCAGCGCCATTTTTGTGACTGTTTTCCATGTATCTAGATATCACTGTATTGTGTACCTATGTTATACATAAAGCAGTGTGTGTGTCTGTATATGCAGCTGAGGGTCCCAGGACTTTCTTGGGGGAGAAAGGGTGAGAAATGTGCCAAAAAGAGACTTTAATGTGTCACAGCACAAGATGCAGAGCCTCCCTCCCATGCTGAGATATCTGCCTGGCCGATCTAGGTATGCTTTTCTTGTCATGGGGAAAGGAAAATTTAGTTTGTATATACAGACGATATCAGTCTGTATCGTCACAAATGTACTAAATGATAAGCTTACTGCAAACTTCCTTAGAAAATCTGGTGTGGTGAAAACTCCATAAAGTAATAATTCTAAAATATTACTTTTAATAAGGAAAGTTAGAACGTCTCACAAGGGGAACTATAAATCTATTACGAATATGGGATGCTCTAGAATAAGTGAAATGAAAAAATGGAAATGGGAAATACTAAAGAGAATAGTTATACATAACTGTTTAAAACTAAAGTATCAATGTAGTTCTCTGAGTGGGTGGGATTCAATTGATGTCAATGGTAAACATTACACATTTAGGAAGGTATAGAAACAGGTATCTGTTAGTTTAAACAGTGAATAGTAATTATCAAATGTACCACTGAACATCATCAAAATATCTATTGCAACTATGTATCACTAAAACCCAGTAAGGGAAAAACTACATAACCAGGTTGAATATTTACCCTAAAAAATAGTATAGATAAAGATAATTTCATTTACAGCCCGATATCTGTGAATTCATGTATGGGATTACAGGGTTTGTCCCTAAACTTGTCTAGAAATTAAGAGATTTCTAATCCCTGCATATTTGACAACCGACACATGTTCCCTAGATGTCCCCAGCTGTGCTAAAGGGATCACATAAGAGGACAATGATTAGCTATGAGGTGGAGTGATTTAATTGGCTCACATTGATATCTTGTTGGCTGTGCTAATGTCTAATAAGGAAATTGCATTGTGAAAAGGAATTACATATTTAAGCTAAAGTTATTTTGGTGCTTATTGCCCTTCTAAATAGCAATATTGGCATCATAACTACTACATGCCACTGTAGTGGTTATGATGAAAATTGTCTGAAATCCAAATAGGGCAACTCCATAACTTCTGCATTAGCAATCTGATTAAGGGCTTCAGGTACCTGCAGACTACTAGCACCATAATATCCACTACAGAACAATGTACTAATTATGGGGCCTTAAAAATAATTGCCTACTTTATTTGATTTATTTTTGTTTTTTTAAATTTAAGATGATTACCTATGAATCCTGTAGATAAACATGTATGTAGGCATTTGCCATTACAGTAAAAGAAGGTGTGAACATAATGAACAAAGGCTGATATAAGCCTCTATTCCATTTGGGCCTCCTTAACGAAGTGTACTTGCCAGTACAGTTATAGAACCTATCCCTATTATTGAATCCTGGACTCTTCTGACTGAGGCTACACAATTTTATTCCTTTACTTTCATTACCACAGGATTGATATGCTCAGCAGTCTGAAATGCAATTGATTGTCTTTAACTCTACATTTGTGTAGTCTGTATAATCAAGGTGGCCACCCTAACTCCTTTCGTTATTGTCACAGTACCATGTGTTTTTTTTTTAATACTTATGCAGATGTTGTTTACCAATTATTGATTTATTATGTTCACTATTTTGTTCCAAAACAACTATGTGTGAGTATAATATAGAATATATATTTTATTTTGTTTTGTTAATATATTGTTACCATGCTTCCTCTTTGCAGGGTAATTGAGCACACACCAAAGTTCCCAGGAGGTTCAGAACTTCTGAGCAGGTAACTGAATAAATTTCTTTTAATAGTTCTATTATTATTATTATTTATATAGCGCCAACAAATCCCCTAGCGCTGTACAATGGGCTGTGTGCTGTCTTCGTTATCAAATTGAGGATCATGTACAACCAGGTTCTGTTTGACCAAACTTAGTCTGAAACTACAATTTTGTTTGGGTAGTCCAATAGTCATTCATGTGGTGGTTTGGCTTGACCCAATTTCATCCAAGCCAAAAAGGGCACATAAATTGGCCAACTATTATTCCTATTGTGTTTTTATACCCTGTCTCCTTGAGACTGTAAGTTAATTTGAGCAGGGACCTCATCAACCTATTGCTCCTATAGCGTTTTGTAATTGTTTTATTTATTGTTAAATTTCCCCCTTTTATAATATTGTAAAGCGCTACAGAATATGCTGGTGCTATTTAAATAATAATACTGCAAAATATATCTATATAATCTAAATTATATTATTTTGTTTTATTTTTTGCCTGTGTTTTACCATTTGGATTTAATTTGCAAAACTTTTGGAGTTTAGTGAATTATCATGAGTGTCTCGCTCTCTGCACCACCATGGTCCTTCCCTCTGTCCACCTCCCAAAGTGTGTGTGTGTGTGTGTGTGTAAGTTGAACATTTAAACAGTGGAGATGTCACTATGTGGCATCTTTGCAATGACCTTAAAAGTGACATTACCACTTTATGAAAAGATGATGGGACTAGCTAGGATTTTTAGTAGTTTACGCCAATCAAAGTCAACATGCACGTATACATGACACCTTGGAAGGATCTGTGCAAATCATGCAATAATCCCACAAGTGGCTATAGCTAAACAACTTCATAGAGTGCAAAAAAAAAGCTCCATGCCTACTATACAGAACACGCATCAGACAGTAGGATTTGGGGAATGTTAAGACAATATGTGGCTGACAAGCAGGGAGCCTGGGCAAGTGTAGACCTGGCCGGGGACTGATGCAGAGAACTTACTTAGCCCAACAGTGTCAGGGTGGGGAGCAGCCAGCCGCCTTGTTATTGCAGTGCCCTTGCTCCCTCGCATTTGCATCAGAGGGACACTCGGCTCCTGCACCACCCCTGTCCAACTTTACTATCCATTCCAGAGATCTCACTTCCCTCATCCAGTCTCTTAGATTCATGTTCCCATTTATGCTCCCTTGCTTTGACTGACTCCCCACAGCCAGCACTGAACTGATTTGCACCTTGCATTCCAGGATGCTTGCCCACAGCAAGGTTAAACTAATTACAATAAAAAAAATAAGGTACCTGCCCAGTTTGTGGAACTACATGTCTCAGGCGTAACCCTGTTATACCACAATTCCAGTTGAAGGAGTTCCTACCCTATTTAGGATGCACTTAATAACTTTACTATCGGGAGAGCAACAAAGATTTGTGATCTCCCTACACCTTTACCATTTTGAGATCTAGACATTCTGCCTGCGTCCCTATGCAAAGTTCATCTAGGTGACCTTTCTCCATTAAAACACAGAGGGGCTGCTGCTGTTGGGTGTAAGGTAGAAGTGCTGAAAAATGTTATGTGATGGTGGGATTGCAAAAAAGGAGCCCAAACTATATGTTGTGGGAAGAAATGGATGATATTGAGATAAAGTATGAAAGTGTAAAGATTAACTTGTTGAGTGGAGTTTTAGAACTGATGGGGAGGATTTGGGTGAGTGTATGTATTGATAAAGTAGAGCATAAAAAATAAATTTGATATCCGCTTCAGATGTAATAATTTGAAGGTTCTCTAATACCCATTATGACACATAACATGTTTCATTTGAATAAAATGTTTAGCCCGTTGTCATAACGGGTTAAACAAGAATTAACACCTAACTTCTTCATCTCAGCCAGATTATGATCAATGTTCCATCAATTCTCCGTGAAGATCAGATATGTGTGGGACTCTTGCAGCCTGTGGTAATAACTTGAGGATGTGAGGCAGCCATGTGTTCCACCGCCTACATTTTTACAAGACTGAGCCTGTGCATAAATACTGGTTTATACTTCCTAGCCAGCTCCTCTAATAACACTCTTCACATCCTGTTTTATCCAGGCACAGAATTAAAGAGACAAATGTTCACATTGCCTTCAGTACCTATGGTTAACCTAAATTGCCAGCTTTTACCTTATTACCTCTCTTTATGTTGCTTCTGCTGCTTCCTTCCGAGCAATATTGGCAGGAGCAATTACTTTGTTCTTCTTTTACAAGGTTGACACTTTAGTTTTCTCCTGATAATTCCTGTAATGTTTTCACTAGGCTGATGCCGGTCTTGTGGGATTATATTTTTGAAAGCTGCTTCTCGTTCTCCTTTCTTTGCAGTTTAAATTGCCTCGCTATCGCACTCTGCTGCATTTTTCACTGCTTGATTGTTATTACCCTGTGTGTGTTTCTGAGTAAGAGATATAAGGTTGGAAGATGTTGAATTTCTGGTGTTGTGAAGCCGCACATTTCGCGTAGTCTAAAAATTGTTTCATGCATCTGAGCCTGCATTACTATTTTAGTAATGATACATTTTTCTGTTTTACAATCTGGGTTCAGTTCAATGTTGCCCTTGATCGTACAAAAGTTTTTATAATCAATGGTAAAATTTCTGTAACTCTTATTCTGCAACCTGCATGGAGTATGACTTCTCCATCGGTCTACTCGTGTGTGTCTTCTACAGATTACAACAGCTATTTACTGGCTGTGAATTTATGAATAAAACACTATAGAAATCCTGAGTATTTCCCGCAGTAACATTTGTTCGTCTCTTAAATGATGTGTGGATATAAATATTTTGTTCATTTGTTAATACATTTGAGCACACGTGAGTAGTGATAGCTAATCTTAGCCCCAGTAATGATTTATAACTACATTTCCCTAGATGCTCAGCCTTCCTTAAGTCTGCCATTCAGATATAAATAGGGTGCCAGGTTTAGTCACCACTACACTGGGGCTCACATCCCTTCTGCTCATATCCAATACAGCTGCCTGATTACCTTGTACCCTTGTTGATGCATGTGGTTACCATGGAAACGGAGTTCCTTGAATACAATGAATGCGCATGTACTGCATTTTAGGGTTTGCTTGTTTAATTTAAATTTGCCAATGTTTTAATTTCAGGAAGTGTCTGTGTGAGTGCTGGAGTTGTATTTGTGCTCCCTGTAAATATATAGCTAAATATTTTGATTTGTTTCTTATTTTTGTTTTCTTTTTTATCTTCGAGATATGAGGATACCTGGGCTACCCTTCATAGAGGAGCCAGAGAGTGTGCCAAAATTGGCGAGGTAAATACCATTATTACATAATGTGTTCTGTATGACAAATATTCACCTTTCTTAACCTCTAGAGTCTAGCCTAAAACATAGAAGTGTAGGGCAACCCATTTATGCCACATTATATCTTGAATCTAGCATCTGGAGTCAAAGGACAAATTTGTTTGTGAAAGAAAAATTAACACAAACTAGTACTACACAATGATAGATTGGGGAATGACATCCACTGAAGTCTACCTAGACATAAAGTAAACCATGTGGAATTCAAAACTGCAATGGTCGTCAAAACAGGCAATGGAATAAAATGCAAAAGGAACAGTATTGAATGGTGCCTTTCACTGCCAAAGAGGTGGTAGTTGCTTGTTTCAGATCTTATTTCAGCATTTACATAACTGAACAGGGCAGGAAAGGTGAGTTAAAAAAAACAAAAACTTACATCTGCTGCACATCTATGATTCAGGGTCTTCTGTTGACCTGTGATGAAACGCTCTTGGAATTTTCCCTAGTAATGCTCTACACATACTTATGGCACTGGGAGAGTTGAAGGAAAACTCATAAGTACCAAAACCACAACCGCCTACTGTAGTGGTAATGGTGCCAGGAGTTCCCTTTCTCAGTCCCCTAGTATTTTTGATATCACATTTAGCAACCGACAGCTGCTGTAATGCACAATTTAGAAAGTGGGAGCATAAAATTATAAAGAGCAGAGAGTATATAAAAAGGCAAGTATAGTAACAGAAGAAAGAGAGCAAAGCAAACATTATAATGGCCTGGGTAGGACAATGTGGATGGGATTGAGGAAGACATGTATTTTTAGATGGCAATTGGTAACAGTGACTTGCCTAATTTTGAGTTGTTTACCATACATCTGTTGGAAGGTACTTTAGTTTGTATTTCATTTTTTAATATTTTGCTGGGAGGAAGTGAAAAGAGAAATCATTTTTAACATGAAGGTTCAATTGGTTTTAACATCCCAAGCACTAGCTAGCGCTGGCCTGTAAAGTGTAAAATTTCAATTACAAATCATTCTTTGTGAATTCTTTGTGAATTTAAAGTATGAATTAAACAGAGGAATATTGCTTTAAAATAATGAAACTCCAAAAGTAAGCAACTCTGCCTTCCTCATCTAGGAAGTATAAAAGCCCCTGGATATATACCCAACCAAATCTAGTTATATTACCATTGGGCAGGTTGGCTCAGCTGATTGCACAGCCTTTTATAGGTGCTGGAGTGTGGGAGAATTTTGTGCCTGCATATTCCGCAGGGATCATCTTTACTAGCTGGCCTGCCATGTCTTGTTAATTAAAACTAAAGTTTTAGAGAGGTAGAAATTTGACATGCCAATTTAAAAGTTATAAACCCAAAATTAATTGCATAATTTCATACATATATGATCTGACACTTCCAATTTAGGTCAAAACATAATTGGTTTAACAATTTAATACAGATTAAATAATTTTTATTGCTTAAGTGATTGTAATGCTTAATCTATTTTTTTTTGGGGGGGGGGGTAGTTTAATTAAAATTTTAAGTGATGGAATACATTAATGGAACTGTATTATGTAGTATGCCGTGAATTACCTTTGGCATTGATGTTGTTTTTTTTAAAATGATACAAAGCACAACATATACAGCCATTCCATAGGACATATGTAAAACGTATAAAGCAAAAAAAAACAAGAAATAATGTTTGCATAAAATTTTCCCATTAAACACCTAGCTTGTGGAACAGAGATCTGTTCCATTATAGGATGATAACAATTAAATACTTCCAGTGGTAGACATTGTATAACACAAGGTAGAACCAAGGAAAAATAAATAAAAAGAGAAACCTTCTAATAGAAAAACTGAATTAGACATAGCTCAACCTTGTCATGAAAAGATTGTCAGGTGGTAAACAATTGTCAGCGTTTACAAACTGTTTGTTTTTTCTCATATCCCACCCAAAACTTGCAGGAAAAAAAAAAATACGTGCATGCTTTCTTGGTGGATATATCTTATAAACAGTAGGGGGGGGAAATAGAGAGTGTGTGTGTGTGTGTGTGTGTGTATATATATATATATATATATATACACATATAGTGGCAGTAGTGACAAGTGGGTTGGATCTTCATTTCAGTGTACAAGAAGCTCTGTATTTAATACTAAAATTGTATTTATTTCCCGCCTACTTACTCTTAAATACCATCTCCCTCAAGATCGACCAGTTCTTCTTGCTCCATCATCTGGACGGACAAGAGCTCTGTGTAATCCAGGTCTGGTAAGGCACACAGGATGATGTTTGGGACAATGATCCGAAAGCTCCATGGGTGGAGAGCTGAGAGGCCTCACTTCTACACTCGATGGTACCAAGCAGGAATGGGAAGTACATTTTTTTCCCAGGCATTGTAAGTAGGAGGTCCCAGGGCCGTCTTTAATAACGAATGGACCCTGGGCAAGTGTTTGCTTGGGCCCCCTGTGCCCTGCCGCTCTCGCCCCTCACTCCCTGGTATGCAATCACGGCATCCATCCCAACGCAGTGGCGGTACTAAAGTAGAATGAATTTTATTGGGACCCCCAATTGCAAGGTTGGACTAAAGGTAGAACCCCATCTGTCGTGCAACTCCAACAATGCTTTGACAGCTGGGACTCTACCAATTTCCCATGCTTGCAGGGTTGTATTTAGCACTGAGCCATGTTAGTATGTTTGAATGTAAGCATGTGTTTGTATGGAGAATGTTTGTGTGAATGTGTTTGTATGTGGTACTGGAGTTTGAATGCAAGTGTGCATTTATGTGTAGTGTTTGTTTTTGAATGTAGGAGTGTGCTTGTATGTAGTGTTGACATTTCAATGCAGGAGTGTGTTTTATATGTAGTGTTGAAGTTTGAATGGAGGGGTGTATTTGTATTTAAAGTTGCGGCTCAGATGCACAGGTACACACTCTGACGCACAAGCAGATACACAGATACATACACTGACTACATACAGATAAACAGGCACATACACTGACAGACACACTGACACAGGTACATATATTGACACACACACAGACACATACACTGGTAGACGTACTGACAGACATACTGACACAGGCACATATACAGACATACTGACACACAGACACATATACCGACATACTGACACACACACACAGACACATACACTGATCAACATACTGACACACATACACTGACAGAAATACTGACACCCACACACTAACAGATATACTGACACCCACATACACTGAGAAATACTGACACACACACACACAGGCACATACACTGACACACACAGACTGATATACTGACACACACACACACAGACATACTGGCACACAGACAGATATACTGACACATGCACTAACAGACATACTGACGCACTGACAGACATACTGACACATACACATACTGACACACACAGATATACACACACATATATACTGACACACAGACAGACATACTGACACACACACACACAGACATGCTGACACATATACACTAACACACACATACACACTAAATACACACATACACTCAACACACATACACTCAACACACACATACACTAACACACACATAACAACACATACACCAACACACACACACTAACACACACACCAACACACACACTAACACACACACTAACACACACACTAACACACACACTAACACACACACCAACACACACTAACACACACACACACACTCTAACACACACACTCTAACACACACACACACATACACTAACATTTTAAATGTAATCCCCCCAGCCTCGTTACCTTTTTGAGTGCTGGGGGGATTCCCTGGGGTCCAGTGGTGCTGCTGCTGGGCTCCTGGGCAGGCGGGTGGCCGGTCGGGCAGGAAGGCGGGCGCGCGAGGGAGCACTCACTGCTTCCTCTTCAGCTCCCTCGCGCGCCGCGTAGGGATGCCGGCGCCGGAAGATGATGTCATCTTCCGGCTCCGGCATCAGTGCGGTGCGCGAGGGAGCTGAAGAGGAAGCAGTGAGTGCTCCCTCGCGCGCCGCCTTCCTGCCCGACCGGCCACCCGCCTGCCGGGGTCAGCGGGGCCCACGGTGCAGGTGCCTCAGGCCCCCCAGAGAAACTGGGCCCGGGGCAGCTGCCCCGTTTGCCCCGCGTTAAAGACGGCCCTGGGAGGTCCTCTAATCAGTTTACAGGCTTCACACCTGTGCACAGCAGTGAAACGCATGCTTAGGATTCCTTGTGTTCCACTGAAGTTCTGATTGCGCTACTGAGCATGAGCAGATCAAAACTTTGTTTTTGGTGCAAAATTCAATTTATACTGTGCCAAGGGGGTAGGCATAGGTACTCAGTGTCACCAGCTTTTCCACACAATTGTGAGGTTTTTGAGGTGTCTACTTTAAAAACTTCATATTTTTATTTAGAAAATGTCCAGTCCTGCCTCTCTGAATAAAGATAAACTGTCAGGTCCTGCTCCATTGAAGGCTACTTGTAAAGCCAAATTGCGAGGTTTTTGGCCTAAAAGATCCTATGGATAAAAGTGCAGACACTTCTTGCAGAAGAATCTTTCAAGCTGCAGGTTACCAATGTAAAGCAGCTATTTCTGGAGTTTCCGTGGTGAAAGCTCAGGGCACATGGCTACAGTCTTTTGCAGAGGGATTGTCACGGATCCCGGTTCACTCCTTAGGTACAATTGATCACCACTCTCCCTGTTTGGTGCTATTCCTTACTTCTCGGAACATTAAGCACTTCAGCTTGCCCTTGTTGGGCACCTTTATAGTCTGGCCTCACCCTTCCCTCAGGGTCAGATTATTGTTTCCTTGTTCCTGTGCCCTCTGGTCTTGTATCCTGTGACTCTGACCCTGCATTCTCTGGTCTTGTATTCTGTGACTCTGGTCTTGCATCCTGTGACCTTGTTTCCTGTGACTCTGACAGATCATCCTGACTGTAAAACAGAAATTGCTTCTCATGAAATGAAAGCTTAAAGCGGCACTGTCACGCCGAACTTACCTTTCCTCAATCTCTTCCTCTTCTCCCCCTCTCTCAGGATCTGTTCTTCTTTTCTTCCTGTCTTCTTTAGTTTTCTTTAAAATCATAAGACAAAGTAGGGACTCTTTGCCTTCTGGAGGTTTCCTCCGCTTGACCAGCTTTGACCAGCGGAGGAGCAAACTGTGCTTCATTTCCGCTGGTCAGAGACCATTTTCCCATGATCCTTAGCTTTCCTCCCTGTTTCCACGATGCTTCCTGTCAGTATTGCAGAACGTCCTGTCACTTAGACAGAACGCCGATAAAACTGCCGAATTGCATCCTAACAGAATGAGAACAGTTTCTCCATTCGTGTTAGGATGCAATTCGAGACTTTGTTCGGATCGCAATTTCATTCGAATGAATTAAACTCCGATCCTATTCGTGCTGTGGCTGCTGTGGAGGACAGTAGGTCCCCCCCTTATTGTTTTTAGGGCCCCACCCACCGCTCAGGGGTGGGGGCCGGGGGGAGGACAGTAGGTCCCCCCCTTATTGTTTTTTAGGATAGTAGTTTTCTTTTTTTAAACCGTGAGCAGCCACAGGCTGCTCACTGTTTAGTGGATATGCCCCTACTCGCGGTATAGCGAGTAGGGGCATTGGGGAGATTTTGATCTCCCTTATGCTATTATGGGGGTCATATTAACCCCCATAGAGTGAGGGGGGGCCCGGAGGGCTTATGAAGTGGCGGGGAGCACTGCTCCCTGCCGTTTCTATCTTTACATATTACAAGGAGGGAGCTGCGTGCCGGTAGCTCCCTCCTTGTAATAAACTGAACGAACAAACAAACAAACACTGATATTCGGTGTTTGTTCGTCTGACATTTCTATTCATTAATTCGTCTTTCTGATGAATGAATGAATGAATAGATGAAATTCCCGTTCGCATGTCCAAGTGTTTCACTGGGCATGTGCGGGAATCTCACAGTCTGTGTAGTCCTCATGGCTCTACTCCTTCTCCTGGGATGGCAGTAATGGCCAAAACAACCGTGTTCCCCTCAGAGAAGACACTGTCAAGAACCCTCATTACTGCAGAAATGTGACATTACTTCTGATCAACCTTTGATGCTGCCTTGTGTCCTGGAGAGACATGCTCACATGAGACTCCTGATCTTGGACTTCCTGGATACCCATCTATAAGTGTCCTCCAAAAACAAAGGGATCTTCCTCTCTTGACTCCGGTTGAACTAACCCAAATTAACTTTGTCTGTTCGTACCTCTGAAGAATTTGCATCTCAGTCTTTGTTCTTGGGTGGGGTGGGGGGGGGAGACTTATTATTGTAGTATTACTGTATTTTGTTTGGTTATCTTGTGTCATTTTGTTTGTTTCATAATATACATATTTGTACACTCATTCCTTGTGATTGTCATTTTTCTCTGCACTTAAAGGGATATTGCTGTCTTAGGGCAGCACCCCTTCCTACCCTGACAGGGATTCAGAATAAGATTTTCAATACGTTCCAAGCTAGAGTTTATGGTTTCTTCTTACCATTATCAAATAAAGACTATTATAACAGTCACTGCTTCTTTTGAAAAACAGAGTTATATAAATAGCCAAAAAACAGACAAATTCTATTGTCCTTTGCTTAATCTCAAGAAAGTGAACAGATGTATACCATATCAAAGATTTCAGATGGAGAACATTCTCTGTCTGACTCACGTCCTTCATAAAGGAGATTATATGGAGAAATTAGACTTAAAGGATGCATACCTACATGTACTAATGTCCGTAACAAGAAGAAAGTTCCCAAGATTCTCTAGATCAAGAAAAATACTGCACTTTCAGTTCAAGGCCTTACCTTTTGGCCTTGCATCAGCTCTACGTGCATTACAAAAATCCTGGCTCCATTAGCGGCTGCTCTAAGGTTAAGGGCAACGGCAATTGTACCTTATCTGGACGACTGGTTTCTGAAAGCAGAATAAAGACCGCATCTAAAAAGAAACCTCTTAGAGTCCATTCAGGTTTTTACAGAACCACGGTTTGATCTTCAATCTCAAAAAAAATCTCAGGTCATATTACAAGCAAAGAGGGGAAAAAAGGAAAGGAAATTAAATTTTTTTTTTAAATATTTTAAAAGAGAAAAACTATCATATGAAAGGCAATGAGTGCTTTAGTTCTTCTTAAATCTGCTATTCCAGTTGTAAAATGGGCAAAGGTAGAACGAAGTCCATTTCAGTGGGACATCATTGCAAATCGGTCAAGAAGAGAAGACCTAGATTCAAAATTTAGTCTGTCAAAAAGTGTAAGAAGTCAACAGACATGGTGGGAAAAAAAACATCTGAATTGTTAACCGTAGCATTAACATTCCAGCAAAACATTTGGATTACAATGATCACGGATGCTTCGTTAACAAGATAGGGTTCTTATCTAGATTCTCAGTTTTATCAAGGGATTTAATCTGCTAAAGAGGCTGCCCAATCATCAAATTACAGAGAAATTAAATGAGTGTTAAATGCCCTTCTTGCCTTCAAACCAAGGATTGCAAGGGAGTCCGTGAGAGGAGGGACAAAGGACAAGGAGGGACAAAAGTAAAATCCCTACAACTACTTTGTTCTCAGATCATGTGATGGGCACAGGAAGAATTGGAATCCCTTACGGCTACTCACATCAAAGGTACACAAAACATCATAGCAGACGATTTAAGCCGACATCGTTGGACACAAGGCAGAATGGTCCCTTCACCCAGGCAGATTTTCAACTCTAGTAAAAAGTTTTGGCCTTTCAGACGTCGATCTTATGGCCACAAAAAAGAACAGGAAAGTTTCATCATGTGCGTCCTTTCCAAGGCAAGATCATCCAGACTTTCTTGATGGTCCATCGATTCCTTCGAAATTCAATATGGCTTATGTTTTCCCACCAGTAGTTTTGGTCGCCCGGATTGTACATAACAGGAGCTGGTTCTCAGAGATAGAACAAATAGCACTGATCCATGGGGAATTTCAGTATTCAGAAAACATCCTGGAAAACAAAGATCTGCCATAGAAACATTGAAGATGTTCAGATTGACTTGTTGGCTGCTGCAAGGATGATACTTAAAGGGACACTATAGGCACCCAGACCAGTGCAGTGCCCCTGTCCGTTTGGGTTTCAGTCTGGTGTAAGCGTGTATATACACTTAATGTCCAACTGTCAGCTCTCCGCCACATCATGCACACCTTTCTTCTTTCCCTACTTGGGATCTGTCAGTGGTTTCAAAGCCCCTTTGGAGGAAGTTCTGTTGAAGATTCTATAATTGAAGACTGCATTTTTGGTAGCAAACACTTCTGCTAGGAGGATTGGAGAAATGCAAGCGCTTTCATCTGTAGAATTCCTGATGTTTCACCTAGATACGGTTGTATTATATCCAAAACCTTCCTTTTTACCTAAGGTGATCTCAAGACCAAAAATCAATCAACCTATTATTCTTCCTTCTATTTGCTAGTCTGGTACATCAGAGTCTGAAAGAAAAATGGCATCTATTGGATATTAAAAGAGCCTTAGAAATTTATCTACGTCGATCGGCAGAATACAGAAATATGGATCATCTATTTTATAAATTTTAAAGGTTCTCCCAGAGGTAAAGAGGCTCCTAGACCTTCTATCGCTTGATGGCTTACTGAAGCTATTAAATTGGCGTATGAAGTCAACCTACTTCTCTCTTCTCTCTGGTAAAAGCACACTCCACAAGGGCAATGGCAACTTCAGGAGCCTATTCGGAAGGTATATGTAAGGAGGCAAAATGGTCAAACTTTCATAAAGCATTACAGACTGGTCATATTCTCTTCCTCTGAAGCTGCTTTTGGGAGCAAAGTGCTTCAAGTAGTTGCCTATTGAATTCCCACCATTTTGTTATTTATGGGGATATTGCTATTCCACTTACCAGTACTACCACTGTGCCAGAAAAAGTTTCTACTTACTGTAAATTCTTAGTTTCCTTATCTTTGTTAATAAATTATATTTTGCAGGGTTTTTTTTTTTTTGTCTGTTTACTTGTTATACCTTGTAGATCTCTGGGGAGTTGATATTTAAGGGTAAGTAGGTAGGAATGAATTACATTATTTTTTAGTATTCAAACACAGAGCTTCTTGTCCTTTAAAATTAGGATACAACCCACTTATCAGTACTGCCACTTTATTAAGGAAAAAATAATTTACAATAAGAAAAAATTTCTGTTTTGCATTTAGTGTTCCTTTAATAACATTATTAAATTGCTATTGTGTTTTAATATGTAATTATTACTACCACCACTAGGTGGTAGAGTGTTCACATGTATGCCCCCTTTGTGGTTAATGTGAGTCAAATTCTCACTCTAACATATTGTTTCTGTATCACCATGTATTTTTAAATATTCGACATAGTGATGCTACCACTACTGTTCACCACAGACATTAAATGTGTGCCATGACTGTCTTTCAGCAGGTGGATAGTGAAGTAGTGATGCTGTCTGCCCACTGGGAGAAAAAGAGAACAAGTCTAGTAGAATTGCAAGAGCAGCTGCAACAAATGCCAGCCTTTCTTGCCAATCTGGAGTCTGCAACTTCTAAACTGGGTTAGTAAGTGCTTGCAAACCTTTTTAAGTAATAATTGAGTAGAGATTGATCATGCTTCTGAAGTTTCACTGCTCAATTCTCTGTCATTTAGGAGGTAAATCACTCTGGGGCCCCATGGATCATATGTACGCCACTGTACAGGAGGCTTTTATAGGGTATAAATTCAACAGTGAGAGTACAGGGGCATAATCTATACACCAAGTCTGCTTCATTAAGCTAATGTTTTGGTGACTATAGTGTCCCTTTAAATTTTATATATGAAACGGTTAGATCTTCCCTATCTATATTGTGTTTTGATAACCGAGAATCAACTGTGCTTCACACTATTCTGTAGGAAGCAGCTTTGGAAACAAACAATCCTCCTCTCTCTGAACAAATACCTAAATGACTGATATCAATGTGTTCTATTATTGACTTTCTGCGTTATTGAGATGTTGCACTAAATAATAGCAGCTGAGTAAAAACATAAGTTTATATGGAAACAAAACCATGCAAACTATTCTACTTGTTTGCGAGTTATTTTTATTCTCTACGGATTCTGTAGATTGTACTTGAAATTAAGAAATGACTCGTACTGCAGTTCAACAGCTACCCCCAGAACTCACAGCACCAAACCCTGCAGGAACAGCTTTAAAGGACCACTATAGTGCCAGGAAAACAAACTCATTTTCCTTGCACTATAGTGTTAATAGGTCCCACTCCCGCCGGGCTCTAGGGGGAGATACGGGTTAAACACTTGCATTTCTCCAGCGCTGGGGACTTCCCTCCTTCTTCCGACGTCATCGGCTGAATGCGCATGCGTGGCAAGAGCCGCACGCACATTCAGTCAGTCTATAGGAAAGCATTCACAGAAAATCACAGAGAGATGCACGGAAGCGCCTCTAGCGGCTGTCAATGAGACAGCCACTAGAGGCTTGATTAACCCTATTGTAAACATAGCAGTTTCTCTGAAACTGCTAAGTTTACAGCAGGCAGGGTTAACCCTAGATGGACCTGGCACCCAGACCACTTCATTAAGCTGAAGTGGTCTGCGTGCCTATAGTGGTCCTTTAAGCAGAGGTAGCATTTCTAGATGATCATAATACGACTCACCTCCATCTCTGCTACCTTTCCACCTTGTTTGGTGGCCGTCACCCTTGCTGCCCCGTTGTGTCTTTGTACCCCACCTCATCTAGACGTTAACCCTGCTGTGTCACTGTGAAATTGTCTCATGTATTGTAAATTCCCCTCCCCTTTCATAACATTGTAAAGCGCTGCGGAATTAGTTGGCACAATATAAATATCAATAATAATAATAAGTAGGACACATAAGATTATAAAGAAAACAAGCGGAAAAATACAATGTGTATGTAAACATTGTAATATAAAAATGAATACCACAAATGAAAAAAAAAAGTGAAAAAATGTCACAAGCCCAAAATAGTTATATTCCCTATAGTGTCCATGTTTGTAAATAGTATGCATTAATGTAGTAATTTAAACATTCAAGCTATGTAAATGCCCCAAAATGCACCATAGACCCATCTTTAATTTGCCATTTAAAAGTGCAGCACTGTACTTTTTACAAAAACTTGACAAGGATATGTGAAGGGGGTCATTCTGTTCTCCGTATAGCTAAGCACAATTTAGTGATTTTAATTACAGTAGCACAAGTAAAGTTTAAAAAAATAAACTGCTAAATTGCAATGTACATGTATATAAAATGCTAAAAGAAAATACCATTAACTGTCAAAGAAACTTTATAAGGCTCAAAATATACCATATGACATCCCCCGTGGTACTGTCACAAATGTTATGCATTTATGGGCTAATTTTTATTGTTGAACTGCTACCATACCCTAAAATGCAGAATAGGCTCATCTATTAAAATCCTAACTGTAAAAACTGATATATAGTCAGGTCTCTTATATGGCACTGTAACTTTGCAAGATGGTGACAAACGCATACATTGGGGGTATTCTATTATTCAGAAGAGTTTGTGAACGTGATTTGAGAGTTTTCATCAGTGGCACTGAAAATTGTCCGGTTAAATTGTAGTGTGTACGTAAAAAAATAAAAATATAAATAAATATTAAAAAAAAAACTTTGACATAAACTGGTGAAAAATATAGCAGCACACTAAGGCACAATATACAACATATGAGATATTCTGGAATGTCTATTTTCACAGACTTTTGTGTGCCTTTAAACAGTCAAACTGCCATTACTCCGCAAAATAAGATCTAAGCCCATCAAATTTATCTACGGTAATTAAAATTCTAATTGTAAAAACTGAAATAGTCCGGTCTCTTTTATAAGGCACTGTAGCTTCACAGGATAGTGGTAAAGGCATACATTGGGGTTATTGCTGTACTTTAGAAGATGTAGCTGAACGAAATGGTGTTTGCATATGTCTGCTTTATGAAAAACTCCTTAAATATAACCTTGTCTACTTATGTAAATATATACTTTTGTGTGATGGCTATAAAGCTTACAAGATAAACATACCAAATTCTAATATCGCTCCACATTGGATTTTTTTTTTTTTTTTTAAACTCTTATTTTTTTGTGACCGGTTACTACCGAATATAAATATTTGGTATACTATGTACTCCTGTAAATCAGGATAAATACATTTATTTTATTTGCATTTATTTTAAATTATTTTTCTTAAGCTGCACTAATTGTACACATTATTATTATTATTATTATTATTATTACCAAAATGATATTGACAAACCATTTTTTTAATATTTATATATGTAGATCTAAAATTAAAACCCCTATTGTCTTAATGGTATATTATGTCATTATCATTATTATGTTATTTATATAGCGCCAACAAATTCTGCAGCGTTTTACAGTGGGTGGATGAACAAATGTAGTTGTAAACAGACAAGTTGGACACACAGGAACAGAGAGGTTGAGGGCCCTGGTCAATGAGCTTACAAAAGGCAAGGATCGTATTAGACTAATGACAGTTGCAAGAGAGGAATCAGTTGAGAGCCACTAACAGTTTAATTGATATGCTTTTATGAAGAAGTGGATTTTTAATGATTTTTTGATGGAGTGGAGACTGGGTGAGCATCTAACGGAGGAGGGAAGTGAGTTGCACAGGAATGATAGATAGATGTAAGTCTTCAGCAGAGTGTAAATCCCTAGACGGGACATACTTATATTAGGGTTAATTACTGTAATAATTACTGTATTAGGAAGGATAGCTAGGTGGGAGCAGCATTATGTAGAGATTTAAAAGCAAGAATCAGAATTTTAAATTGAGCACTATATTTTACAGGAAGCCAATGTAAGGACTGACAGAAGGGTGAGGCGTGGGAGGTTTGGCCAGTCAGGAAGATGAGCCTCGTCGCTGCATTCATTATGGACTGTAACGGCGCAAGTTGGGAGCACGTAAGACCACTGAGAAGTGGATTACAGTAGTCAAGGCGAGAAAGGACAGTGGAATGGACCAACACCCTAGTCGCATCTGGCGTTAAGTAGGATCGGAAGCGTGCAATGTTTTTGAGATGGAAGCGGCAGGATTTGGTGATAGATTGAACATGAGGCGTGAAGGAGAGGTCAGAGTCAAAGAGAACACCTAGGCAGTGAGCCTGCGTGTTAGAACTGATGGTAGCACCGTTGATTTGAAGGGAGACAGACAAAGGAGTAGCAGCACTTGAGGGAGGAAAGTTTTGGTCAAGTTGAGTTTAAGGAAGTGGGCAGCCATCCAGTTAGAAATAGCAGAGAGGCAGTCAAAGACACTAGTCAAGAGGGACTGGGAGAGATCAGGAGAGGAGTATATAATATGTGATGGTGCAATAATGAGAGATTGAAAATACAGGTGAACTCTCACATTGCAAAAATGCTAAAATTGCTTTGCTGTTTAAGAGAAAACCAAACAAAGCTTGGTCCTTAAGAGGTTAATGGTTTTTGTTTGTTTTAATGCATTGTTATAATATATTAAAATTGGTTAGAGGAAGGTTCAGCTGTAGCTAGTAGTTCCCTTTCTTTTGTGGGGTGGTCAAAGTGAAAACATCTAGGCTTGTTTTCGGTGTAAGGGCAATTTTACTTTTTTTTCCCCAGTGTATAATGTTTTGTGTTTTTAATTAAAGAATTTTACACACAACTCAATAAGAACAACAGCAGTGCTGGTCACTCTGATAATATAAATAACTATTTTGTGTATTTATATGTTCTAAACCACTTAGCAATTTTCTAGATATTTTAAAGAAATTATGGGAGACACTCCCACACTAGGATGGCAGGCATCTTATTCTGGTCTATGGGGATAGATATTAACCCATAATTCTCTATCTAGAAAGGGATTTTGCAATAATTACTTTATCTGCAAAGAGCAGTTTAAATCACATAAAATGATAAAACGCACTTACAGTTGATAGCGGACATACCTGTTTTTCCATAACTTTATACACTATACTGTTTAGTGAACTGTGCTTTAGCGTTTGCTGTGCTACAGTCCTCCTCATGAACAGTCCACAACTGCTCGCTCTCCTGGGAGATAGAGCCTTCCTAATTGTGTGAATACTGAGCTGCCTGATTGACAGCCCTAGTGGAATGTATTTAGTTGCCACTTAGCCCACTGCCAGTAATGCGTGGATTCAGGGTTCACTAGGTATCACAGACTTTTTAACTAATTCAGAGTGCTTTTGGTGCTTACACTGATCCCTTTAAAAAAAATGTTCAACCCATCTACTCGTAATCTCTCAAAAAGATTTGACAGCCACTAGAGGCTTGATTAACCCTATTGAGTGATGGGGGCTTCTATTTTTACATATTACAAGGAGGGAGCCTCAAGCCGGTTGCTCCCTCCTTGTAATAAACTAAATGAACGAAGACAGAGTTGAAATTCAGTTTTCGTTCATTCTTTGAAATATCTATTCATTTGTATTTCTGACAAAACGAATACCCGAAATTCGGACAATAGCGAATGCTCAAGTGTTTAACTGGACATGCATGGGAATTTCACAGTGTTGTCTAGTGTGGGCAGATGTGTCCCACAGGGCGGTGCCTAGGTCCGGGTAAGAAATGAACAGATAAATGGGGGGCATTTAGGTGTGACTAGGGGGGACAATGAAATATAGTGAGGTCTGGAAGGGAGGGGGGTTTAAAAAAACAAAACAGATAACTGATGCATACATGAAAGTGCCACTTTAAGCCACTCAATTTAAAAAAATTTTTTTTTTATTGCTTGTTGGTTTTGGAGTATGGCCTTAAGGCATGCCTCCAAGTCCTCTGATGCTAAGAGCTGGGACTGTAACTTCCTTGCTCGCATAGCATGCTAACGTGACAGTAACAGTATGGTGCTCCTGCACGCCACTGACTATATCCTCCTTGCCTTTCAGCAATATTGAGCAGTGTACAGGGAGTGCAGAATTATTAGGCAAATGAGTATTTTGACCACATCATCCTCTTTATGCATGTTGTCTTACTCCAAGCTGTATAGGCTCGAAAGCCTACTACCAATTAAGCATATTAGGTGATGTGCATCTCTGTAATGAGAAGGGGTGTGGTCTAATGACATCAACACCCTATATCAGGTGTGCATAATTATTAGGCAACTTCCTTTCCTTTGGCAAAATGGGTCAAAAGAAGGACTTGACAGGCTCAGAAAAGTCAAAAATAGTGAGATATCTTGCAGAGGGATGCAGCACTCTTAAAATTGCAAAGCTTCTGAAGCGTGATCATCGAACAATCAAGCGTTTCATTCAAAATAGTCAACAGGGTCGCAAGAAGCGTGTGGAAAAACCAAGGCGCAAAATAACTGCCCATGAACTGAGAAAAGTCAAGCGTGCAGCTGCCACGATGCCACTTGCCACCAGTTTGGCCATATTTCAGAGCTGCAACATCACTGGAGTGCCCAAAAGCACAAGGTGTGCAATACTCAGAGACATGGCCAAGGTAAGAAAGGCTGAAAGACGACCACCACTGAACAAGACACACAAGCTGAAACGTCAAGACTGGGCCAAGAAATATCTCAAGACTGATTTTTCTAAGGTTTTATGGACTGATGAAATGAGAGTGAGTCTTGATGGGCCAGATGGATGGGCCCGTGGCTGGATTGGTAAAGGGCAGAGAGCTCCAGTCCGACTCAGACGCCAGCAAGGTGGAGGTGGAGTACTGGTTTGGGCTGGTATCATCAAAGATGAGCTTGTGGGGCCTTTTCGGGTTGAGGATGGAGTCAAGCTCAACTCCCAGTCCTACTGCCAGTTCCTGGAAGACACCTTCTTCAAGCAGTGGTACAGGAAGAAGTCTGCATCCTTCAAGAAAAACATGATTTTCATGCAGGACAATGCTCCATCACACGCGTCCAAGTACTCCACAGCGTGGCTGGCAAGAAAGGGTATAAAAGAAGAAAATCTAATGACATGGCCTCCTTGTTCACCTGATCTGAACCCCATTGAGAACCTGTGGTCCATCATCAAATGTGAGATTTACAAGGAGGGAAAACAGTACACCTCTCTGAACAGTGTCTGGGAGGCTGTGGTTGCTGCTGCACGCAATGTTGATGGTGAACAGATCAAAACACTGACAGAATCCATGGATGGCAGGCTTTTGAGTGTCCTTGCAAAGAAAGGTGGCTATATTGGTCACTGATTTGTTTTTGTTTTGTTTTTGAATGTCAGAAATGTATATTTGTGAATGTTGAGATGTTATATTGGTTTCACTGGTAATAATAAATAATTGAAATGGGTATATATTTGTTTTTTGTTAAGTTGCCTAATAATTATGCACAGTAATAGTCACCTGCACACACAGATATCCCCCTAACATAGCTATAACTAAAAACAAACTAAAAACTACTTCCAAAAATATTCAGCTTTGATATTAATGAGTTTTTTGGGTTCATTGAGAACATGGTTGTTCAATAATAAAATTAATCCTCAAAAATACAACTTGCCTAATAATTCTGCACTCCCTGTAGTATTTTTCGATTTCTCATAGAGAATCATTAAAAACAGTGATTCCCAATGGTGCATGTGCCTAAGGTCCGCATTACTTCTCTATGAGAAGCTAATGATTGGACCATACTCAAAGAAAATGAGACACAAGGGGCCGAGCAAACTTCCGGAAGCAGACCTCAAATGTAGTAGATGTTTCTAAAATAAAAATACAATCCATTACAGACATGGCAGTAACATTTATTATTAATTCAAGGAGAAATTATATTTTTAAATATAACACATTAGACTGGAGTACAGTGTTCTTTTAAATGGCAGTTAAATTGTATTTTTAGTTACTTTGCGATTGTGGTCTTAAAATATAATTTTAATCTGTATAAAATATACTGGAAAGCACAGCGGGTTGTCCTTAAGTGTGCATCCATCTTAAATGTAATGTACCATGAACACAGACTGATTTCTAAACACATTTATTGTAGTTTAGAAATGTATTACAGTGAAATAGTATTGCTCTGGAACCTGTTTTATACTCTGTGGAGCATTGGGATCAAAAAGAGGGATACAGTGATTTGATTTTGTAACCAGCGCTTCAATGCAGAATCTGGTTTTATTGAACATTTCTGTCAGCTATGTAATTTGATTTGTGCTATATGCTTTTTTACTCGTGTGTGCCTTTAGAAGCAAAACAGCTTTTATATATATATATCTCTATATCTCGACTGAATAGCACAGTGGCAATGTGGGAGCTATGGATGAACAAGAGACCATCATCTACCCTAAGATTGCTCCCAAAGATGAACTGCTAAATGAATGCCCGAGACTTCAACAGATAGAGGATGCAGAAAAAGAGGTGGTTCCTTGGCAGCACAAACCTCGCCATAGGGTGTACCACCGGCAGATAGTGTATGTGGCTCACATGACAAAATCCTATCAGTGGTTGGAAAAGGCAGCACTGAAAGACATCACTGAGACACTAATCATAGCAGGACAGGAACAGGCACACAGCACCAGATCAATAGAAGCTGGAGTTTACCACACCAGGCACCATCCAAGGTGCAGACTGTGCAAAGAGGCCTCTGAGACAGTCCATCACCTAGTAGCCGGATGCAAGATGTTAGCAGGAACAGCATACACAGAGAGACACAACCAAGTTGCTGGGATTGAGTACCGTAACATCTGCACAGAATATGGACTGGACCACCATATGGGAGATACCACAAAGGGTAGTTGAGAATGACAGGGCGAAGATCCTGTGGGACTTCAAGATCCAAACAGACAAGCAAGTGCTGGCCAACCAACCCGACATCGTGGTGGTAGACAAGGAACGGAAGACTGCAGTCGTGGTGGATGTGGCAATACCCAGTGACTATAACATCAGGAAGAAGGAACATGAGAAGGTGGAGAAATACCAAAGACTGATAGAAGAACTAGAAAGTATGTGGAAAGTTAAGGCAGTAGTAGTCCCAGTTGTGATAGGAGCACTCGGGTCTGTGACTCCCAAGCTGGGGGGAGTGGCTTCAACAGATTCCAGATGGGACATCTGAGATCGCTGTAAGAAGAGTACAGTTCTAGAAACAGCTAAGATACTGCGCAGAACCCTTAAACTACCTCCTGGTAGAGGACTAGAGAATGAGGAATAAACATACCACCCAGGAGGGGTAAGAAATTTGACCGGATTAAATTAGACTGTTGGGTATGTTGACTTGTATTTAGATTAATAAATCATGGCTTAAGTGGATTAGAACATCACAAGGACAGTAATGGATTATGTTGCAAGCACTGATCATTCTTGATCAGATCCTTAATGCCTACACAGCATTTATGTGTTTTTTTTTTTCCTTTAGTGTGCTGTGTTGACGTTTGCAGTATATTTATTTTACATTTAAGAGAAGATCTGATGACTGGTGAATATTCCATTTGAGCAAATAGCATTGTAGAATATACAATTCTTAACATATAATTTTTGCAATTAACAGCATCTCCAAAAGTGTGCTAAAAATTGAGTATTGGATCACATTAATTGGTATTAACCAGCTGGCATAGGGATTTTAAGGACTCCATTTATAGAATGATTAAGGCGTTGATCAAGACGTTTTTCCGAGATTCCAAAATAGATTCACCTAAAGGGTTACTCCAACCACCATGACCACTTCTGTTTTTTAAAATAGTCATGGTGGTAGGCGTCTGGTTTGTGGCGTTTCAGCTTCAAACGCCGCACATCCAGAGTTATTTTAATTGCGGGTATAGTTGCAAAAGTATATATTTGTAGAATTTAGACCATCCATATTATTAAACTAAGAGCATTTTAAAACCTTTCATGTAACCATTGTACCACCGTCCTCTGCCAAATCTGTTTGTTATATTTAATTCACTCTTTCTTTTTTCCACAATTTGTACATTCTCATGGGGAATTTCAAACTTCATCCACCGACTACAGCAATACTGCAATGTAGACCAGGTTTTTCAGAAGTTATATGCCCATATTTAAGACATGCCAGTTTCAAACTTCCAGTTTTCACCAATTGATTTGTTGGGCTCTTTTAGAATCCCCCAACTCCACACTTATAGTGACCTACAATATGGAAACTAAGAAATTAAGACAACTTGGGCTATTTAATATGGGGCATTTGAGACATTTCACTTTGCCATTTCATCACACATTTCTGCTGAATTTAGTGTTAATTTTTATTCACATATGAACTTTAATAGTAAATTTCACAGGCTCTGTGCTTCTTGAGTGTCCACATATATGTATTCTGCTGCATGTCTCTAATACAGCAATACCCCCACATGCATAGTCATTTTTTTATGGGAACCTATTGGGATCTAATTGTCGAAATTTCTTAATTTTGACATGTGATCACATTGCATTAGCTGTCAGCTTAAAGCAAGGGATTACTGTGACTGGCTGCCATGGTTATCACATAGCCTAGGGGTCAATCTGTCACTGCTACTTCCTGTCTCACTAGTGAAGCAGTCAACAATAGCCTGCTACATGAACATCTTGTGCATACTGGGTACAGAGACTGCCTGCAGCATGTGATAATTTGAACTGCTTTTTGGGATAAAACTTCTCGTCACATAATGCCCTCTTGGCCAGTGAGTTGTATGATCTGTCCCCACAGACAAGGATACCATGTGCCTGATTGCAGTGTTTTAGTTTGCAGTGTGTAAGAGAGCCTCAAAGCCTGGCATGGACCCAGTTAAGAGGGTAAACATTGCTAAATGGTTTGCCACATTACCGGTAAACTGGGTGAGGTTACTGCTGTCATAATAAACCCTACAGGGTACTGTAGTGGCTATCCTACTTTGATTAACCATTGTAACTTTTTGCTACTTTTTAAAAAATGCATTATCTATATAATGCTTAAAATGTTTTTTTAAATTAACCTAGACAGGCGTTCGGGGCCCGCTTGCCATGCCGGACAGACGCATTGTGTATGAGCTCCGGGACAAACCCTCATGAAAACTGCTTTTGTTACAGGATACACTCTCTTCGACCACCCTTACTTACCTTGGGGTGCTCCTGAACCAGCGGGTGCTCCCAGAGTGTGTGTGTGTGTGTGTTTGTTCCCGGAGGTCCGCTTTGCTGACAAATGGAGGGGCAAGCTTGGCGGCCTAGTAAGTGTTGAGGAGTGGAAAAGCCACCCCCCTTTTGGACAGGTGGGGGTGATCCCAGTCTTTTTGGACAGGTGGGGGCTCCACTGCACAGCTGGGGTTTCGCGGCATACCTGCTGAACTACTCAAGCGCATACAGGATGGCGAATGCCCTTTACCACTCTGACTTCTGCGGCGATTCCTCTGGGGTAGTGTCCTGAATAGAGTGCAACGCAGTGAGGGACCCACTGAGAAGCTGGCAATTCAAGCAGAGAGATGAAGTCGCTGGGATACCAAGGACTCTCCTAATGCAATTTGAGGCTTACTCAATTATCATGCATTGGCTGCACACCTCTACTCGGGAGGTCTTCTGAGCCTGTCTATGGGATTTCCGCGGAGGGACTGTGCAAGACCCCTGAAGGGCATAGGCAGACCTTAGCGATGGGTCCAGGTTCACCTGCTTCATGTACCGATCTTACTTGTCAAGCAGTTTACCTGTTTCCTTTTTCTATTGCCTTGTAGGGCTTCCATTATTAGTCTGTTTGGGGACCTTGGGGGTTCCTACATGCAGATACTCTGTTAACTTCTAGAGGTATTCCTATCCACTTACTTCTAGCGCATACGATCTGTTTAAGTCCAGCTACAACTACTTCAAACTGCACTATGCTATTCTTGTCTTTGATCATTTCTAAAAAATGTGATGAAGTAAACGTACACTTGTAGCTAATAAGACAATATTTTGTTATCTACGAAGTGTATATTGTGCACATTGTGTTAACGTGCACAACAAAAATTTAATAATTGTAATAAAAAAATTATACCCAGACAATCCCTTCATTATTGTTAATGAATATACCTAATATACTTACAATTGTCAGCAAAAGATTGGTCCGATTAGACCGTCTTTTTTTTTTATTTTTTCGCATATTCTGAGAATGCAATTTAGGTGCTCATGTGCCTTTTGTTATAGCACTATTTGTATTGCGCTTCATTAGTGTTGATACATAAATTATAATTGGTCTTTTATAATCCCGTTTAAGCAACATAATTAGAGAAAATTAAAATGAAACAGAAATTTACCTGGAATTCTTTCGAACACTACCTGTCAATCTATACTACTCTAGCTTGAAGTGCGTTTTATTTCATAAGTGACCGTGTTTTAAAGTGATTTAGTGTAAATAAACTCTTATGGACGTTGTGTTTTTTTTTTGTTTTTTTTTCTGTTTAGTTATGCTGGAAAGTAGTTTTGCAGATGTTGAAAGAGGACTGTCTGAGCTGGAGGAGATGTGCAATCAGTGTGAATTACAGAGGTTTAAGCAAAGGCAGTGTGTGCAGCTGGAAGACTATAAAAAAAAGAAGAGGTTAGTGACTAAAGAAATTGCTGTGCATAATGTGTTTTATTCACATATGGTTCCCTAAGGCTGGATTTACATGTTAAGCATGACATGTACTCTAGGTGCTCTGTCTGTAAAAATAAAATTATGAATTGTATTAAATGGAATGATGGTAACATTAAGGGGAACCTACACTTAACTATGACCACTTGTGACTTTTAAAACCAGGTGCACATATCTGTATTCTGAAACCAACTGGGATGAAGCAGCTCCCAGAATGTCATGGTAAAAATGCAAACAAACAGACATCACATTTTCAGATTCCAACCCACTTTGCTGCAGGCTTTCTTTGCAAGAGGTGTTTTCAAACACCACTTTTTATGCCATTGCACAGGTTATAAACTAAATCACAGTGCACAAACACAGATGTATCCCCTTTTCAATCTCAAAACAACTTTCACAACATGTATGTTAATATGTACATGATAGATCATTATGTTTTCTTATTAGACATATGCTCTGTGATTGATTTCCTAAATGTAATAAGATGTGTTCCGGAAATTGAATTAATCTAATATGAGATAATTAGTGATTTATAAAATCATCTTGAAACTGATGCTTAACAGAGAACATGAATGCAATGGTCATACAGTTACATAATTTTCTGTAATTATCTAGCAACATCAAGTATAGATTTCAAGATAGCTTGTTCATTGAACTACATAACGTAATCAGTTTCTCTGCTTCACGCTGCCATTTAAAAAAAAAATATATATATATTTTGGGTCGTGACCGTATTACGCAATTGTGACATTGTGAGGGCTTGCGCAGAAGCCAGCATTTGCATATTCAATACAATATTTCATGTTTACATTGTTACGGCTTACGCAGAAGCCAATGTTAGCATGGTATTACTGTTTCGGTTCGTGCGCTATCTGCAATATCATGTACTGTCACGTTTCCATTTTATAACATCATAAAAACAATAAAACCAAGCAAATAAATAGAGAAGAAGGAAAAACGGAATGGGAGGAAGAGGAAATCCTCCCAGTGTGTGATGTTGTTAGTGCTAGAGGGCCTTGTTCGCTGGTAGAGAGGTTTATTGTGTGTTCGTGTCATTGGCCAGAATTCTCCGTGCGTAGCATGTGCATGTGCTTATGCGCCTTAAGCGTGCTATCTGAGTTTACCCTGAAACCTTTGGGATAGTTAATTAGAGGATGTCCATTGTTTGCTACATAGGGCGGTATAGTGGTATTTAGAAATAGAGTAGTGTATACGGAGGGGTGGGAAGGGGGGTGCGGAGAAAGGGAGGGGGAGATGTAGGACCCGCTGTCGGGAGGAGGCAGCAGTCTGTTGAAGAGGGGTAGCTGCTATCCCCCTGAGGGGGTGTGGAGTTCAGGCTCATGAGTCAATATAGTCTTCCCACGGTTCCCATACCTTGAGAAAGTGTGTGTATGTGTCTCGTACCTGTGCCGTGAGTGTCCATGAGAAAGGCTTCTTTAATGTTGCCTATTACTCTGTCTATGTGTGGAGTGTCTACCTGGAGCCGCGTCTGGCTGCCAGGTTAATTTTATTTACAAGTTTTTGCTCTCTGTTAGGAAGGTTGTCAATCGGTTTGGCTAGTAGGCAAGTCCAGGGGTAAGGTTGTATTGGTTTTTTTTTTTTTTTCAATATTTCTGTCAAGAGTTTAGTTATGTTTTCCCAGTATTGGGAAACTTTCGGGCAAGTCCACCACATGTGGAGGTAGCCCCCACGGCCTCTCTAGCACACATCTGAGGGTGTTTTACCCATTCTGTGTAATTTGACAGGGGTGGTGTACCACCTCATCAGCGTTTTGTAACCCTGTTCTTGGTGAATAACGCATATTGAGGACTTGGTCGCTGCTTCCCATATGTCTTGCCAATCCCCACTATCTAGGGTTTGTTGGAGTTCAGCTTCCCACTGCAATATGTAAGAGGGTGTTTGGGATTCTTTTGTGGGTGTGCTTAATTGCTCATATTGGCGAGTGATGAGGTTGGCACGTGGTCCATCGGACATACATAGTTTCATAAAATGTGGGCTTTACTCTTGCCGCTGCTGCTGTTGGGTTTCTTAGCAAAATCTCGAAGTTGGAGATATCTTAAGTAGTCTTTGTTGGTTAGAGGGGCCCTGGTTTTTAGGTTATCAAAGGTGTGAAATGTACCGTCCTGAAATAGGTGGCAGTAGCGTTGTGCTCCCGTGTTCTCAAGGCCTCGGAGGTCCCTAGGGGTCATGCCTGGGGGAAAGGCTTTGTTTCGGAGCTAAGGTGTCAGTGGTGAGATAGGGTGTGTGAGAGCATATTTGTGTGCTGCAGCATTCCAGATCCGAATTCAGTTTAGGATGGCAGGGCAGGAGGTATGTAGCTCTGGGCGGTCGGGTCTCGGAACCCATATCCACTACTGGGGTAGGTCGGTGCTCATAAGGTGCTTTTCTAGGCCCTTTGTTTATTTTGCATTTCGGTCTTAAGCAATAGCCTCTGTAGCTCTAATAGCTTTTCATGTTTTTTCTTTAAGTGTGTGGTTGTTTTAATGAGCAGTCCCCTAATCACAGGTTTACGGGCCGCCGATAGTGTAGTGGGAGATACGTCCGGGGTGTCATTTTCTTGAAAGTAACATGTGATCTCGGTTTGGATTGACTCCTTTGTATGGGGGTTTCTGAGTGGAGGCGTTTAGTCTCCATCTCCATGGGGCGTGTGGGCCTGGTAGTTTGAGGGTTATGGCGTTGTCAGCATGGTCGGACCATGAAATGAGGTTCAAGTCAGATGTTTTGATCCATGACATGGCCAGCGGGTTGACAAGGAACATGTCTATGCGGGAATAGGTAGCGTGTACTGCCGAATAAAATGTGTAGTCCCATACGCTCGGGTGTTGGATCCTACATGGGTCCAGTAGGCCTGTGTGGGTGAGGAAGGTGCTCAGGAGTTTGTCTTGTTCTCCTTTATTCTGGGACCTGGGTAGGCGAAGGCCTCCACCCCTGTCTATCGCTGGGCATGGTGTGGCATTTAGGTCTCCCCCAATAGCAAAATTTCCCTGGGAAGGCCTAGGATCAGTGTTTCTAGTTCAGTCCAGAATTCCCTACAGGGAGCATTGGGTGCATATACGTTAATCATGTGGTATGTATTAGAGTGACGCGTGCCAGTCAGAACCACGTACCGGCCTTCTCTGTCCTTCGTGGAGAACCTATACCCTTAATGGAAGCGAATTAGGGATAACAACACATGAAAAGGACTTGGGAATTGTTATAGACCACATACTGTGCAACAATGTGCAATTTCAATAAGACGTGGCCAGGCCAGTAAGGTATTGTCATGCATGAAAAAGGGCATTCATTCTCGGGATGAGTATCATTTTGCCTCTTTATAAATCACTGGTAAGACCACATCTTGAATATGCTGTGCAATTTTGGGCGACTGTTCTAAAGAAGGATATTATGGCACTAGAAAAAGTGCAGAGGCGGGCTACAAAATGAATAAAAAGGAATCGAACATGTTAGCTATGAAGAAAGGTTAACAAATGTAAACCTTTTTAGTTTAGAAAAACGTCGCCTCAGAAAGGATATGAGAACATTATACAAATATATCTGGGGCCAATACAAACCATTGTGTGGAAATCTATTCACAAACCGGACTTTACATAGGACACAAGGTCATGTGTTTAGACTGGAAGAAAGAAGATTTCGTCTAAGGCAAAGAAAAGTTGGTTTTTTTTGGGGGTTTTTTTTCCTGAAAGAACAATCAGGATGTGGAATTCTCTGCCTGAAGAAGTGGTTTTATAAGAGTTCGTACAGCTGTTCAAACAGCAACTAGATGCATACTTGCAAGAACAGAATATTCAAGGATATAAGTTTTCAATGTAGAGTAATAGCTTCTTGATCCAAGGATTAATCTGACTGCCACTCTGGGGTCATGAAGCAATTTTTTTTCCCCTAGTTTAAAATTGGAAGTGCTTCAAACTGGGTTTTTTTGCCTTATTTTGGATCAACAGCCAAAAAATGTGAGGAAGGTTGAACTGGATGGACGCAAGTTTATTTTCAGCTATGTAACTATATAATACCTAATGTTGTCAGGAAGTGTGTGTGTGTGTGTTTTGTAGTAAGATCTAGTGTCTGAATGTTGTATTTGTAGTGTAACTTAGGTTGAGTACTTCTTGGGCTTGGCATTGTAGTCATCACGAAACTCTGGCACGCCCACATAGGAGTGCCATTACTGAGGAATCTCTGAAGCATGGCCATTGGTGGATAATCCTGCTGAAATACAGTAAGCACAGAAATACAGTAATACATCGGCCTCCACATTTCTGTTGAATCATTTTGCTAAATTACATTCTGGATATACCCTTCATTTGCATGTTGCTATGTTAGCATCTGTACCCAGCTTGCATGCCATGTGAATGCATGATGCCAAGATATTAATACTTGTATGCAGAGTTTAGCTAAAGTCTGCTAAACCGCAAAATACTCAACCACCACGTACGACATGTTTTTATTTTCTATCATTTTGCTATAGATCCTTTCTATGCAGTATTTAGAGCATCTAAGGAAACATTGTGATATGTCTTGGATTGGAGAGTGTTCATGAATGTTGCTTTAGACAGCTGAGTATTACACTTGACAGTCTAAACATGTTTGGAAACTGGTAAGAACAGCCTGACTTATTTACCAGACATCTTAATAAAGTTATCTATTTGTAAAAAAAATTTTTTAGAACCACATTATAGATGAGCCATTGTTTAAGTGGCTGTGGATTAAGTTTACTGTTAAACAAAATACTCTGCAATAAAACATTTCAAAATACAACGGTTGCACAGTCTTCATTTCAGATAATCTAGGGATGATACATACTTAAACATCACCCGTGGACAATGAGTACCACTCCCTTAATGAGTACCTTCACTACTGCAAATCCAAGTATAGACACATTCACAAAATGGTGCATCCCACACTCTTTCTGTCCCAGGCCTATAAAAGATATGATTAGGAAGCGTTTAAATCATGGTAAATTTAGTCCCTCTTTGTCTGTTTTAAACATAGAACACTTGTGCTTTGTGGACAGGATTAGAATAGCTACAATGAAGCTCAAGAGAAGCAGGATATGAGCTAATTCCCCTTTACAAAGCTCTTTGACAAACAGCCTTTCTTTTCCTTCTCTTTCTTCACTCCCATCATTTTATCCACCTGAGCATATTTAAAGCTACATATCCCCTCTACACTTGTGTTTTTGTTTCTATAGTCATACCATTTTAATAATTCTAAGATCTGCGTTCTGTAAGGGGAAATTTTTTTTACAAAATCTTATTAAAAAGAAATGCCTGACTGGACACACAAGCCGTAATAAATACATAATTCTGTTTTAACAATATTAAATCTGTCTTCTTTCAGCTTGTAGTAGAGCTTTTTTCAAACTGTTGAGAAAGGCTTTGTTGCAAACTAAAACATCTCTAACATGTCATCCTGTTTTAATTGTGGAGCACCTGGTTCTTAAGCAGAGTAATGTGTCTGTTATGCAATACTTAAATTAGAGGCTACTGTTAAGGCACTCTGGGAGAGGCTCACAAACATTTATTTACTGACGCAGTTGTCATTACGAGACTGGGATGAAGCTTGGAAGTTTCTGAATGTTTTTGCAGCATTTTGCCTATATTTGACATTGTTCAATTAAACCTTTAAACTCTGTGCCCCTGGCATCTGTATTGAAGAGGAAAGCTCTTCATTCATGGTGTATGTCTGCAGTGTTTTGCGTTTTTGTTTTTTCTTCAAATAAACTTGCACAGATCTACGTAGAACTGCTTTTATAAGGTGACAGCAGCCATACCTCAGCTCTCACCTCTGCAGTAGGGGCTGGTATGGTGTTGGTGAGGAGGCTACAGACTTGCAAGGCCTGGCCTCCGGCTATATGCACAATTGGAGGTGAAAAGAGGAAGTAGAAGTTTCTCATGTTAACATCAGTGGTAGATGGTATACTTTTATAGCAGCAGCAGTTTTTATTACTTCAGTTACAAGCAACAGTATACAGAAACTCAGTGCAGGGCCGGCGCTACCTGTAAGGCGGACTAGGCAGCCGCCTAGTGCGCCCCTTGGGAGGGGGCGCCGCCAGGAGCGCCGGCCCCGCTCATGCTGCAGCCGCCTGAGCGCTCTGTAAAGAGCCTCAGGCGGCTGCAGCTTTGCCCGGGCGGTGCGTCCATGAGGGCGGATGGACGCACCGCCCGGGTGCAACATGGGGAGAGGGGCTGACAGGAGGGAAGCGCTCAGCGCTCCCTCCTGTCACTCCCTCTGTAGTAGCGTGGCCGAGCCCAGTATAGTCGGCGGGTACAGGGAGCATCTGTCTCCTGTACCCGGCCGGACTAACAGGAAGTGCACACTGAGTGTGCACTTCCTGTTAGTCCGGCCGGGTACAGGAAACAAAAGCTACCTGTACCCACGGACTATACTGGGCTCGGCCACGCTACAACACAGGTAGGGGAGGAGGGAGAAAGAAACAGGGAGGGGGGGGGAGAAAGAAACAGGGAGGGAGGAAGACATTGACATCCATCACACACAGAAAAACACACAAATCAGGACATCCCCTACACACTCCACCCCCTGTGAACAAACTCATTGGTGGAACATGAAGGTGGACCCTGGGACCCAGACCTTGAGCTGTGTAAAGGGCCCCAAAAAAATGGAGCTGCTTCTCGTTCTCCCAGAACATTGATTTTTGTGACCACAGTTACAAACAGCCTCCAGAGATCCTGTTATACACCAGACCAGTGAAGCCAGACTGCAGCTAGAGCCCATCATCATCCTCATCTGCTTGTAAGTAGGTAATCTAGTATATTATTCGTGGCACTAATCTCTAATTTACCTCACATTAAATGGACACTATAGTCCCCAGAACCACTGCAGCTTAATGTAGTGGTTCTGGTGTCCATAGCCTGTCCCTGCAGGCCTTTTAATGTAAACACAGCGGCACTGCAGCACTAGCGTTAGTTAACATGGCAGGTCATATGGGTGGGGCATTGTGATGTCACGGGGGGGGGGGGGGGGGCGGCAAACTTTACTTTTGCCTAGGGCGGCAAAAATCCTTGCACCGGCCCTGACTCAGTGATTGGACCACTTTGCACCATAGCTTATGCCATCAGTGTATGATGTTTTCAAGTTAACTACAGGAACTGATGCCACTGACTGTTTTATAGCTGTGTATATTTAGTTCATTTAAATGGCGGAAATGTGTGTAAAAAGACCCTCTGTGTGTGTCTCTCTCTCAGCCAACAGACCGTCTGTATGTGTGTCTCTCAGCCAACAGACCCTCTGTATGTGTCTCTCTCAGCCACCAGACCCTATGTGTGTGTGTGTGTCTCTCAGCCACCAGACCCTATGTGTGTGTGTGTGTGTGTCTCTCAGCCACCAGACCCTATGTGTGTGTCTCTCAGCCACCAGACCCTATGTGTGTCTCTCTCAGCCACCAGACCCTATGTGTGTGTCTCTCTCAGCCACCAGACCCTATGTGTGTGTCTCTCTCAGCCACCAGACCCTATGTGTGTGTCTCTCTCAGCCTCCAGACCCTATGTGTGTGTCTCTCAGCCACCAGACCCTGCGTGTGTGTCTCTCAGCCACCAGACCCTATGTGTGTGTGTGTCTCTCAGCCACCAGACCCTATGTGTGTCTCTCTCAGCCACCAGTCGAGACCTAAACCTAAAATGGTGATGACCACGGATCCCCAAATCTCATCCTCTGAGGAGGAAACTCTTGATGCTCTGGACCCCATACCAGAGGCTGCTAATCCCCTATTGAATCTACCAATCGGAGACCTGGGAGCTCTGGCTACTAAAGGAGATATCCTGCATATACTAAAGAATCTGTGCACCCTGTTCTGCACAGATATAGCAGCCCTGCAGGAAGAGGTGACCACTGTCACAGACAGGGTCAGAGCCACCGAAGAGGATGTCACCTCCATGGCACAACGCCACCAAGTCACAGAGGAGAAGCTACTACAACTCCAGTCTTCGCACCAAGCACTATAGACCGGAAAAGATGGCCTAGAAACGCAAGATGCCCCACCAACATCAAAATCATAGGCATTGCTGACTCTATAGACGACAATGCATTGCCTCAATTTATCCGACGCCTTCTAACCACATTACTCCACCCCAAGCAGGCGAAGACTGCTCCAGGGGAAGGTACCCACAGACTCTGAAATTCCCCAAGAGCTCCGGCGGTGGCCTCCCGCGATGTTCTTCTACCAATTAGAGAGCATGCAGCTCATATTCCTGCAAGACCTTTGCAGAGCTATTCTGGCCTGGAGATGTTCTGTCCAGTGAGTCACCACGACCCTCAGAGAGGCTGAAGTAAAATACCGATGGGGGCCCTCTATGCTCCTAGCCACAAAGGGAGCGACCACCTTCCGATTGACGTTGAGAGAAGACTCCGGTTCCTTCCTCAGCAAACTGGGACTGAAAACACCAGACTCCAACAATCCCACTCCAGGCTACTCCAGGACGTACTCAACTGTGCCCCGCACCGCTGCTGACACAGGCTGAGGCCACTCAGACACTCCTGGACAGGATGAAGCCACTTGGTTGTGGGGTCACTGGATTCTCAGAGACACCTGGCACATGTTCACTTTATCTTTTATTTTCATGTTGTGTTATTGTTCAGAGTTAATTCTGTTAGTTACAACGCTTTTATAGCGAGACAGCATTACATTCCCCACTACTGCAGCTGAGCACAAAACATAGTACTAATTTGTATGGGTCAACACAACAGTATACTACTAATTATCTTGAATGTATGATTGTAAACCCCCCCATATAATACTGATCACTATTTACCCTAATAGTATTCAAGCTATGGCCGATCCATGTTCCCTAAGGCTAAAAACACCAGCATTACGGCACAGGACGACAGGTCCAGTCCCTAAGATCTTAACAAGGAGACAACCCGCTCCTAAGCAGAGGGCATGTAGCTACCTACCCACGTCTAAAACCACTGACTTTCTTACTCCACACCAGCTCATATATATATCCTTATATAAACACAAAAACCCTTGCCCCAACCTTTTATCTCTGACATTGTACTCTGTGATACGATGCTTCTGTTGTTAACCCTATTTTTATTTTATGGTGTTCCTTCTAGTCCATTGTATTTGGGTGCAAGAAGTAAAGAATAAAAATTATTTTTTTAAAGTGTATTTGTGTACAATGTTGGCATTTGAATACTGGGATGTATGCACTGACAGATATGCACAGACACACAGGTACACATACACATTTAGGGATACATGCGCACACTGACACAGATATGCACATACACTGACACACATATAAGTAACAATTGACATAGTTTTTGCCACCGTCCTGTGTTGCTTGTTTTTTTATTTTTTTTATTTTAGGTGCAATTGGATGGCTTCCCTGGGGTCCAGTGGGAGCTATCTGTCTGAGGCTCCATTGTGTGTGCCTGCTTCCACACGGCTCTCAGCAAGCTGGGTGGAAGTGACCTGTACTCTCCAAACAGGCCACAGGTCAAAACGAACGCTGTGTCAAGGGCTTTGTCCAGTGCCTTATTGCTGAGCCCAACCAGGCCCTTCATCTAAAAGCCTTTCTACGGGCAGCATTTGTGGGCTCTGTATGTATCACAACCCTGCTTTATAGAATTTATGCCATTTGACACCAACTGCCCATCAGCAAACACTGCAATGATCTTAAACCTTAGTTTTTTGTCGAAAGCTCAAAGGATTTTATAAAAGTATGTCACATGCATAGTAATATTCGTGTCAAACTAGAATACCTACAGGTCACAATAATGATTCCAGTGGTAGTCTCTAAAGCATAATAGGTACTATCTGTTTGGTTGAGGACAAAATTGGTACCTGAAATATTAAGAGCATGTAAGCCTGTCAAATGTGCTTGAGTCTTTTCTTTGGGTACTGCTCAGTTACTTGTCTTTACCCAGTTGTGAAAATGTCACTTTTATTTTTATTTTTTAAATTCTTTATTTTATGTAGTGCAAACAATAACAAACAGGCTTGTGGTGCCACAACGGCATAGACAAGCTTTCAATATCCTACATGTTACATAGACATGGCAAGAGTAGACAACGCTCTATTTTAATGTAGAATAAGAGGGTGAGTGAGACCTACCAGTTTGGGCTATACATAAGTGGGTTAGTAGCTTTATATCACATAGAGCTGGTTTGTTATAAAGGTAGAGTACAAAACACCTATTAGGCCCTTGAGGATGTCGGTGATAGATAGGAAACCAAAGGCATATAGCATAGCTGCAACAGATAGCAATAACAGGTCGATTATGGGGGTGCGAGTGTCTGATACTGCAAATGTTGCAGTTTGTGAGCATGCCTCTAGCTTCCTCCAGAAGTCTTTAAAGATGAGGGTAAGACGAGCCACCACATCCAGCTTACTATCAGATTTACTGCAGCTGCTATTTTGCAGGACATGCGGTATCCCCCGCACTGCAGCATTGCGTGCCTTTACACCCTGTTCCAAATTATTATGCAAATTCTATTTTAAATATTTTGTTTTTTAGTTTAACTCATGGATGGTATTGTGTCTCAGGGCTCTTTTGATCACTGAAAAAAAATCTCGGACACCTGTGATAATTAGATTGCCAGGTGAGCCCAATTTAAAGAAAAACTACTAAAGGAGGGTGTTCCACATTATTAAGCAGAACACCATTTTCATGCAAAATGGGAAAGAAAAAGGATCTCACGGCTGCCGAAAAGAGTGAAATAGTTCAATGCCTTGGACGAGGTATGAAAAAATTAGATATTTCAGGAAAACTTAAGCGTGATCATCGCACTATTAAGAGATTTATGGCTGATTCAGAGCACAGACGGGCTTGTGCAGATAAAGGCACATTAAGGAAGATTTCTGCGAGATCCATGCATCGGATCAAGAGAGCAGCTGCTAAAATACCATTACACAGCAGCAAACAGATATTTGAAGCTGCTGGTGCCTCTGGAGTCCCACGGACATCAAGTCCTCCAGAGTCTTGCAACTGTGCATAAACCTTCTATTCGGCTCCACTAACCAATGCTCACAAGCAGAAACGGCTGCATTGGGCAGAAAAATACATGAAGACTAATTTTCAAACAGTCCTGTTCACTGATAAGTGCCGTGCAACCCTGGATGGTCCAGATGGATTGGGTAGTGGATGGTTTGTGGACGGCCACCCTGTTCCAACAAGGCTGCGACATCAGCAAGGCAATGGTGGAGTCATGTTTTGGGCCGGAATCATGGGAAGAGAGCTGGTCGGCCCCTTTAGGGTCCCTGAAGGTGTAAAGATGACCTCTGCAAAGTATGTGGAGTTTCTGACTGACCACTTTCTTCCCTGGTACAGAAGGAAGAACCATGCTTTCTGTAATAAAATCATCTTCTTGCATGAAAATGCACCATCTCATGCTGCAAAGAATACCTCTGCATCAATGGCTGCTATGGTGATAAAAGGAGAGAGTCATGGTGTGGCCTCAATCCTATTGAGAACCTTTGGAGCATCCTCAAGCAAAAGATCTTTGAGGGTGGGAGGCAGTTTACATCCAAACAGCAGCTCTGGGAGGCTATTCTGACATCTTGCAAACAAATTCAAGCAGAAACTGTCCAAAAACTCACAGGTTCAATGGATGCAAGACTTGTGAAGCTGCTATCAATAAGGGGACCTAAGTTAAAATGTTTAAAAAGTTAAAATGTTATAAGTTGTATTGAAATAGCTTTTGATTTCAGTAAATATGCTGCAAACACAACAAATGACAATTTTCAGTTCTTTACAACCTATAAAGTGTTTTGAAACTTACTGTGCGTAATAATTTGGAACAGTGCATTGTAAGTTTGTTTAAAAAAAATACTGTTATCATTAGGCGGTTTGTTCAATAAAATTTGAATTGTACCCTTAATAGTTGATAACATGAGAATTATGCTGACTATTATTTACATCTATTATTTACATCAATTATTTAGGTAAATGGGAAAAATATAATTTGCATAAGAATTTGGAACAGGGTGTAGTTTTGCTACGGGACCTCTAGGATGTGGACCGGGATGACCCCCACCGGTCCAAAAGGGAGGGGGAACAGGGCCAGCGCCTCTTGGATTGGAGGATCCGGCTTGCTGCAATTAGGCAGGACAGCAGGGTGGTGGCCGTCCACCCCACTCACCACTTGAGTAGGCCTCAGTCACAGACGTAGTGGAACTATTGCCAGGAAGCAAGTTTCGGATCGAACAATAGGACCAGTACCGTCTAGTACAAAGAGCCACCGCTTCTTGACATCAGGTGAGGGATTGATCTCCGGTTATATAACAAAAAGGTCTGGAAGTCATGGGAGCTTGTCCTCCATGCAGCTAGTCAGCATGGCGATCTGGCCCCGCCCCCCGATAATGGCAATTTTAATGGTCACATATTTGTGTTTAAAGGGACTTTCCAGTGCCAGGAAAACAAACTGTTTGTTTTCCTGGCTCTGCAGGTCCCCTCTCCCTCCCACCCCCCATCCCAAGTTGCTGAAGGGGTTAAAACGCCTTCAGTGACTTACCTGTATCCAGTATCCGGCAGTGGGAGACCTATTGAGCATGCGCGGCTGCGCACGCGCATTAGACCTCCCATAGGAAAGCATTTAAAAATGCTTTCCTATGGGGATTTCAGCGACGCTGGAGGTCCTCACATAAGTGTAAGGATGTCCAGCGACGTTATAGCACACTTTTCATGTGCTATAAACACGGAAGTGCCCTCTAGTGACAGCCACTAGAGGAGGAGTTACCCTGCAAGGTATGAAAACTGCAATAATTATACTTGCAGGGTTAAGGGTAGTGGGAGTTGGCACCCAGACCACTCCAATGGGCAGAAGTGGTCTGGGTGCCTGGAGTGTCCCCTTAATCCTTTTCCTGAATTGTATGTCCACCCTTGGTTATCTAAAACTCCTCTTGAATCTGACATGGCATGTGTTGTCAGTATTCAATACTGATGCGTCTGTTATGTTTTTTTCTTACAGGAAAGAACTTGAAAACATCAAAGGTATGAAATATTACTTTATTTTCTGAATTTAAAAGCAAGACACCTTCATACATATTATTACTAAAGTGAGAATTGTGGGGAATTCAAAGTGAATTTGAAATTTACAATTAAAATAACTGAATTGAAAAAAATAAAGGCAATGCTTGAAGATTTTTAGTCTAAACTTTGTAATTCAATTTGAAGTAGAATATGAATAGATGATGATTTTCACTCTATAAACAAAGACTACTGGTATATAAATGATTTATAACTTTGTTTCCATGAGAATTACTTGTAGAACACATTAAAGCGGCACGGTTATCAGAAACTGGTAACCTTAAACTATATAGCTCTTGGTGCTTATCCTCTAAACTCTGAATTGGACATAATCTAAATCTGAATAAAAAAACTGAGACTTAAATATCTGATTTTGAATTTTTTGCACACTTGACTATATTTACAAAAAAATTTTTTTTCCACTATATATACAATTTGACTGTTTTTTGGCCTAAATTTTGAATTTCCTGTTACCATTCCATACAATTTGTAGGTAAAGAATGAATAACCCTGCTTGTGTTGGTCACTTTTTAAAAACAAAAATGCTGGTTAACCCCTTAAGGACAGAGGCAATTGTACAAATACTGACCAAAACAAAACCTAAAATTTGAGTTATGTCTGTTCACCCATAATGTACCTCATTCATATTCAGTGCACCCACACTTATCATTTTGTTCAGAAGAAAAGGGGCTTTCATTTAACAACAAATATTTGTATATGAAACACAATTTTAATATGAATACAATCTACAACACAGGTTAAGAAATTAATCACTTTTTAACTATTTAACTTTAATGTGAATATCATCATACTGTTAGCATTCACTGCAATAAAATACACATATATGTATGCTGTGATGTCCCATTAGTACAACAGTGCTTCCATGTACAGGTTTCATGGTGTTTTGGAAAGGGAATGTGGGATATGATCCTTAAAATAAGGGCTATAAACTGTGGGTTTATATTAATATACCTGGATTGAATTAATTAAATAATAATAATAATGAAAATTGGTTGTTTTAGTCTAAACTTTGTAATTGACTTTGAATTAGAATACGAATAGATGATGATTTGCACTCTATCAACAAAGACTATATAAATTATTTTATAAATTGCCTTTGAGACCGTATGGTAGAAAAGAAATTAAAATTAACCCATCATGGCATACCATTTGCAAAAGTAGACAACCCAGTGTATTCAGAATGGAGTATATTCAGTCTTTTTTTTTTTTAGTATTCACTTTGTCACAATCCCGGACCAAAGTTAGTGTTCATTTTTTTGTTTTTGACTTTTTCACACAAAAACTGTACTTTCACGGATATCATTGTCATTATACATTTTACTGCTCTAAAATACTCATATTTGTGTTCTGCGATGTCTCATTAATACAAGAGTACTTCCCTTGTACAGGTTTTATGAGAATTTGTAAGGGCACAGGGTGAAATATAGGGCTTGCCCATTTCAGTCTTCATACCTGGAATTTTGACAAAGTGATTTTCTGGAATAATGTCACTCCAGGCACCCAGACCACTTCTGCCCATTGGAGTGGTCTGGGTGCCAACTCCCACTACTCTTAACCCTGCAAGTGTAATTATTGCAGTTTTTTATAAACTGCAATAATTACCTTGCAGGGTTAACTCCACCTCTAGTGGCTGTCTAGTAGACAGCCACTAGGGGGCACTTCCTGGTTTCTAGCACAGGACAGGCCTAGGTCAGGGGAATCCTGAAGTCAGAGTCTTACTTGTAGCAAACGCGTCACTTTCTCTGGGGTGACTTTTGACATGGTGTAGGAGGTATACGGGTAGTAAAGTGCTATCCACAAAGTCTTTGGACATCTCCTGATTCCAAAGGGGGAGGATTGAGGGGTCTGTATAAATAACATATCAGATAAAAGTTTCAACATAAAGAAATAAGTATGGCTTACCTAGAGCACATAGGAATTGAAAATTGCAATTTGGCCTAGATAGATTGCAATTTTCTTGTAGCAGCTCTTACTTTTTCGGTTCACCGGGTAAGGCTATCTGTACTGATTAGCCAAGTCTACTCCCCCCATACCCCGCCCCATATACTTGCTGTACTTCGGTTTTTCCAGCTGCTCAGTTCGACACTGGCACTGTACTTTCATTGTGCATTATAAACAGTTACACATGCTTTTTATCTGTGAATCGAAGGGCCAATACTTCATCCTGGCATAAAGCTGAAGAGGAGCCTCTACTGCTTCTGCCGCTTGTCAGGGTTTGGGGGAACCTCTGCGATTTTAACAAACTGTGCCACTAGCTAGGGTTTAAAAAAAGTTTTATTTAATTAATTCAATACAGGTATATTACTATAAACCCATAGCTTATAGCCCTTATTTTAAGGATCAGATCCCACATACCCTTTTTACCCACAGAATCAGGCCATCGTGGTGGGTCAAGATTGCTATCCTTCCCTTGATAAATCTGAAACGCTATGTATAACCAGTTGTGGATTTGTATTATGTATAAAATTTGATGCCTTATCATGACTGGTTTGATGGAATATATTGCTTGAAAAGTAGTCTTACTTTTCATTTGGGATTCTTCAATGCAATGTTTTTGTTGGGTACATAATTTTGGGATAACTTGTCAGACAGGAGTTGGATAGGGGGCCAAATGTTGTAGAGCGTGTTAAACAATGGGTTGTTTCTAGGGGGACACTGCGTTATTGTTAAGAAGGAATCACATAATTTGCTGATCCTTCTTTAAAACCTCCAGAAAGAGAGGGATAGCCAGGATGTTTTGCTTATGCCAGTAGGTACGACCTGGTATTGGGCATTTTGACAATACCCATTAGTGGGGTTAAAGCCCCGAATGTTTTCATATCTGCTACATCCATGCAGTGCCACATTTTCTTTCTACTATAATGTGACACTGAATTTGCAGAAAGGTACTATATGGCAGACAAGTTTGTTTGCTTAACCATCAGCTGAAATATGTCATCCAACATAAAGAGCTCAAAGTAATGCACTGGCTCACAAGCATCCTCGGTGACTGTGAAGCGAGATGTAGCTGTGAACAGGGGTAATTCTGGGGCAGTTGGATATGGGGGTTCCCAGTTTTCCTCTGGTATGGCTATCCTGAGCACATTCTTGTAGATGGTGGTGGGGCACCATCACTGGAGGACTCACTCAGGGGCTCAATGTCAGAAGTTATGATAGTGTCACTATGTGCCAATATCAGTCTGCCAAAATGGCGTACGCTGTATAAAAGTGTGCAGTTTTAGTGGGATTCATTCTACGTAAAACTATGGGGATAATTTAATTTATTGCCTATGTGCTTAGTACACACGAGCCACACTAACCACCCACTTCCCACTTCCACCCTCAAAATAAAATAAGTTACTGATCGCAGCTCAAACAGCTGTGACCAGTACTAAAAGGGATATTTTTATTTTTATTTATTTTAATAGAAGTAACCCCCGAAAATGTCAGCTTGCTCAGAGAGCCTTCTGATCACACTGATCACTTATACAGTACTGTACAGCACAGATACTGTCCAGTGCAGGGACCATGCAGCACACACTATTTTCTGTTTCCGGCAGTTCCTCTCTACAACTCTTGTGAGCCTGGTATGCCGCATGTAGCATTGCCGTGCTAACGCTTTGCCGGCTGGGGGCTTGTGAGAGTTGGAGAGAGGAGCTGCCAGAAACAGAACCTAGCGTTTGCTGGGTTTCATCTGTCCCCTGTTCAATGTGCGCGGTATGTGTGGTTGAAGGCTCTTCCTCGATATTGTAATATCGGTTTCCTTTAAACAGATACAGATTATTGCCAACTTTCAAATATAAGCAGATTTTATTTGCCCAACTGATAATCGATTGACTCTATCTTTGTATCCAGCTAATATAATATATAATTGTTGTGCATTTATCAAATTTGCTAGCACCAGATTGTTTTCATAATTACTTAATGGAAATACTTCTATTTTACCGGCAGCATCCATAATTTATTATATCTATACAGGTGATACTCGAAAAATTAGAATATCGTACAAAAGTTCATTTATTTCAGTAATGCAACGTAAAAGGGGAAACTAATATGAGATAGACGCATTACATGCAAAGCAAGATAGTTAAAGTCGTGATTTGTCATAAGTGCGATGATTATGGCTTACAGCTCATTAAAACCCCAAATCCAGAATCTCCGTAAATTAGAATATTGTAAAAAGGTGCAATATTCTAGGCTCACAGTGTCCCACTCTAAACCGGTAAATAAGCCATAACACCTGCAAAGGGTTTCTGAGCCTTTAAATGGTTTCTGTCTGGTTCAGTAGGAATCACAATCATGGTGAAGACTGCTGACCTGACAGTTGTGCAGAAAACCATCATTGACACCCTCCATAAGGAGGGAAAGCCTCAAAAGTTAATTGTGAAGGAAGTTGGATGTTCCCAAAGTGCTGTATCCAAGCACATTAATATAAAGTTATGTGGAAGGGAAAACTGTGGAAGAAAAAGGTGCACAAGCAGCAGGGATGACTGCAGCCTGGAGAGGATTGTCAGGAAAAGGCCATTCAAACGTGTTGGGGACTTTCACAAGGAGTGGACTGAGGCTGGAGTCAGTGCATCAAGAGCACACAGACGGATCCTGGACATGGGCTTCAGATGTCTTATTCCTCTTGTCAAGCCTCTCCTGAACAACAAACGTCAGAAGCGCCTTACCTGGGCTAAAGAAAAACTCAGTGGTCCAAAATCCTCTTTTCTGATGAGAGCCACTTTTGCATCTCTTTTGGAAACAAAGGACCCAGAGTCTGGAGGAAGAATGGAGAGGCACACACTGCAAGATGCTAGAAGTCCAGTGTGAAGTTTGCACAGTCTGTTGATTTGGGGAGGCATCTCATCTGCTGTTGGTCCACTGTGCTTCATTAAGTCCAGGGTCAACGCAGCAGTCTACCAGGACATTTTGGAGCACTTCATGCTTTTTTACGCAGACTAGCTTTATGGGAATGCTGACTTCATTTTCCACACTGCCAAAAGCACCAAAGCCTGGTACAATGACCGTGGGATTACTGTGCTTGATTGGCCAGCAAACTCGCCTGACCTGAACCCCATAGAGAATCTATGGGGCATTGCCAAGAGAAAGATGAGACATGAGACCGAACAATGCAGAAGTGCTGAAGGCTGCTATTGAAGCATCCTGGTCTTCCATAACACCTCAGCAGTGCCACAGGCTGATAGCCTCCATGCCACGCCGCATTGAGGCAGTAATTGCTGCAAAAAGGGCCCAAACCAAGTACTGAGTCCATATGCATGCTTATACTTTTCAGAGGTCCGATATTGTTCTATGTACACTCCTTGTTTTATTGATTGCATGTAATATTCTAATTTACTGCGATTGTGGATTTGGGGCTTTCATGAGCTGTAAGCAATAATCATCGCACTTATGACAAATCACGGCTTGAACGATCTTGCTTTGCATGTAATGCATCTATCTCATATATTAGTTTCCCCTTTTACGTTGCATTACTGAAATAAATGAACTTTTGCACGATATTCAAATTTTTCGAGTATCACCTGTACCTTATCGCGAGTGTGTGTATTTATACATATATACAATTTTTATTATTAGTTTAATGCTTTGCAGATGCCTTTTTGTTTCATAAGAAAAAGTACCAGGCAGCTAAAAATAAAATCACAGATTCTGGCAGTTGTTATGCTCTGTCACCGGCGGTAGTGGAGGACAAATGTGACACACAGCCAACGCGAATCACTTCTGCTTCCATAGCATCGGCCAAATGGCCTGTAATGCATACCCCAGGCATGAATTATGATAGTTCATGTAATATATGGTTCTGCTGGAGTAGGGAAGAGGGGCCGTAAATCTTACTTTCCTCTAAATATCAGTATGAAACAAACACTTTAAAATAATATTCCAAACTTGACCTTTTCCCTAGCAAATTTATTTTAGAAAACTCTTAATAGAATTCCATATATGAATTCCTATTGCATTTTTTTTTTTTTTTAATACCACTAAATCTAGTTTTTAATTTGTCATTTTCATCTGAAAACATCTTCAACCAGTAAGTTCTTCAGTTACAGAATAATTAATGAGCAAGCTTTTGTATGATAATACACATGGGTTCAATAAATTCTCAAGTGAATAGGACGGCAACTGCTTAAATGTTCAATGCCAGTTTCCAGAGTTTCTCTGGGAACAGTAACTTCCGAAGTAATTGAACATTCAAATAGTGTTTTTGTTTTTTTTAATGCTTTTATTATAGTGTTTAAAACAATGTCTACTGGAGAATTAACAGTTAATGGTTTGATGAATGAGCTTTATCCTTTCTTTCACTGCTTGTGTGATGTAGTGGAAACTAGTATAAAGTAAAGTATTGGCCTCTACCAGTTCCTTAGGCTGTGTGGTGGTGAATAATGTATTGAGTAGTCAATAAACCTCCCCAGCCCAATAACTGGGCCAGGGGACTCCTTCTTGTGGAAAAATTAAAAATAGCTGGAATTTGCCACTTACCTCATCCTTCTTCTGACCCCAAAATGCGTTTTATTTTTTATTTTTATTTCTGATAACGTTTCAATGATACTGTTGGTTGTTCTGATGTCCCGTCACTTAGAACCTAATATCACTTCATACATCACTTTTGCTATATTTGTAAATTGCAGCACCAGTCATTGTTACTGATTGTCTTTCTTCACTTACTTTTTCCTAAATGAACAATTGCAAAGTTGACTTTAAAGGAAAAGTCCAAGAACCACAAACACTACAGCACACTGCAGTGCTTATGGTGACACTGGTACCGTAGAGCCCCCCTAATATAAGTAGTAAACTTATTTTCCTTGTGGCTTGACTTCTTACCTGAGGTCTGCAAGGTGCTGGTTGTTCTCTTCTACCCCAGCAATTGAAACATAGTATCTAGCTTTAAACAGCATGCATTTAAAGGGTCACTATAGTCACCAGAACAACTACAGCTTATTGAATTTGTTCTGGTGAGTAGAATCATTACCTTCAGACTTTTTGCTGTAAAAACTCTCTTTTCAGAGAAAATGCAGTGTTTACATTACAGCCTAGTGATAACTTCACTAGCCACTCCTCAGATGGCTGTTAGAGATCCTTCCTGGGTCATGGATGCCTAAAATGCATCCAAACATTCAGTGTCTCCACCCTCTGCATGCAGACACTGAACTTTCCTCATAGAGATTCATTGATTCAATTAATCTCTATGAGGAGATGCTGATTGGCCAGGGCTGTGTTTGAATCATGCTGGCTCTGCCACTGATCTGCCTCCTTGTCAGTCTCAGCCAATCCTATGGGGAAGCATTGTGATTGGATCAGGCTGATGATGTCAGCAGACTGCTTGTTTTTCTGAGTATAACAGCATGCAGAGTTACAGCTTCAGGCTTGAATACTGTAAGATTTTTACTATATTTATGGAGGCCATGTTTGTGTTCCTGACCCTATAGTGATCCTTTAAATCTGATATATTAGCACTCACAAGTTATGTTGGTTGTTTCCATGGTGCATTTAGGATGACCCCTCCAAATGGACCAAATATTCATACAAAAAGATCAGAAATGGAGTCTAAAGTTATAGTAAAAATGCAAATTCCTTTCTTTCTCATTCTAAAAAATACTAATAGGAGAAAATATAGAAGCATGATAGGTTGTAAAAATAGATTTATAAAACACCTACTGAGCCAGGGGAGCAACACTGGATAAACACATGCAAATGACGTAGTTATAGAGAGTTTGCATTTTTACTACAATTTAAGAGTCTCAAATTTTTAGTGCAATGATCTCCTTGTATGATATGTTGGTCCAGAAGCTCTTTGGTAAAAGCAGCAGTCCAGCACTAGTTAATTGGCTGAGATTGATCGGAGGGCTCACTCAGCTCTTATGATCTACAACCTGTAATACATTGCCAGCTCATTTGTAAATGGAAGCTTTTAGCAGCTGCTTCTTGTTTTCTTTGGCTGAGGAGAGGCAAGGACTGGTGGTCTGCAGATACCAGGTACGAAGGCAAATTGTTGGCAAACAGCTTGACTACTTACACTGTGGGGCACCAGGTTACCCCTGGCACCATAGCCATTACAGGTGTAGTGGTTCTGGTGCTTGGAGTGTTCCTTTAAGAAATATTTTGATCTTTAGAATAGCCTGACTAGGTGTTTTCTTTTTAATCCATTACCATTCTGTCAACTCTGATACACGGTTTGCATTTACTCCAAGCTGGTTCATCTGCATGTAAAATGTTTAATGCTCTTGTAAAACCCAAGAGATGTAATTACACTTCTGTAACCGTTGTATGGACCAAAGCATGGAATGTCATGTTACTAACCGATCTTCATAGCAAAGGGATTGATAATATGGTTGTCTTTAACCCCTTAAGGACTGAGCCAAATGTACACGTTGTGAACGAAACAAAATGTAAACAAAACCTGGCATTTGCGCTACATGTCTGTCCAACCGTAATTCACCTCTTTCATAGTAAATGCACCCACCCTTATTATATATCATTTTATTCAGGGGAAACAGGGCTTTCATTTAATATCAAATATTTAACTATGAAACATAATTTAATATGAAAAAAATGGGAGAAAATAAGATTTTTTTAAATTTTTTTAGTTCTACATGACATTTTAACTGTCAATGTCATAATACTGTTTGCTTTTACTGCAATAAAATACACATATTTGTATTCAGCAAAGTCTCAGGTGTAAAACAGTACCCCCTATGTACAGGTTTTATGGCGTTTTGGGAAGTTACAGGGTCAAATATAGCACGTTACATTTGAAATTGAAATTCGCCAGATAGGTTACGTTGCCTTTGGGACTTTATAGTAGCCAGGAATGAAATTTACACCCATAATGGCATACCATTTGCAATAGTAGACAACCCAAGGTATTGCAAATGGGGTATGTCCAGTCTTTTTTAGTAGCCATTTGGTCACAAACACTGGCCAAAGTTAGCGTTAGTATTTGTGTGAAAAATGCAAAAAAACGCCAATTTTGGCCAGTGTTTGTGACTAAGTGGCTACTAAAAAGACTGGACATACCCCGTTTGCAATACCTTGGGTTGTCTACTATTGCAAATGGTATGCCATCATAGGGGTACTTTTCATTCTCTGGCTACCATAGGGTCTCAAAGGCACCGTAACCAATCTGGCGAATTGTAATGTGAAAAAAATGAAACACAAGCCTTATATTTGATGCTGTAACTTTTGAAAACTCCATAAAACCTGTACATGAGGGGTACTGTTGTACTCGGGAGACTTCGCTGAACACAAATATTTGTGTTTCAAAACAGTAAAAAGTATCACAGCAATAATATCGTCTGTGTAAGTGCTGTTTGTGCATGAAAAATGCAAAAAACTTCACTTTTACTGGCGATATCATCGTTGTAATACGTTTTTTGTAGATATATATATTTCGTTCTACGTGTATTTTGATATAAATATTTATATTAATATCACTATACAGTTAGAACGAAATAACACACATCTATATATTTTGTAAAAATTTGTAAAATTTTAATTTTATTTTTTAACGTATTTACATATTTAATTTTTTTATATTATATATAAATATATAACTAATTATATATTTAATCAGTATCAGTCTACGTGTAATTTGATATTAATATATATAATTATATATATTAATAGTAAAATACACCTAGACTGTGTGTGTGTGTGTGTGTGTGTGTGTGTGTGTGTATGTATGTATGTATGTATGTATATATATATATATATTATTATTATTTTTTTTTTTACACTAATACATTTTATTTTCAGCCAGCAGGGGGACCACCTGTCATTACAGGCAGCCCCCCTGCTGGCAATGCAGGAGGCAGCCTACCCGGCCATGTGATTGTGGGGTCCTCTCAAGGACCCCACTCTCACATGGCGGGGGGGCACCGGAGGAGGAGGATCTGCCGCGGGGGGGCTTCCTGGGAGTCCCCCCACCCCCACCACCGGGTAAGTGAACAAAAACCGGAGGGCGTACAGTTACGCCCGGCGGCGTTTAGAGCCGCCTAAAATAGGGCGTAATTGTACGTCCTCCGGTCTGAAGGGGTTAAAGGATCACTATAGGGTCAGGAACACAAATATATCGTCAAAACGTGTCTGCTGACATCATCAGAAGTGGTGGTTTGATCCAATCACAATGCATCCCCATAGGATTGGCTAAAACTGACAAACAGGCAGATCAGGGGCAGAGCCAGCATGATTCAAACACAGCCCTGGCCAATTAGCATCTCCTCATAGAGATGAATTGAATCAATGAATCTCTATGAGGAAAGTTCAGTGTCTGCATGTAGAGGGAGGAGACACTGAATGTTTATATGCATTTACAGCAAAAAGCCTGAAGGGAACGATTCTACTCACCACAAATTCAGTAAGCTGTAATTGTTCTGGTGACTATAGTGTCCCTTTAAAAAATATATATTTTATCTCTCTCTCTCTTCTCTCTTCTCTTCCCCCCCCCTCCCCCCCCATAATAAGCATAGAGAGGTAGATATTGCATTTGGGTGGTTTGCAAAAATAAGCATATAGAAGAATGTGCATGTACAAGGTTAAATGGATACTGTACCATTCTGCTTTTGCATTGAATTGTTACTTGGTAACGTATGTTCAAGGTTAAAAAAAAAAGCAATTTATTTACCTTTGTGGTGTAATGCTCACAAGACCTAATTAATTTAATTATTTTCCAACTGCGATGTCTGTTTGAAACTTTATGTGGAAACTTTCCCAGGATTTTAATATGGTCTCTTATCTCCTATATTTAATATGATACTATAGGCATCAATACAACTTACAGTGTAAAGAAGTTTTGGTGTATAGAACATGCCCCACCCCCCCACAGTCTCACCGCTCAATTCTCTCCCACTTAGGAGTTAAATCACTTTGTTTATACAGCCTTTGTCACACCTTCCCTGCCTGTGATTCACACAGCCTGTTTAAAAAAAAAAAAATGTTTTCAATCAGACGTTAACTTACTTTAGGTATGCGTACCACGCGGGAACGAGCACCAAAAGCAGGTGATTACTATCTTTGGTTACCCCAGGAGGCTGCCGGCTGAGCACTGTCGGCAAGTGTCTACTCTGTCCAAATAAAGTAACTCCTTAGTTAGCTGTGAATAGAGGTGAAGGGAAGGGGGATCAGTCTGAGGAGAAGGCATGTGAGTAGTTAAGGAGACGGACCGGACTGGGAATAAAGAGCAGCCCTGGAAGTTAATTTTACACCAGCCGTATAATGCATCCCGTCACAAGACCAATATATAATTTCTCCAAAAAGATTGAATGTACTCCGTGGTCTTCAAAATAAGTGAAAGAACGGCTTTATTTTATGTATGTACGCAGAGGCGTAGTTAGAAACCACGGGTTCTCGTGCGAAAAAATTGCCCTTGGGGTCCCACCCCTCTCAATGTGCCTCATTCATACAAACACACACTGACGTACATGCAGATACACACCATGTAACACGCACAGATACAGACATACACACGCAAATGCAGACACACAAACTTTACACACAGACACACATAATTACACACTTGGAGATACACAGAATGACACTCCTATAGATACAAACACTGACACAAATACAGATACACAGACACTTAAGGACAAGCATTCAAACACACAGAATACACAGGGCACGCAGTGACATACAGATATACAGACAAACCGATATGCACACACAAACACACATGCAAAATGGTTTAGACTTCCCTAGGGTCCAGTGGCTCAGGCTGATGGGAGTCAGAGTTCCCACTCTGACTCACTCCTATCCCTACTCCCGTGCGGGCTCTGTGTAAGCTGGGAGGAGTGACCAGGGCAGTCACTTACTCCCTTGTGATGATCTCAGCTATTAAAGAGCCGGTCAGCTATTAAAGAGCTGCAGCGCTGACCGGGCCCCCTGGAAACACATAGCATTGGGTGTCCTCTGACTGTGTGGCCCCTGCTGATCTACCGTGCGGCCAGGGCCGCAACACATGGCAGCGAGCATCTGATTGCAGGGCGGCCGGGCCCCATGGATTGAAGGGCCCGGTCGCTACTGCGACCATTGTAGTTCCACCACTGTGTGTGTGCTCATGCCTTTGCTGCCAGGGTTTAACACAAAGTATTTTTGTAGCCTTTGGTAATGCTGTGCAGTGCAGTGGGGCTATAGCCAGGCTCTGCTTCCTCGTGGAGATATACTTGGCTAATAGGAGTGCCCATTCCCACCCTACCTCTCTGTGGCTCCGGGATTTTTAAGTGTAGGAAGACTTTACACTCTGCCATGCTAAGGCCAGCCTCCAGGCATTGTGGTTTCCCCATGGGCCAGTCTGACCCTCCTAGAAACCCCCCACTCAGCTTTCCAGGTGTCACTGTGCAGGCCACATCCCAAAATGACGCCACTGCCTCCAGCTTGGCTTCCTGTCAATTGTTTAATAAGCTCTACCCGTTGCAGTTTCCGCATAGAGAAAAGAGAAGAATCAGAAACCTTGGTTTTTCTTCCTCCAATGTAATATGTGCCCAGACTGTACCTGGACTGAATCTGTTTGGAATGTCCATTTTTAATGCTTTGTTGAACATTGAAGTGACTGGAGCATCACAAATAAAAAAATTTTAAAAGGCTAGCGCAAGTTATAGGTGATTTTTCAGTGTTTTATTCAATTATTTTCCAAAGATGTAATGGTTCCATTCTAAAGTGGCACTCTAGCCTTCGACCTATTTTATTTTAATCATATCATGTATAGATAATACATGATCAACTAATCCAAAACAACATACTTTTAGACTCTTATCTTAATGTGTCTTACACCCCACCTCCTATAGAATGTAAGCTCGATTGAGCAGGGTCCTCTTCAACCTATTGTTCCTGTAAGTTTATTTGTAATTGTCGTATTTATAGTTAAATCCCCTTTCATAATATTGTAAAGCGCTACGGAATCTGTTGGCGCTATATAAATGGCAATAATAAATAAATAATAATAAATATGGGCAAATACACATGTAGTCTTTGGCCTTGCGCTTGCATTAGAAAGTAGCTTGTCCATTCAGACCTCTCTCACTCCGGTGTTTGAAGATGGAACTGTCAACCAAGCAAAGCACTATAATAGATATTTACAAAATAGAGCACATGGTCAGATAACTGTCAATACGACCAGAGGAGCATAGAGGTGGCTGTCAGAAAGCTGGAGTGGAAAAAGTTAGAATTTGGGGGGGATTTGTTTGTTTTCCAGAAATTGTGTATATAAATTAAAAATTAAGATGGTAGAATGGGTTTATGTGTGTGTTATGTCTATGTACGTTTATTTTGAGGGCAACCAATGACTGGAATAGGTAGATCTCATTCACTAAGCGCCAGACAGCTACGTATAATAAATCATTTAATATAGCATCCATGCTGTCCCCAGTGTAATGGATGCTGTGCTGAATTTATTTTGTCATGTATAATAAAACTGTACAACTGGTTGGTGAACTAATTTTACAATTGATGAATTGACTGCCAAGCAAATGCCATGTATATCATTTAGATCCATGTGAAAGAAGGGTAAGGAATCTAGAAGGCACACTATAGTAATATAAGAATTGTAATAAATTATTTACAAAGCACAAAATTTGTATTCACTTTTTTATTATATAATAAAGGATGATTTACAATATAGCATACATGAAACCATCACATGATACTTAAGGCACTGAGCTGTTCTTAAGTGATTATAAATCTGCATATTGGTTAATATAAGTGTTTTGATTGAATAATAGCCTACCTGTCTTTGTCTTGCTGGTAATGCCCTAAGACTGCCACTGTGTTCTGTTGAGCCTAGGGTATATTGTATCAGTATTGAAAACGAAATAGTAGAAGCTTAAATAGCTATTTTGTTGTGACTATACTTGTCATGCCAAGGGTGCATAATTCATTGTTGCACTATAGAATATTGCTATTTAATGTGATTTGTGTGTTGGATACATCAATTGGCTACCTGGTAGAGGTGGTATTGTTGATTTTTGGAATGTGATAGATGACAGAAGGTTAAGATATGAATTGCTCTTTTGAAGCTGTGACTTCAGCCAGAGCCTGTGCAAGGTGTGAAATGTCACACATGAGTTGCCTGTAAGTCTGGCTTCAATGTAATCTACCATATGCCTGTATCCCCTCAGAGATAGTGTATTCTTTTGATATGTTAATGGCTGTTGACATTTAGGAGACCATTGTCTGCCATAGACAAGAGTCATATCCAAAAGAAACATTAAGAATAATCCACAGATGAATAATTATACCTCATTTTGTGCATATTTGGATTGGGGAAAGCAAAACCTACAAAAAGAGTATAATTCTGGCCAGGGCAGCCGTGTGACAATAATTGTAAAGTCCCCTATATAAGTAGGAAGTGTGACATGTATAAAATTAAGAAATTGCAACAAATCCATATATGCAACTATTATTTCTGTATCGCACAAAAGAGGAGATAAAAGTTTCTATTTGGATCGATGTTGGTCTGAAACAATAAGGTCACTTATTTTTCCTCCAGGTACGCCGCCTTCTCCACATATCACCACTGGGCCGGCTTGGAAACCTTAGATGAATAGAGGAGGCATAAATAAAATTGATGGGCAAATCTGAAGTGTGCTTACTAGGGGCCATGATCTAATTTTGAGAAAGACCATGTCTTTCCTTGCTAGAGACCACCTGGGCAGGAATTAGTTATTTTAGCATCTAGGCAAGTAGTTAGGGTTTTCTGTTAAGTTCTCCTTTTTATTTTTAATTCTTGTTGATGTAAATAATCTGTTTGCAGTGTTTTTTGTTTTTGTTTTTGGGTGGGGGGGGGGTTTATGCACTGTTGTGACCTATTATTTGTTCATAATAATTATTCCTATATTCAGTTCTGCCATTGTCTGGAGAAGACTCACGTTGTCCGATAGACCAATGTATTAGTATTTTGAAATTGCATAGATATTGTGCTAAATTGAATTTGGTGGGTTTTTATTCTAATTTACTTGGGGGACCAAGGCACTAGTTTTATAAATTGTCTTGGTGGTGGCAGCATTATTATTATAATAAAATGTGGGTAGTGGTAGAGGGGATTTTTATCATTATTTACGGTCTAGTGCAGACACACAGTGAATTTTAGCCCTTTCACCGCCAGAACAAAGTCCCTTAATTTAAGGGAGCAAGAGGTAACCCTAATCTACAGAAGTAACTAGATGTGTTTTTTTTTTTTCTCTCTTAGGAAGCTCTGGTTTCACAGCCCAGATTTCCAAATCATCTCAAGGGCGTCTCTTTACTTACCAGTAATTGCAGATGACATCACAAAGCAGATTTACTGTGAATGTGACTTTTTATGTTGGCTCATGTTTACTGAGGGGGGCTTTGGTGCTTTTACTATGATTGACACATTTTTAATATTGACGTCTTAAAATGCAAGATGATATGCACTGCTTCCAATTAAATATTTTTGTGACTTGGTGGTGCCATAATAAATTAAATATCTTCCACATTATAAAATGAGCATGTACTCCCGGTTATCGCAGATGGCATGTAACCAAGGCCTTGAAGGCTGCTGCCTTCAGGCACACAGTAGATATTATGGTCATTCTGTCAGCTCATTTAATTTTACAGGACAGTAGTATTTCCAGACTAGGTGGACATTGGTCCTTCATTTCGTTAAATAGGTCACTTGTTTTCAGACTCATTTTTGTGCTTGTTAAATTGATGGATTTTTCCATTTTGCCTAATTTATAAAGACACTGACATTTAAAGGAGAGAAAATATGATGATACAAAAACCTTTGTTGGATCTCTGTTGGCATATAACAGGTTTATAATTACAGAGCATTAAGGTGCACAGAACACCGACCCGATTGTGTTGTCTGGGTGTAAGTAGAGGATCAGCACTGAATTTGGGCTTCTCTACTGACAACTAATTAGCATGTATAAATGTCCCTTCCATAAAAAAAAAAAAAACCTTCTCTAAAGCCTCTGAGCATGTTTCCCATTCGGATGCAGATCCATTTTCTGATTGTTTTGTGATGTTTATAATTCTTGAAACAGTCTATAAATCGGCATATATGCCTCATATTAGTGTGGTTCTTGGGAATGCAAATCAATAGACTACTATTTTGTAAAGTGTTGCGTTAATAGAAGTGCATATTTTTTCTTTGTTTTATGAAGACTTGTTAAAAATTTTACATAACCTCAATTACATTGCCAGGTAAGAAGCCTTCCATGTCTTTTTTTCTGTAATATGATGCACCGTCATTGAAGAAGCTGTTTTATGTGCATTTTTATTAAGTATATATAAACCTCTTTAAAGTACTTGATCATTTTATCCAGCTTTGGTTATTTTTAATACCGAGAAGGCTCTTCACAAGTATTCAACCTAACTGTTCCTTTGTTCTATTTGTTTAGCATGCAAACTGCTTACTGCTTTACTTTTATTTGTGGAATAAGAGAGAATTTTCTGAGAGAAAAAGTAAATGTAATGAAGGGTTTGATGATCAGGTGATTTGCTAGAAGATATTTCCAATACATTAATCCCAAATCAACCATCACTTAACTCCTGCTTAAATCATCAATTTTACAGACATCTGTCACCACCATGATGCATTTTACACAGGTATTTGGTAACCACCAAAAATAGAAAAACGAATATATATGTGATGAATAATGTGGTAAAACGGAGCTGTCTCCAGGAAATAGCATTAACCAATAGAACACAATAGCCAGTAAACTAGAGGTTTATTCTGTATCCTGGTTGTGAAGTTTTTGCTTGTAGCAAGACTCCATTAATAAAAACAAAAAGCCCATTAAATGTAAACTTGTTTGAACAGGACCCTTTTCACCACTTGTATGTTTTAAAATGATTTTGTCTGTCAATTACTTGTTGTTATTTATACTTTTTATTTGCCCACTGTAAACCATGACAGCCTCCCTGGTCACATGTCAGAAAATGTTTGACTTAAGGCAGTTTACAGCATCTTCAATCAGACCTGTCACATCTTTTATCTACAAGATGTTTCTAGAATAGGCCAGTTTCCATGTGCATCAATAATGTAACAACCAAAGCTGATTTTAGAAATCCCCACATATACCATTATAAAAAAATCACGAATTTAGTGACATTGGACAGATTACCTAGAGTATGCAAAATATTTCTCTCTGCAGGTTTCCCTTAAGCGTGAATATAAATGTAGAATACTAAAAATATGCATGTTATCGACTTGTGCTTGCTCAGTGAATGGTTGGTCCAAATATCGTTTTAACCCCTTATGGACTGAGCCAAATGTACACGTTTTGATCAAAATAAAATGTAAACAAAACTTGGAGCTTGACTATATGTATGTTCAACCGTAATTAACCTCTTTCGTATCAAGTGCACCCACACTTATTATAGATCATTTTATTCAGGGGAAACAGGGCTTTCATTTAACATCAAATATTTAGTTATGAAACCTAATTTAATATGAATAAAATATAAAACAATGTGAGAAATTAAGAAATGTATTTTTGATTTTATTTTAGTTCTGCATGACATTTTAACTGTGTCATACTACTGTTTGCTTTTATTGCAATAAAATATACATATTTGTATTCAGCGATGTCTCACGTGTAAAACAGTACTCCCTATGTACAGGTTATATGGTGTTTTGGGAAGTTACAGGGTCAAATATAGCATGTTAAACTTTTCAGTTTTTTTTTCACATTGAAATTCGCCAGATTGGTTACGTTGCCTTTGAGACCATATGGTAGCCCAGGAATGAGAATTACCACCATGATGGCATACCATTTGCAATAGTAGACACCCCAAGGTATTGCAAATGGGGAATGTCCAGTCTTTTTTAGTAGCCACTTAGTCACAAACACTGGCCAAGGTTAGCATTAATATTTGTTTGTGTGAAAAATGCAAAAAACTAATTTGAACGCCAATTTTGGCCAGTGTTTGTGACTAAGTGGTTACTATGAAAGATTGGACATACCCCATTTGCAATACCTTGGGTTGTCTACTTTAGTAAATCGTATGCCATCATGGGGTTAATTCTCATTCCTAGGCTACCATACGGTCTCAAAGGCAACGTATTTTTAAAACCCCCTTTCAGTACTTTGATTTTTAGGTCCTTGATTGAGTGGCCCAGCTAGGTAAAATGATGTCCCACAGGAGTGCATTAGGATTCTTCTTTGTGGTGTTTGATGGGGTGTCTGTGCCTATTCATTCTTCCATTTAATTGCTGGGTGGTTTCCCCAATGTAGCATCCTTGGTAGTATTTGGTGCATTGAATCCTGTATACCACATTGCTGGATGTGCATAAGTATGAACCTTTAATGCTGTAGGTTTTATTGTGTGTGGCTGTGTTGTCTGTGCATATGTGCTGGCACAGTGTGCAGCGAGGTTTTTTTTTTTGCATTGACTGGTCCCATTTTCTTTATTTTTCCATCTGTGGGCAGCTTCCTGTTTAATTTTTGTTGGTTTGGTGCTTGTTTGAAGGCCAAAATGGGTGCATCAGAGAAAATGTTTTTCAGAGTCTCATCTTCTGTTAACATTGATTGTAGGTCTTTAATGATTTTCCATATTTCCTCAAGAGCTGGGTTGTAGGTAATCACAAGTGGTACTCATGTAGATATTTTTTTTCTCTCTGTACTGTAGCAAGCGCGTGCGTGGAGTTTTCAGGGCAGAGTTGATTTGTTTGATACTAGTCTTTGGTTTGTAGCCTTTCGGTCTCATATATTGGGAAAGTGCATTTAGATGGGAATTAGGGTCAGAGCATGTGCGATGATACCTAGCGGCTCGGCTGTAGATAATGCCCTGTTTAGTATGGGAGGTAGGGTTGCCACCTTTCTTGGTAAATACCGGACATGCTAATTTGCATAATTCATTATGTATGCATGATGACACTGGACACGACATCATGGAATATATTGCTTAACATTTGAAAGAGGAAAAGAGGAAAGTTCCCTAAATTGCTAAAATACTAATTACAATGTGTACTATGTCTGGCCTAGTTATTCAGGCACAAAGATATACAGACACACAGTCATAAAAGGCACACATTCAAACAAACACAGTACTACAGGCACATAATAATACAATCTACACAGACATACAGTCATACAGAGTAACACACAGACATAGTCATGCAGAGTAACACACAGACATAGTCATGCAGAGTAACACACAGACATAGTCATGCAGAGTAACACACAGACATAGTCATACAGAGTAACACACAGACTTAGTCATACAGAGTAACACACAGACTTAGTCATACAGAGTAACACACAGACTTAGTCATACAGAGTAACACACAGACTTAGTCATACAGAGTAACACACAGACTTAGTCATACAGAGTAACACACAGACTTAGTCATACAGAGTAACACACAGACTTAGTCATACAGAGTAACACACAGACTTAGTCATACAGAGTAACACACAGACTTAGTCATACAGAGTAACACACAGACTTAGTCATACAGAGTAACACACAGACCTAGTCATACAGAGTAACACACAGACCTAATCATACAGAGTAACACACAGACCTAGTCATACAGAGTAACACACAGACCTAGTCATACAGAGTAACACACAGACCTAGTCATACAGAGTAACACACAGACCTAGTCATACAGAGTAACACACAGACCTAGTCATACAGAGTAACACACAGACCTAGTCATACAGAGTAACACACAGACCTAGTCATACAGAGTAACACACAGACCTAGTCATACAGAGTAACACACAAACATACAGAGACTCGCATACACTCTCATACAGAGACATACAGACATAGTCATTCAGTGATATACAGAAACAGACAGGGTCATAAAGACACACATGCGGTCATATAGAGACATACAGACTCCGGCATAGAGATACAAACACTGTAATATACATTCATATAGTGACGCACAGACATTCAGATACAGTTATACAGACACTGTCATACACAGACATACAGACTCAGACATACAGTTATACATGCAGTTACAACTAAGAAGTGTAAATAAATGTTGCTGTATATTTATTTTTTATGTCCCCAAGTATCCCCACCTTCATTACTGACAGGTCTGCTCTCCCTCTATAAAATCTGGCTACTAGTCTGACCTTTCTGTGTCTGTTTGTGGAAGGCAGGCAAGTGGTAGCCACAGCAGCACTCATCACTGAGACTGAGTGTGAGGAGAGGAAGCAGGAGGAAGGGGGCAGAGCTAAACATTGATCTGAGAGGATCTCCCAGATCTGCAAGTATTTATCTCATCCTACTCTGCCTGAGTCCCTACTCTCCCGAAGTATCTCTCCCCACTCTGCCAGTCTCATGGAGCGTGGGGAGAGATGCATGTAGATCTTGGAGATGCTGTCACAGTTCCATCAGACAAATACCGGCCCCTGCATTGCCAGTATTTCTGCAATACCGGCACCGGCCACACAGCCCCAAATACTGTGCTGTGCCGGTAAAATACTGGCTTTAATCCAAGTAGTAAGTCAACGTTTCAGTTCATTACAATGAACTTTCCTCAGGACATTTTTTTTATGTAGTGAACTGAAACGTTGACTTACTACTTGGATTAAAGCCTACATATTTTATGTTTAAGTCCTTGAGTGCTGGCTTTCTTTTGGAGAGTGTAAATTCGTGCAGCTGAGCACCGGGCCAATATATGAAGGAAAGCTGGAGGGCAAAACTTCTTTCAAATTGTGTGTATGTGTATATCTATATATATATCATCTATATATGTGTATATCTATATATATATATATATGTGTGTGTATATATGTAAAAAACTAGATGAATGGATGTTAATGTAGACTCTTTCTTAATTTCTATCGGTCTTCAGTTGATTGATATATATACGTCTTTTGTATATATATTCTTGGGCCAAATGCTCGCCACAATAATATATGTCTATATTATTGAAAAGTAGTAATACGCAATCTAACTTACGGTTTCTTCTGGTTTATTCTTTGTTACGGATACATAATAAAACATAATAAATAATGTTACAGGATAATGGACATTCAACAGCAGATGGTAATTCTTAACGATGTTACAGAGAGTCGTCTTGACATCAGAGAGGAGAGCAAACGGATCGTAGCAGGAAGAGAGGAGTGTAATCCTTTGTCCTTGACTCTATATACCCCAAATTACGTCATAATGTTTAGTTTAGACCCTGCCATATAAGGAAGTTCCCTATATAAAGACCGCCTCAAATCTCTTATACAGGAAATTCCAGAGACCTCATATTACAGAGTAGCAAACACCATCTGTTCTGTTTAACCCATTAGACAGCCACACCTTAATATGTATTTGAATAGAAACATACAGAATATGCAATATTCTACAATATGTGTGTGTGTATATATACATATACTTCAGAGCTGTCTTCGCTCGATTGCAGTGCCTTGGATCCCCCACTTCCGATTCCGGTCACACTTGGACTACCGCAGCCAGCGCCGCATGACTTCTCTGACCTCCCGGTCCCTTTGGTCTCTCCCCTTAGACAAAATCTTCTTTCTTCCAGTCTAAACGCGTGACCTCGTGTCCTATGTAAAGTGTGGTTTGTGAATAGATTTTCACACAATGGTTTGTATTGGCCCCAAATATATTTGTTTAATGTTATCATATCCCTTCTGGGGTGACGGTTTTCTAAATGTCATAGTAGTGTTATGTATCCAAGGTACTGACTCTGGTATATTGCACATTTACATTTACGTTTAGCTCATTCAATGGTATCTGTTAGTTGACCAACTAAAACAAGAAACACTTTAAGTGTCCTATCCTGTTTCTTCAACCCTGTTAAGGTATAACAAAGATATTGTTGATTTTCCTAAATAACTACTATAGTGCATGCTGTCAATTCCTTCCCCTTTTTGGGGAAGTTAGCAAACACTTACCTTTCATAGGTTGGATAACTTATTCCACATCCAAATCTATATGGTATTTACCAGTCCCTTGCATATATCACCCCATAGGTATACTTATCTGCCCCGGACCAGTTATATCCCGACAGTTCTTACCTCATAAGCAGGTAAGTACAACATATCCGCCCATTCCAAACAATGCCATATTCATTCCCTTCCGTAGCAGGTTTAGAGTAACTGGCTACAATTCAATAGCAATCAGTCCATCCAAGGCATCAGCCATTTGAATTGTCTTCCCCATCTCAACACGGTGGTCCAACCCCTGGCCACTTCATAGTCAGAGCCTCAATAGACTCAACTAAGAGTCATTAGAGAGGGCCTCCACTGACACACCCTCCGTTTTGTTTCTTTTACGTCACCGAGAGGCCTACTCCCCACCACTACATCGTGATTCAGTCTGTGACCCACTCATAGATAGCGCCTCTCAAATGCCGCTTGGCACTTTGCAGGGCTTCACCTCTTAGGTAATTGCTTCGCCTTCAGGCATTCGAATAGCAAGCCAGTGTCTATAATAGTTTGTTGGGAAAAAGGTTATTTCCCCTATGTAATAGTATATTATTTTATTACACAGCATGTCTCAGGCCTCTGACATTGGAGAAGATCTAGGTCTCCCGTACTTCCCTCCCTACCATGGGCACGCCAGACCTACCTCCCCTATGGATATTCAAGACCCTGCTACCCCGGGTTCACTTAGTTCTTGTACTATCGCTAAAATTTCAGCTGAGCTGCATAGGCGAGGCATCCCTTTCTTAGCTACGGCCAGGAAGACAGAGCTGTATTGTTTATTGTCCGCTCAGCCAGGCACCCCGAGACAGCGTTCCTGCGCTCTCGGGAACATTGCTGAGCACTTAGCCGAAATGCATTCCATGATCTCGTCCTTGGTGACTTCCATACACTTGGTCAAACAGAGACTTGAGAAATTGGAAACCCCTGCTGCGGGTGCCCCTTCTGCGGCTATTGTCTCTGTCACTTGCTCCCCACCTAGGCTCTCAGGGTAACATTATTCTAACTAATCCCACAGCCACCCCCACTCACATCACTCCTTCACACCTGGTCTGCGTAAAGACATTCTGGACGGGAAAGATGTTAACCTTGTGTCTCTGCTGATCGCTTCCCAAGACGTAGTTGAGAACAAAGCATTCTGTTACCGTGACATTTCAGTCGTCGTCAAAGGCACAGATCCGAGATTAAACAAAAAACTTTCCTGGAATTCATGTTGGCATTTGGTCTTTATACGGACATAATTTGCTCACAGAACCCTCATCGTAGAGAGGAGATGGATTTGGGGCATAAATACGGTGGTCGTGCGTTCTATGACTGTCATATATCTTTCTCTGCTAAAGCGGCGGCAGCACTGGCCTAGTTCAACCTTCGTTCGAACTGAAGCCAGATACCGAACTTTTCTGTCGCCACTTTGCAGGACTCAGACCTCCGTCATGTGCCATTTGTGCTTCGATTTCTCACTCCACCAATCTGTGTCCCAGTGAAGCCGATTCTCCTACCACTAGTCAGGCCTCATCTGGTAGCGCCAAACCCGAACTGGGTCTGAAAGATAAATTGGGCAGACCTATCCTGTTCATCGGTAAGGCACAGATCTGTAATAACTTCAACGCTGGCAGTGTCTGCTTCAGTGCTTGCCGTTTGTTGCATGTCCACCAAAGGTGACGCACAGAGATTAATATTGACAACCTGGCTTTTCACCTAACTGAGTTTTCATGGGGTTTTCACAGCAGTATCATCATGCTATCTGCAGGATCACTGGAATGTTACAACCTGCAGTCAGCACTTCTCAAACCAAACACCGTATATCAGCTCTTACAGCAGGAAATCACCCAGGGTTTCATGCTAGATCCATTTACCAATCCCTCGTTTGCAATTGACATTGTTTCTAGCAGATTCACCACTAAAGAGATTATTGACCTCTCTGCTCCACATTCTTCTGTCATTCCCAGAATCAACTCTCTAATTCCTTCCTTCAAATTTTCTCTCCATTACACTTCAGTAGATAACGCCATTCTAGCCATACTGCGGATGAGCAGGGCAGCATGGCTTAGTAAGACTCACATGAAAAACGCATTCAAACTACTTCCCATTATTCCATCACTATGGCATCTACATGGAGTGAAATGGAGAGAAAACTACTACTTTGCTACCAGGTTAACATTTGGGGCCAAAAGCAGCCTAATCCTTCTCAGTATAGTCAAATGTCCGGTTGTGATCCACTACCTGGATGACTTCTTGACAATTGAGGACTGGTTGTTGGTTCCGCAAAGCTTGAACAACGCACAGGCTTTGTTTTCCTGCCTAGGTGTTCCACTTTCACAAGACAAGACCGCCGAACCCCCCACTTTCCTGGTATTCCTTGGAATACAAATTAAACACAGTCCTCTTAGAGGCTAGCCTCCCCGCGGACAAGCTCCTGAGAATCAAAAATGACGTGCGTGATTTCATGAGGATCGGAGCTTGTTCATGAAAAATCTTTATTAGGTACTCTTAACTTTGCCATGCAGCTCATCCCTCAGGGTCGATCATTTATTTCTAGGCCTCCTACCTGGTTCCCCGGATAGCCACAGCAGGATTACTCTGGATCTAAATGCCGGAGCCAATTTAATCATGTGGCAACAGTTGGAACGACCGGTATATGTTTGTTCCTCCATTGTCTGATGATTCACCGGTAATTTGGACAGGCTTTGCTGTCATTTATGGTGACAGATGGTTGAGGAACGTTTGGCCTATGGAGGCCATTAACTTACCATCATTTCAGGAGACATCCGCTCTCTTTGAAATCTATCCTATTGTGGCAGCCGCATTGGGGGGCATTATGGCAAGGGCAGTCTGTCAAATGTTTCTCAGATAATGTGGCAGCTTATAACATTATCAACAAAGGCCGCTCCTCATCATGAAGCTGATTAGACGGTTGGCTGCCACAAAACAATTCTTACTGGTGTATGAGCACATTCCAGGTTGTCATAACTTAGTCGCTGAGGCTTTATCCCGCTCTCAGTTGCAAGCTTTTTCCACCTTCACCCAAGAGCCAGGCATCTTCCTTGTAGCATTCTCAGACCTGATTCTGGACCAGGACACATAGTGGAGCACAGCAGGTGGCTGGCACGGGCTGCACTGTCCCATAACACCAGGGTCAGATTAAGAACACTGGGAGACATGAGGACACTGAGACACTAGCTGGGGGTCATAGGGACACTGAGAGACATGGGGACATTGAGCCACTAGGGGCACTGGCTGGGAGACGTGGACACTGTGAGACATGGGGACAAAGACATTTGGAGACACTGGGAGCCAAGTGGACACTGAGACACTAGGGACACTGGCATGGGGACACTGTGTCCCTAGTGTCTCCCAATGTCCCTATGTCTCACAGCGTCCCAATGTGTCTCAGCATCCCCATGTCTCAGTGTCCCCTAGTGTCTGTGTCCCCAGGTCTCTCAGTATCCCCAAGTGTCTGTCCCCAAAGCTGCCTTTTCCCTCATCCCTCACTTCCCTGAGCTAAAGGCTGTCTCTACAGGCTGGGAACTGCTGACTGAACTCTGTGCTGTGTAGCTGCGCCCCCACAGATCGGTGAGTAGAGAGATGCAGGGAGGGATATATATATATAGGAACTTCCTATCCCTGTCTCTCTCCACACACAGTGACCCCTACTGGCTGGTGCTGGTATTGCAGAGTAATCTCCATTTATACTGAGAAAAACATCTGCATTTGTGTTGCCGGTATTACTGCAATACAGGCACGGCCAGGCAGCCTAAAATACCGTTTGTGCTGGTAAAATACCAGTCAGATGGCAAACCTAAGAGTAGTGTGTAATTTTTTAATGGGCCTGGAGCTGCAGCTCCATCAGCCCCTATGTTAATCCCGCCCTGCATAACACGCAAATATATTACGACAGAGCTATGGCAATGTTTACTAGATTCACTACTGCATTTCTGATTCCGACTTCATACTCTGTTCGTACGATAGTGGCATTCCATACCTTTTGCCAACTTTCCCTTAAACATTCATACAATACTATAAAACTATACCTAGCAGGTATACAGCACACTTATCTCACTCTTTACCTGTACTACAAACCATTCATGTCCACTTATCCTATAAAAAAAATATACTTAGGGGTATTCAGCTGGTAGGCCTCATTCCCACATTTAAACAATAACCTATTGAAGACTCTAGGTTTAGAGCCCTATCTGACATGCTAGACAGCAAACCATTCGACTCCTAGGTTAATTCTGTTATTAAGGCAGCCATTTACATTGCCTTTTATGGTTTCCTACGTCCCCGCGAATTTACCATAGGTTCCTCAGCTGAGGCACTACAATGTTTGAAATTCAGAGATCTCATTAAAACAGGCGATCATTACAAGATTATCATCAAACACCGCAAAACTAACCAAACCGGTCCGGCAGTAGAAATTCCATTTTACTCCACAGGAAACAAATTGTGCCCGGTCTTAAACGAATATAGTCATACTTTCACAGCTAATTCAAGCAACACACCATTACTATGCCTACACGAGCAACCCCTAACTACAACCAAATTCATGTTGTGCGTTAGGACCCTATTCCTGGAATTAGGTTTTGACCCTACATCATTTACAGGGCATTTGTTTAGGATAGGAGCGGCTTCAGTCGCATCAAGCAAGAACGTACCTGTTCACATAATTAAAAAAAACTAGGAAGATGGAAATCCTCTGTGTGTGAGAGATATATCCCACAACCAGAATTATAATTAAGGCAAGCATTTAAAAGTTTGGTATCATAATATGTTGTATTAAAAATGCAATAAAGTATATATGTGAGATATATCCCACAACCAGATATATAATTTTAAAAAGATGCAAACCCACTCCCCCCCCAACTACTTTAAGGTGTTTGTGTCTTTGAATATGTTTCCTGACCTATTTATAGAATAGTTTCTTCTTTAACCCCTTAAGGACCGAGGACGGTTCAGGACCATCATCTGCATTTTTGCCTTGAGGACCGATGACGGTCCTGAACCGTCCTAACGGTCAGAGCTACTTACCTGATCGCCGTCGTTCCCCCGGCGGCGATCAGCGTGGCTCCCGGTGTGGGGAGACTGCCTGCAGCCCAGACAGTCTCCCCACACTGAATTAGGACCCCCTGTGGCCATGTGATCGCTTAACACAGCGATCACATGGTCACAATAGGTGTCCTAGTGTCTGCCTGCAGGGGGACTGTCTGTACTTATATTAATATAAAAATACACTTATAATTAAATTACACACGTGTATATATAATATATATAATAACTATATATATTGTATATATATATTATTATAAAATATAAATAATTAATTTAAATTAAATACATTTTTTTTTAAATAATAAAAAATTTAAAAAAAATTATATAGCTATATGAAATTTTATTCTAACTGTATTTTAAAATTAATATATATATATTTATATCAAAATACACTTAGAATGAATTTGTATATATATCTATGTATATAAAAATAAATAAAAATAATAAGAAATATACATATGTCCATATACAAAATTACATAAATAATTATATAAATATACACGTAGACTTCAGATATATAAATATGCATATATATTTAAATTCTATGTGCGTATTTATGTAATATTTTTACATAATTCAGTAATTTTATTGATTGCAATTTGAGGGACCTGCCTGCCAACCCAGGCCGAAATTCCAGAGAATTTAATTTGCTAGCACTGTATTTTACCCTGTAACGTTCTACGACACCCTAAAACCTGTACATGGGGGGTACTGTTTTACTCGGGAGACTTCGCTGAACACAAATATTAGTGATTCAAAACAGTAAAACATATCACAGTGATGATATTGTCAGTGAAAGTTACTTTTTTTGCATTTTTCACACACAAACAGCACTTTTACTGATATAATTGTTGTGATACGTTTTCCAGTTTTTAAACACTAATATTTGTGTTCAGCGATGTCTCCCGAGTAAAACAGTACCCCCCATGTACAGGTTTTATAGCATTTTTGAAAGTTACAAGGTCAAATATATGGGTCAAATATTTTTACATTGAAAATGGCCAGGTTGGTTACGTTGCCTTTGAGAGCGTATGGTAGCCCAGGAATGAGAATTACCCCCATGATGGCATACCATTTGCAAAAGAAGACAACCCAAGGTATTGCAAATGGGGTATGTCAGTCTTTTTTAGTAACCACTTGGTCACAAACACTGGCCAAAATTAGCGTTCAATTTAGTTTTTTTACTTTTTCACACACACAAATATGAATGCTTACTTTGGCCAGTGTTTTCGACTAAGTGGCTACTAAAAAAGACTGGACATACCCCATATTGAATACCCTGGGTTGTCTACTTTAAAAAAAATATGTACATGTGGGGTGTTATTCAGAGATTTATGACAGATAATAGTGTTACAATGTCACTATTGATAAATTTTAAAATGTATGTTTTGAAACCGCAATATCCTACTTGTACCTATAGCCCTATAACATGCAAAAAAAAGCACGTAAACACTAGGTATTTTTAAACTCAGGACAAAATTTTGAATCTATTTAGCAGTTTTTTTCATTCGCTTTTGTAGATGAGTAAAAGATTTTTCAAGTAAAAGTCAAAAAAACATGTATTTTTTTCAATTTTTCATCATATTTTTTTATTTTTTTTAAATTAAAATACATGAGATTATATAAATAATGGTATGTAAAGAAAGCCCCTTTTGTCCTGAAAAAAACAATATATAATTTGTATGGGAACAGTAAATGAGAGAGCGAAAATTACAGCCAAACACAAACACCACAAAAGTGTAAAAATATGCCTGGTCGCAAATGTACAACATCGCAAAAACAGTCCAGTCCTTAAGGGGTTAAGGGCACAATTAATCTGTAACTCAAAATGCTCTAGTGAACTCTGTGCAAAATAAACTGTTTGAAGCACTACTTACAGATGTATTTTTCTTAAAAGTAATATTTTGCTTCAATCATTGTTGCTGTAATCGTGGGCTTCATTTTTTAAATTTGTTTTTATATTTCCACTTTTCAACGGCCCTGGGTTTGTTCAATGCCTTTTTCTAACTTTACAAGTTAATGCAGGATCAGTTCTTTTGCAGTCATATCTTTTTTTTGTGTGTGTGGGATTTTTGTTCCAGTTAATCTAGTAATGGGTCAGTTGAAAAATGTACCATAAGTATCCTTATTAATCAAAAACCTGATATTGGAAGTACAGTAGAGAGTTCAGAAATGCCCATGGTCAGTGAAGGTGATTAGTTATGACTTATTATTACTTGCATTTTTATAGCACCAACTTATTCCACAGCGCTTTCCATTATTATAAAGGGGGGAATTTAACCATAAATGAGGCAATTACAAATTGTTACAGGAACAATAGGTTGATGAGGACCCTGTCGAAGGGGCTAACAATCTAAAAAGATGTAATAGAATCATTGTTATAATAACTTTTACAAATATAAATGTTTTTTATTTGGATGTCCTAACTCTGTAGTATTCAGAAATTACTTTTAAATCTGATATGGTAATTAAAGTTGATAAAGATGGAGCGCAATCTGAGATTGATGCATAAGGACAAAAAAAGCTATTTGTATTATCTTTGAAGAGAAGATAAATGACAAGAAGTTGAAAGCATGGGTAGCTATTAACTAATGCATCAGCCTGCTAAGTAGCCCAGCAATTTAAGGTGTTTGCTCTATTTAAAAAAGCAAATTTCCTGCCATTTTGGGCTGTCTATTATAAATGAGGGGGAAATGTTAGTGGTACTACTATGTATAAATGTATGATGCACCTCACTGACAGAGGGGTGGGAAAATTACCACCACCATCGCTATGAGCACTACGAGAATTCAGGGACCTACATGCCCCAAGAGATTCTATTCCCATTGTTATAACACACACAACTATCTATTCATTGTACCTTATACCACCTTACGTATTGTTTGCATGTCATGTGATAAGAATGAACAAGGTGAACAGAAAACAAAAACGAAAAAAGGGAACAAAAAAAGGGAAAGAAAAAAAGGTGAATAAAAGAGGGAAAAAAAAGTTAGAAACAACGCGTTTGCAATGTTTGTGCCTCATCCCCTACGTGGGAAAACTGTTCATTATGATCTTAATAAAAACCGATTCAACACAAATGTATGATGCAGATTATGTAAGGGAAATAATTATATAGTGTCTTTTTAATTTTAAAAAATATATTTTAATATAAATATTTACTTGGTTTTGTAGGATATACTTATAGATGCAGAGAGAGGCCTGCTAGATTTTGTTCCCACATTTCATTAATTAAAAAAAAAAAAATTAAAAAAAATAAATAAATTAAAAAAAAAAAACTAGTAATCCTTACATCCTTTGCATATAAAGGAATACTCTATCATTTAGGAGTTTAATCACTTTTATTTTTTCCCTGTTTATGCGGCCATAGCAATTCCTCCCCTGGCTGTGACTGACACCGCCTGCATGAAAAAATTGATTTATTTTCAATCAGACCTTAACTTACTTTAGTCACACACAGGAAACTCCTGAATGATGGTCTAGGACGGTGGCTCCCAAACCAGCCATCATGGCTCATCAACAATTCAAGATTTTCCTAGTCTTGACGTCAGAAAATATAGATTTTATTAAAGACGGGAGGCGAGTATTATGCATTAACTTTTTTTACTTAACTCCAGCAGCAAAGACATTTTTTCAATAAAGTTTAGTGAATAAAATAAGATAAAAACAGAGTAACTGAAATGGAACGTTGGTAGCCAATCAGCATCCAGCATAGTCCATATAGTGAATGATCCCCAATATTCTCCCTCTTTCGAGCAGCGAATCTAGAAGAAGTGTCTAGTAGAGTAACTCAAAGGATAGAATGACGAAACTCCAAACAGGATTAAGCTGAAATATAAATAACAGGGTGGGTTAACAGGAGGGATAATACTCCCTTCCTGTCTTTAATAAAATCTATATTTTCTGATGTCAAGACTAGGAAAATCTTGAATTTTATAACAAGACAGGAGGCTCGTATTATGCATGTTCAAAGCTAAATAGTCATAATATAAAATACATCAAAAGTTATTACAATATTATTTTTGAAACATGCAGGCTAGGTCTAAAATAAAACTGTTTAAATGTAGATTCTGAAGACCAATCTGCAGTTTTTAACATCTGATGAAGAGCCTCCTGCTTGAAACACTTTAGTAGTCATAGCTCCTCTTGATGAGTGAGCTCCAAACATTGAAATATTAATACCTTCCATAGACATAGTTTGTCGTACCCATCTAGCTAAATATGTAGAGGAGACAGGCAGAAAAGTTTTACGAAAAGAGATTAGTAATTGCGAGAAATTAGAATTTCGAATCAAAGAGGTTTTAAACTCCTATGTTTGAAGACAACTAACAACAAATAGAAGAGGATGGTCAGAAAATGAAGGATAGAATACTGTGCGGAGATTAGTTTTGGTACGTCTAACAATAGAAAAATTAACGCCATCAGGAGTATATTGTCTATTATTTAAGTCTAAAGCCAAAGTCATTGGCACCCCATGATTCTATTATCTGGAGTACCAGAGTAACATCCCAGGTGGAATTATATTTAGGGCATGGAGGACTTTTAAATCTGATACCCTTCATAAGTCTGCAGACTAGAGGATGTTTACCCACAGCGAAAAAAATCAATAGGGTCGTGATTTGCTGAGATAGCAGATCTATAGACATTAATGGTGCGATAAGCTTTTCCTGAGTCAAAAGAGGCTGACACAAAATTTAGAATGTTTGCTAAATCTGAATGTATGGGATCCACTGCCCGTCCCATGCACCAATTAAGCCAAATTTTTCAGGCTGATCTGTAATTTGCACAGGTTCCCGGTGCTTATGCTTCTGAGAGAATGTCTCTAGTAGTGTTTGAAAATTCACTATGAGATTCGAATGACCCGAAATGAGATGCAAACAAGGGTTGGCCCGACAGCACTACAGGATGAAAATTTCCCAAAGAGAATCCTGATGCATCTGTATGAGTCGTGGGTAGTCTATCAGCATGCTGAGAAGCTGAGGGTTCCATGGTTTGTGATGGCCAGAGAGGGGTTATAACTACTAAAGTAGATTTCTGGGACCATGCTTTCAGAACTACCCGGGATATCATCGTAAATGTTGATAATTGATTCCGTCTTTCCAACATTGGAGGAAAGCATCTTGATCTACTGCTTCTGGATCCGGACGCCAAGTGAAAAATGTTTCTAGTTGGCGATTGAGCCGTGATGCAAAGAGGTCATATTGAAATGGACCCCACGGAGCAAGTAGTCGTTGGAAGATGTTGGGATCCAACATCCAGTCGCTGTAATCCACTAGGAAACGGGAATTCCAATCTGCTACTGTATTGGAAAGGCCGGGAAGGTATTTTGCTTGTAACGTTATGTTTTCATCGAGGCAAAAATGCCATAATTCTTTGGCAAATTCTGCAAGTGGCTTGGATTTTGTACCTCCTAAGCGATTTATATATTGGACTGCTGATGTGTTGTCCATCTTGAGAAGGATACAACAATGGAATTTGTGTTTCGCAAAACTGCGTAGAGTGAAAAACCCTGCCATGCGTTCCAGGCAGTTTATATGAATATTCGTCTCTCCTAGAGACCATTTGCCTACTGTGGAATTGCCTCCACAACGGGCTCCCCAGCCTAATCGACTTGTGTCGGATTCTATAGTTAGGTCTGGGAATGACGTGAAAATGGCTTTCCCATTCCAAATTTGAACGTTATCTAACCACCAGGATAGTTCTGTTCTTGTCTCTGAAGTAAGAGAAATCTCGTCTGAATAGAGGAGACCGTTGCGTAGATGTTCTCTTTTCAATCTTTGAAGAGCCCGATAGTGATGGAGGGGCTGGAAAGATAGCCTGGATCGAGGCTGATAAAAGACCTACAATCCGTGCTAAAGACCTGATGGAAATTAATTCCTTCTTTAGAACTGACCTGATCTCTTTTCAAATCGTATTCAATTTCCGTGATGGAAGGCTGAGTGGCTAAATTGGAATTCACTAGAAATCCTAAGAATTCTATCTCCTGAGAGGGAGTTAAAATCGATTTTTCGTAATTTATTACAAAGCCAAGACTTGTTAACAGATTCAATGTCCATTGAGAATGTAGTTGAAGAGTTTGTACACTGTGACATAATCAATATGTCGTCTAGATAGATTATCATTCTTACTCCCCTGCTTCAAAGTAGGGAAATTACTGGTTTGAGTAATTTGGTGAAACACCAAGGTGCAGAGGATAAACCAAATGGCAATGATTTGAATTTCTTCCCTTGCCATAGGAACTGTAAATATTTCTGACATGAGTGGTGGATAGGTACCGTGAGGTATGCATCTTTCAAATCTATTTTGATCAACCAGTCGTTGAATATCAATAGGTCTCTGAGGTAATAAATTCCCTCCATTTTGAAATGGTGGTATCTGACAAAATTGTTTAAGTATTTCAAGTTTATAGCTGGTCTGTGACCAGAATCTTTCTTTTTCACCAATAATAAATTGCTTATGGGCACCCGTATGATGGCATTTTTTGAGCATAAACTTAATATTTATTGATGCACCAGGGCCTGATCTTGGGTCCAAAAATTTATCGGGAAAGTTATGTTTCTTTGGACGGGGCATGATATAAAATCTATTTTGTAACCTAGAACCATGTCTAGTATCCAAGAATTGTTTGTAATCTGACTCCAGACATGGAAAAAAACTAGTGAGTCTGCCCTCAAACCCTACCAGGGAAGAAAGGGGGGTTGTCGTATTCACCGGATGAAGATCTGAAGCGAGACATTCCTCGATTGCCTCTTGATCTCCAAGGTCTGCCACGTAGTGGAAAGAATGGAGTTGATTGTTGGGTGTCATATGAGGGCCTGGCGGGTTGAAAGGAGTTCCTTGGAACCGGTCTATGTTGAAAGGAATGGCTGGAAGAACGGTTCCTTCCTCTTACAGCCCTTCCGAAAACCTTAGGGTTGAAAACTTTCCTCAGGGATGATTGAGCCTTATCAAGGGAACTAAATAGATTGACATATTTATTAATGTCTTTAATAAAGGATTCTCCGAATAGGAGACTTTCCGCAGCTGGACCAGGTTCGGAAATGGCTAAATTTGACAGTTGAGGGTCAATTTTCATTAAAATAGACCTGCGGCGTTCACTGGTCAGCACTGCGTTAGCATTCCCCAAAAAGCATATAATGCGTTGGGGTCCAGCCTCTCAAAGTATCAATGCTGGGAGGATTCCCAGAAGCTGCCGCATGTTCCAAAATTTCAAACATTTTAGTCACAGGACCAGAAATGTCCATTAATTTAGCTTGACAAGATTTTAGTGATCTATCAAGACCTTTATTTGGGTTCTTCCCTGATTTTGTTAAAAATTGCACAATAGTGGGATCTAGTTTAGGGGTCTGTGCGACTTTCTTTGACAAGGTCGGTCTATGGCATTCATCTTAGTTTATTTCTAGCCGCTTGGTCAAGGGGTTTCCTCAACCAGTATTCAAGATATTTGGCTACATGAGCCATAGGGACCCATTCGGCTGACCTGGGGTGTTTAATATGGTCTGGGTCGAATAATGGTTTACCATTAAAAATCAAAATAATATTCTCTTCATCAGATTTAGAGATAAGCTCAGGTGTCTGAGATATATGAATAATTTGAGGCAGAATCAGTCAGATTTTTCATCCCCTGAGATTGAAGATGAGTCACTATCTGAGGAGGTGTTAGAGTCAGGTTTGCTCCTGTGAATGGCTTTCCAAGCTCATTTGTCTTCCTCACGAGCAGAGGGTCTTTTGAGTGATTGATTACTCTCTTCAGTTTTGCGTGAGACACGCGTTGTGTTCTTGTCTTGGTCCTTCCCTATCTTAAGTGGATTAGAGCCGCCAGGGGATTCTGCAGGACCGTCAAAGCAATGTTTGCGTTTCTGGATGTCCTTCCCAGACCTCCTAAAACCTTGAGCTAGGTTCCGTTGAGACTCCACAGATGACCAGAACTGGTCTGAAGAAGTACTAATTAAATGAGTCTTCTCACTGGGTTTTGAGTTGCTTATGGCTTGATCCACAGACTTTGCAATTGCTTCTTGTATAGAAAACATTGCAGTATAAATTGCAGAGTAAACTGAGTTTTGAACGGATAAATCCACAATATTTTGTAAAGAATCCTCAGTGAGGATTTCAGTCATGAGAAACACCAGGTTTTGGTGAATCAATTTGTCTAATCTCTTTAGAATTCATAATTTACAAAATTGCAACAAATAGCAATTGTATCTACTATTTGAGAATAGTTGAATAATAAAAATGTTGCCAACTATGAGGGGAAATCCTGACCGGAAAATCAAATAGGTCGTTATAATAATAACCAGTAAAGAGTAACAAGTTGTGAAGAAAAACGCTGTCCTGAGGTAGGGTGGGCGGGAAAGTTAGCTGAGGACCAACTAACTGGTATTCCCGCGCATAAAAACGTCATCAATGTATGAGGGACTAACTGACAGAAACTCGCGCAAAGCGGTTCGCATAAAACTGCTGAAATGACTGAACAGTGAATTGAAAGTTCGTATTCAAAAAAAACCTGCAAACGCGAGAATATTAAAGTAATACGAAAAGTAAATGGGTGCAATTCGTGTAAAAAAAAACAAAAAACGAACGAATGCGATTCATAGAAATAACTGACCTAACAGTTCAAAGACAAAACTACCGAACGCGGACGAACCGCGACTCCATTTCCAGATAGAATGCATGAAACAGTGCACCAAATATATATATATATATATATATATAACAATAAGACATAGAATTACTTCAGAAAAGTATATATTCCAAAGGAATAAACACACGTCAACATATAAACAAACTAGAAGGTATGTATAGAAAACAGTAGCATAAATGAATATATATATATATGATACTTATATCTACTGGAGCAGCAAAGAAAGAGGGAAAATATTGGGGATCATCCACTATATGGACTATGCTGGATGCTGATTGGCTACCAACGTTCCATTTCAGTTACGCTGTTGTTTTTATCTTTTTTTATTCACCAAACTTTATTGAAAAAATGTCTTTGCTGCTGGAATTAAGTAAAGAAAGTTAATGCATAATACGAGCCTCCTGTCTTGTTATAAAATCTAGAATTGATGTATTTCCCTTTTTTATCAAACACACTGTGCAATACTGTATCCTATAATATCTAGGTTTATTTTCAGGAAGTGTTTAGAAACGCTGTGCAAGTTACATGCAGAGGGGTGTGACTAAGGCTGTATAATGCCGAACCACTCCCCGTCCCCCCGACTAAAAAAATAAGCTTAAAATAAAGTTAGCACTTACCTGAAATCCAGAGCCTTTCCGTGCTGAGAACAAATGTAAAATATGCACAAAATGGAAAAATGCTGATTACTTGGTAGGTACATGTTTCACGTTGAAAAACTGCACATACATACTCCTACCACCATGTGCACTACATATCACTGAAGGGGTCATGGTGGTTGAAGTAATATTTTAAGCTCCACCAATTGCCAGAGATCATGCTAAAAAGAAAAATATCCCTTTTTCTAATGTGTAAAGTCAGATAAGATTAAATGTAAAATAAACACAAATATATATATATATATTATAGCTTGGTTGCTTCACCTAAGTGTTGCTTCTAAGTGTGTGGTTAGAGATATTCTGTAGAGTTTTACAGAAGCTTCAACTGTCTAAGAGTTGTGCTAAGAGCTTTCTTTTCTACTGTTACAGGTAAGATTCATCTGTAGGAAAAGGTTACTGATTGCACAATGTTTGAATTCCTGTTGATAATTATAAGGCATTTGATTAAGCTAGTTACTTGCTATTGTTTGCAAATAAGCAGAGGCCTACCCAGGTGTTAAACATTCCTAGTGGGTGGTGATTTTAGGAGTTCTATAAGGCTTGTTGTCATTAGCTTGGCTAATATAGCTTGGTTGCTTCACCTAAGTGTTGCTCCTAAGTGTGTGGTTGGAGATATTCTGGAGGTAATCTGAGGTATTCAGGAGGATAAAGAAAAGAAGTTAAGATTAGTTTGAGTTAAATTATTTTCCTCATTGGAATGGCAGGCTTAGTTCAGTGTAATAGTTGCTATGCATTTGTTTCACGTTCTACTTTTTGAAGATTTAGTTGTTGTCTAATCTGTAGACAGTTCTCTATCTTGCGGCAGGAGATTGTATTTTTGAAGTCTGAGATTTGTAAATTATCTGGTAAACAAACTCAGACTGGAACTGCTGCAAAGCCACTGCCGCAGAGACATACTAGGAATGGCAGATGGATTACTGTAGGATCTGGTAGACTTAGAGTTGTGGATAAAAGGCATTTTGCACAGTCTGTTGCTCTACACATAATTCATTTTCTGCACTTTCAGAGTGTAATGGTGTCGTGGAGAGGCACTGCGGCTAGTGGTGTCGTGGAGAGAGGCACTGAGGCTAGTGGTGTCGTGGAGAGAGGCACTGAGGCTAGTGGTGTTGTGGAGACCGGCTTGGAGACTATGGTGAGGCCTAATAGAAAGCAGTTGTTGTTGGGGGATTCGATCATGAGAGGTGTTGAGATGGACAATGGTGGTCTTGTGAGGTGTCTTCCCGGAGCTACTGCTCACAGAGACAGGAGACGTATCTGTAATATTGTTAAGCAAGCAAAGCAGGAAGGGGAATTGGATCTATTTGTCCATCTAGGGACAAATGACTTGGCTTGCAATGAGGTTTCAGAGGTTAAGGAAGTTTTTAGTGCTTTTGCCAATGATATACGGCAGGTTGTTTCCACACTGTCATTCTCTGAAGTTCTGCCTGTGCATAACACTCAGAACGACAGGCGGATGCATATTAGGGACTTTAATTTGTGGCTTGGTGAATGGTGTCGGGAGCAAGGATTTAGCTTTATTTCTCATGGTAGCTCTGTTTGGAATGGAGATAAGCTGTACAAAAAAGATGGTTTGCATCTTTCTCAAAAGGGAACAAATGTTCTCAGTGAGCAGTTCAGAGGTTTTGCTAGGATGTATTTAAACTAGGAGGGGGGGCAAGAGGGTGATAAAACATCAATCCAATTGTCCCCCAAAACAAGGACAGAAGGTGCCTGTAGCAAGTGTGTTAAAAAATGATAAGCTTAGTCATGTCTACAAATGCTCGCAGTTTAGGGAATAAGATCCATGAACTTGTGGCAATAATGGCAACTGATAGTGTAGATTTAGTTGCTGTTACTGAGACATGGTATAATGAGAAAAATGACTGGGACATAGCAATACCAGGGTACTCTTTATATAGAAAAGATAGGGAAGGCAAGAAAGAGGGAGGGGTGGCCCTGTATGTGAAGGATAGCATAAAATCTAGCCTAATAAAAGTTAGTGAGGCAAACATAGAATTTGGTAATCACATAGTAACTCGTGTAGATGTGATTTATAGGCCCCCAGGTCAAATTGACGAGTTAGATAATCTACTAGTTGAGGAAATAGTTAAAATGACAATAAAGGGGTAAGTTATCATCATGGGTGACTTTACTCTTCCTGATGTAAATTGGAAAACAAAATTAGCTACTTGTGACATATTCTAAACTCACTACTGGGATTGTCTCTAAAACAAGTTGTTGAAGAGCCAACTCGTAAAGAGGCTATACTAGATTTAGTGTTAACAAATGGAGATTTGGTATCAGATATTACTGTAGGTGAAAGTTTAGGATCCAGTGATCATCAGTCAGTGTAGTTTAATATAAGAACAGTGACTGAGTCACACCACACAAAAACAAATGTTTTAGACTTTAGAAAAACAGACTTTTCTAAAATTAGAATAGTGTAGAGGAGTCATTATCAGTCTGGAGCAATTTGGATTCCAAGTGGGTATTGAAGGCAAGGTTGTCAGAGGTGTTGATTGGCCAAAATAGCCATTTAGGACAGGCGAAGATTATAAGAGCTTCCAAATCACACACAGAAGAGAAAATAGCACAGTCAGTAAAAAAGGGGGATAAAACATTTTTTAGATACATAAATGAGAAAAGAAAAGTAAAACAAGGATTAGTTAGATTAAAAACAAAAGAAGGAAGGTATGTAGAAGAGGATAAAGGTCTAGCTGACTGCCTCAATTAATATTTTTGTTCTGTATTTACATATGAAAATGAAGGAAAAGGACCTGGTGAGACCTCACTTGGAGTATTGTACACAGTACTGGAGACCGTATCTTCAGAAGGATATTGATACCTTAGAGAGGGTTCAGAGAAGGGCTACTAAACTGGTTCATGGATTGCGGGATAAAACTTACCAGGAAAGGTTAAAGGATCTTAACATGTATAGCTTGGAGGAAAGACGAGACAGGGGGGATATGATAGAAACATTTAAATATATAAAGGGAATCAACACAGTAAAGGAGGAGACTATATTTAAAAGAAGAAAAACTACCACAACAAGAGGACATAGTCTTAAATTAGAGGGACAAAGGTTTAAAAATAATATCAGGAAGTATTACTTTACTGAGAGGGTAGTGGATGCATGGAATAGCCTTCCAGCTGAAGTGGTAGAGGTTAACACAGTAAAGGAGTTTAAGCATGCGTGGGATAGGCATAAGGCTATCGTAACTATAAGATTATGCCAGGGACTAATGAAAGTATTTATAAAATTGGGCAGACTAGATGGGCCGAATGGTTCTTATCTGCCGTCACATTCTGTGTTTCTATGTTTCTATACCTCAAAAACCAAACAAAAATTTGTGATCGAAAACCTCTTCCACCTGAAGTGCTCATACCAGTCAAGCCATAAGACTTGCTTTTCCCACATAAATTCCAAAAGCAAGGCTCATGGCTTGACTGGTATGCAAATTTTTGTTTAACATTGTATTGAAGAGAGAGAGAGAGACCTGTAAAGTGACAGTCCAGCTTTAAATCTACCAACTCTAAAATCTAGGAACAGTTAAAGGGACACTATACAGTAGTTACTAGAACAACTACAGCTTAATGTAGTTGTTCTGGTGAGTATATTAGTTTCCTTCAGGCTTTTTTCATGCAAACACTTTAACTTTACATTGCCTCTAGGGACACCTCCAAGTGGCCACTCCTTAGATGGCCAATGTAGGTGCTTCCTGGGTCAGTGCTGCCGAAAAAGCAGCCCTCACAGTCAGTGTTCCCACGCTCTGCATGGGGATGCTGAATTTTCCTCATAGAGATGCATTGATTCAATGCATCTCTATGAGGAGGTCTTGATTGGTCAAAATGGCATTTGGCTCTGCCCCGTGCCAGTTTCAGCTAATCCAATGATTCCCCTATGGGAAAGCATTGGATTAGCTAAAAATCGGCCATTTTGATGTCACAAAGGAGACGGAGCTAGCGCTGGCAGAGCTAGCGCCGGCGGACCTGCGCGGCGCTGGAAATAAGGTGAATTTTAAAATTTTATAAGGGGGCAGAAGCTGAAGTGGTCTGGGTGCCTATAGTGGTCCTTTAAGGCAACCCGAATTACTAGTTACATTAAAAAAAAAAAAAAAAAAAAGCTTCTTGAAAATGCCATCAGAAATGTCTTTGTGGGCATTATACCTACATTTAGCCTGCAAAGAAGCCATGAAATATACTCTTGGACCCACCTAGGATGCAGGAGGTTGGACTTACTGAGGCTGCTGCACAGTGAAAGGGGGTCAGGAGGATAGTATTACTCACCAAAATCACTAGTTGGTGTTTGTGCTTAAATGCTGCCCCTTTTCTCTGGCAAACTAAAACCATGCCATTTCTGAAAAAATCTTCAGGTTTATTAGGTTCACATAAAACACGCCTACAGTTACAGCCAGTCAGACAGCCACTAGAGGCACTTCCTTTTTACGACCTTCAATTTTTAAAGGTCTTCACATTCAGCATCATCACAAATATCATGCTTCAATGATTCTGTATGAGAAGCAGTGGATTGGCGGAGCATCATGATTGCAGCGCATTTACTCTGTTATTGAAGCATTAGATTGGACAGAGGTGCAGGAAGGAGACTAATCTGTCGCTGGATTACAGGTAAATTTTAATTGCTGCTGCTTTATTTTTATCTCATTTAGTTAGTTTTTTTGATAAATATACATAAAGCATGGTTACTGGTTTAAATTTTATATATTTTGAGGCTAGATTTACCATGCATTTTCTATATATTGAATTCTGCTAATTTGCATGCTAAAAGTTTAAATATATATAATATATACGATATATAATGCAAGGAACCATTTTGTATTTTTGCAGTTCCCTTTTTTCCCCTATTAGCTCTATAGTAAAGCAGAAAACATAATTCGGTTTGAATCTGTTTTTTTGTTTGTTTTTTTTAACTATCTTTTTATTTTAAAAACACATAAACACGGTCATATTGTTTAGTAGATGTTATTGACAAATGATATTCATTTAGAAATAACATTTTTTTTATTTTTAAATTTTGTCAGGGAGGGAGATTGAAGAAATTGATTGCATATAATTAGGGACAGACCATGACAGCATGTCAAAGATTCAGCACTCTCTGAGCCCTAAAAAAAAATTAAAATGGTACGACCGTACCATGGGTAATGTCTCAAACATCTATGCAGCATACCCTTGAATACATAATTCTATTTTTTTTTTTCTTGTTGTTTTCTATTCTACCATATCATAGAATTGTCTTTATAATTGTATGGTGTGTCCTAATGATGAATTTGAGTCCTTTATAAAGGATGTTGTTTTTTTGAGTAGTCCCCCTTTTTTTTCTGCAAGCAGCATGTGGTACATTCCCTTAATAGATTCATGAATCTGTGTGCAGCAGAGAGTCTGACCGTTCATATTCTGTATGTGGCCAGAGCTGGTTGTGTGTGTTAAAGCAGGAGCCTATGTGATTCAGAGAGAAAAAAAAACAGATCGTTGTAGAGCTTACAGTAGTCTTTGGAGACACAGGGTGCCTGCATCTCGTTCTATAGTCTTTGTTCTGCAAAACAGAGGATGCACTTCATAAGAGCTGCCTGGTAACTGAAGAATTGGACAGCTCCCATCTCATCAGTGCTCATTCAGACCACTCTGCAATGTCATCCCCAGGATCCAATGGGAGCAACCAGAGAAATTCTTGTAGGTGCAACCTTTCCTTCATTAGCACTGGTCTTTGCATGAATACCTAAGGAATTTTCAAAGGAGGTGCAGACTTAAAGTTGTCTGGGTTCCAGTAACTGCACTGCAGCACTGGCATGGCTTAGTTTGGGAAACGTGAGTTTGCCTTCCTTTGATTTTGTCTGAGACTGTTGCTTCTTGCTGCACACTAATGAAATGGCAATCAATGCTCAGCATAATTTATTATGTAGCGCAACAACCTAAAGTAATGTGCAAGGTGTATTGCATGCTAGTGAGAGGGCATTTTAGCTTACTGCTTCCATTTTCATGTGAGTCTTCTATTGCATTGTAACAGAGCTATCTACAATGAGAGACATTAAGTGTATGAAGTGTAATGTGATATTCTGTATGTGGATTCATCAAAGCCACAGTTGGATTAGTTTGCATTGAATCTTTTTTTTAATTTTTTTTATTTTTTTCAGTATCATGGCTCATTGATTTTTATTTTTCTATAGAAAATGAGTTTATAGATAATTTTTTTTTATATTGATCTGGTGTTACGTAAGGAAACACAAACCAATTTCGCGTCTTGGGTCTTTTGTTTTGGCATCAAAGTAAAAAAAACAGTACTGATAAAGCGACAGCTGATACATTTGATTTCTTGCTGAATGATTTCCACAGGTCAGAAAACATCTGAAAATATGCATATCGAACACTGTTTTAACATCATACCTACTGAGTGATACACCTCCCACTTGCATTCCATGTATATCTTTTCTTGCAGAATTAAGGATCACAACAATGTGACATATTTCATATCTGAGTAATGGTGCCTGCACCTAAGTCTGCTTATCTATAGCAGGTTTTATGTGTGTTGTGTAACAAGGGTTCTTGTTGTAGTGCTATGCTGACAGATGTTCTTCCTGCTCAAAGTATAAGGATTATTGCATCTGTTTAAATCAATAAATACAGGTGTTAATATGCTGTGAGCATCCATATGTGTTCAATAGTTCATGATGGTGATGCTACGTGTTTGTATGATGAGCAATTAGGACATATCCCTCCAACTTCTCTGTGGCATAATATATTTCCCTGTTTTGTTTTTCTTTTCGGATTCAAACTTTTTGCTGAATGTTAATTTATCAATACAGCCCTTATTATTATTATTATTATTATTATTATTGTTGTTGTTGTTATATTATTTGTTTTCCCCAAATTTGATTATTGTTAACTTTCTGAGTTTTTTTTTTTCTTGCCTGCCATACAAGCATATTCAGTCATGTTGTATAAAAGGGTCAAAAATCTTAAGTAATTTTTATGTGAAAAAGGGTATGTTTGTCCTTGACTGATTTCATTCTGTGTTCATCATATTGTTTGCCAACCTTAATGTCTCTGTTCATAAGAAAAACAGGCGGCTTTTTCAAGGGCCACATAACTTGTATATTTTACTGCTACAGTACAGGCAATACAGTGAACTCTATCAGGTAAGAATTTGATATCCTTTGAAATTTGCATTCATATTTGGTCAAAATTAATCTGTGCCAGAATGGATCATTTAAAATCTAAATATAATTAGGCAGAAATACATTTAATTTTTTTTAAATCAAATACAAAAAGATAATCATGCCTATAATTAACTCTAAAGCTGTTCAACAATAATAAAAAAAAATTTAAAAAAATAAACATACACTTCCCACCAGGTATAATGTAGGCATCTAAGTATAATTACATAGAATTGAATAATCTAACTTGGTCCACTAGCCAAATGAAAATGCCCATTGTAATATGAAGCCATCTTACTTGCTAGAATATTTCACAAGCCAGCGATTTGTAAAGATTCACAGTCCAGGGTATTTATGTATTTTAATTTAAAAAAACAAATTCTAAAAAAGAATATAAGAGATTTAAATGTAATTATTTAGACTGGCTGTGAATGAGCTAAAGGTTTTAGCATTTACATTATATATTGAATTACTGCTGTATCTGTCCAACTACTTACGCTTTATGGCAAGTCCTGGTGAATTTGAGAAAAGAAAACCTAAATCCCTTTGCTGATGTAGTCAGAGTTGAGACTATGGTCTAACCTTCTGCCAAATCTTTGGCACCAGAAGCAACACAAGACTTAACCTTTCTCCCCTAAATGTCACATTTGCTAACTAGTTACTATTTGGTAGCTAGAGCTTCTCTGCTTTACATCAGCAAATCTTAAAGGGACACTATAGACACCAGAACGACAGCTTAATGTAGTTCTGTTAAGTATCATTATATGCAGGCATTTTCATGCAAGCATTGCCTTTTTAGAGAAAAGGCAGTGTTTACATTCCCGTAGGGACATCTCAAGTGGCCACTCCTCAGTCACTGGAGATGCTTCCTGGCTCAGTGCTGCACAGTAGGCAGCTCTGCCGTTAAGCAAGGAAAATTCAGTGTCCCCACGCTCTGCATTGGGACGCTGAATTTTCCTCAGAGATGCATTGATTCAATGCATCTCTATAATGAGGTGCTGATTGGCCAAAACATCATTTGGCCCCACCCCTGTGCCGATTTTAGCCAATCCAATGCTTTTCCTGTGGGGAAAGCATTACAGTGGTTCATTGTATGCAGCACCTGCATTCAGCATCTCCACGTTCTGCATGGAAACTGAACGATCCCCATTGATTCATTGCTGATTGCCATGCATAATGGCCTCCCAATTCTTTCCTATAAGAAAGCATTAGATTGCCTGAGATCATCAAGATTCATGAGTAAATATTCAGACTATAAACACATGGGAAAAACAGAGGAATAATGAAAAACATACTTTTCTGACCAATACGTTGAATAAATTTTTTTAAAAACATCTAATAGTAAATACCAATTAGTATTGTAACATGTATTCACTAACTTTATATTGGGTAATAATTGACTACATTTACCTGATATGCTTTTTTTTTGTAAATTTTCTTTTTATAAAGGAATTTTTATTCATTCAAAACCGGTAAGCAAGAAGGTGGGACAAACAGGTCGCAATTCTGTATGGCATATTTGCAATAAGTTGCCATGCGCAGATCTCCAAGGAGTTATAAGCATGAGCGACACGAATGTCTCAAAAATAACCGTAACAGATCAGGAATATGCAATCAAAAACAAAAAATATAATTTCACTGTGCTACCCTCTCAGGGTGTCAAATCTTTCATATGCGTGTTTGATATTCGCATAAGGTCTATAATAATCCCCAGCCAGAAGAGTTCTCTTTTAATAGCTGTAGTACTCACAACTCCGAGCAAGGCCAGCGCCAGGGACCCAGCTTGTTTCCATAACTTCTTGCCTCTCCATAGTAACTTGTGCGTATCTTTGTATATTGAGGAGTGGAGTTTAAGTGTGATGTAACAGGAGTGGCACTGGTTTCAATTATTGTGTAAATAGACCAAAAAAAAGGGTGAATCAAAGGACAGTCCTGCCACCCCTTGTTTGCCTCTCCAACACCTGTCATCCAGTATTGACTCAATGATGTGTGATAGATGGGCAAGCAATTTGTAGGCTGTTTCCTGTATTCCACTTGAAATCACACAATATTGTGTCAGATCACAAATCTTCCGCCATTGCATTGGAGTAAAGAGCCTCCTCCCACTTTTACATAAAACTGGGGAGCTGCAGCTTCCTCTGTGTCAATATCATCCAATTACCATTAGGTCACCGTCTATGCATATGGTCTCAAATGCCATGAGAACCATCCAAAGAAGGGATCTTTGAGGAATGGAGGTAATTAATTGAAGCAATTTTCTATACTGAAATTGGAGCATAAGTCATAGTGCCCTCCCTATGCATTTCTTCCACAAGTGTAATCTTCCCTTCATTGAACATTTCTGATTTGAGGGAATTGTGCTCCCAGTAATCTTGTGAAGACCACTGCCTACATCCCTTGCTGGAAGGCCAGGGGTGCAGGGTATAGAGAAAAGGGGAACAAGGACAGTTCCAGTTCGGTGCATGTGAATACCAAATCTTAAGTGTGGATTTGCCAAGTTAGAGCTATTAAGCTGATCTAGCCATGGCAGAACCCATTTTGGCTTACCCACCTGTAGTGTCTCCACCTCTTTCCACAGCTGAACAACCCTGGGTTTAGACCATTCTGCTGCTCTCAATAGGTGAGCTACTTGTTAGTAGAATCAAAAATCTGGTTAGGTCATACCTCCTCCAATCTTCTCAGGTCAGGGTGAGGGTGTCATGTCTGATTTGGGCCTTGGCTTTTTGCCAAATTAATTTCAATATCATAGAATGAAAATGAGGTAAAATACAACTTTTTTCTTTTTTTATTTTTTTTAAGTGGGAATTATCTGATTTCAAATATCTTGGTAGAACAGAGGTTGCTGCTATATATAATAATATTTTCAGTCTTTATTATATTAGGAATCAGTTTAAACCATCAAATGTTTAGGGGAAAGCAAATTTATTGGTGGGGCAATTATTTAAATTAATGAGAGGATTAATCTCCAGAATGTTTGTAACTTGCTACATTGCCACCAAATCTATGACATAAATCCCAATTCCCCACAAGACAAGCACGACTATGGAGAAAGGGTAAGCTAACCAGGGGGCCAGTCACTTTAATACAGGGATGGGGAACCTTTGGCCCTCCAGA
>OW240915.1:202418107-202443107 GCA_933207985.1 Pelobates cultripes | reverse complement strand
ATTAATTCTGCTAATTTGCCTGAGCATACTTGCTGCTTAATGACCCACACTTCCTAATATACAGCTGGTAGAGAAGATTCCAGTGAGTAGCTCAGCCAAGGCAGCTTATTAGATTTGAGCCCCTAGCAATATGCATCTAGGAAGTTTACTATTCACATACAAGTGTTTAATTGGGAGCAAATAGACCTTCTCATTTCAAACTACACTGATTTTTCTTAAGATTAGTATTGTTTTACCTAGACGAAATGATGTGTATTTGAAGTTTTTTTTCTAATCTATCAAATTTTTTAATCAATTAATAAAAGGTATACTTCCCATGTAGAGAAGTTTTTAGACTATTAAAGGAACACTTAAAGCACCAAAACCACTGCAATGAGATATAGCAGTTATAGTGCCTGAAGTACCATGGCACCCTTCCTGGGTAATTAGTCTAATATTTGCTAACCGTTTGATAACTTACCTGGGATCCGCTGGGTGTCAGTCACCTTCTTTGAGTAGCTGGAAGCTGTGCAGAGCACGTCTGGCATAGCAGAGCTTAACTCAGTGGAGCTAATGGAAGCTTCTTGCGGGAGCATCTAACTCTAAAGGAGGAGGCAGATTTTTTATTTATTTTTTAATTGGGTGTTTACACAATGGCAATATAAACACTAAAATGTGATGACGTGGTTATGGTGTTAAGTGTTGCTTTCATTTGGTAAAATTATTGCATTGGTTCCTCAATAAAAAAAATAAAAAATAAAAATGTGGATTTGATATTGAAAACAGGATTGCATGTACACTTCTGCTTTTTGAAGTGGAAGTAATCAGTACATGTAGTGTTTCACCCTGAAACACTGCATATCCAGAGATATCTGCTCTTTTGTGTCAAAAATCTGAGTAAAGCACACAAAAACTAAATGCTGAATACAGGCAGGAAGAGGTCTACCACAAGCATACATGACTTTGGCAGCTTGGAACTCTGGAACTCTTTATAGGGTCACTCCAGACCCCCTAACAACTTTAGCTTGCTGAAAAGCTTTATGTGTGGAGAGTGTGTCCTCTTATTTATTTATTTTTTTTTCATTATGCAAAAAGTGCAGATTTCAATAGAAATGGACACTTAAAAATTAACTTGGTTATATTCGCCTTGGCTTTCAAGCAGACAACAGGTAATGTTACTTCCTGGTTTCATTAGCTCAATGCAGCTGACTTCAAGAGGCAGCAATTGCCCAGAGCACCTGACTTACAAAGACTTCTCATTGGGTTGTATTGGGAAGTCTGTAATTGGACAGCAATTGGGAAGTCTGTAATTGGAAGGGTAGAACTTGCAAAGGCAGCAGACAAGAGAATTGTAGCTTTTGCAAATAGAGTTTAGATATATCCCCAATGAAAAATACATAATTAAATGCATGCATGTTTTCATTTGGGGAATACCTACTAAACAGTAATATTTATGAGAGTCAAAAATGGGTCGCAAGAGAATACTGAGAACGGGCAGCAGCTGAAATAGCCTGCCCTTCGGTCGGTCCCCGCTCAGTTCTCAAGCTGATTTTTGCTCATCTTGTGCCATTACAGAGAGAACATATCTGAAGCATATCAGACTGGTCCCACCCATACGGGCAGTCCAGATCCGAAATGCCAGCAAGTTCTCTCTGCACGAGAGATACAGCAACCACAGACAATCGTTTCAGCCTTGTATGGCATCATCAGTGAGGTATAGCTAATATCCCCCTAGGCACCCATTTTTGACTCTCCACAAGTTTAAAGGGATAATCCAGACGTGGACCCCTTGCTCACGGTGCCTATGGAGATATCAGCTATGCCTCACTGATGATGCCTAACAAGGCTGAAACGATCGTCTGGGGTTGCTGGCATTTCGGATCTGGACTGCCCGTATGGGTGGGACCAGTCTGATACGCTTCAGATATGTTCTCTCTGAAATGGCACAAGTTGAGCAAAAATCAGCTTGAGAACTGAGCGGGGACCGACCGAAGGGCAGGCTATTTCAGCTGCTGCCCGTTCTCAGTATTCTCTTGCAACCCATTTTTGACTCTCCACAAGTAATATTTATATATTTGAGCAGTGGAGTGTCTCTTTAAGACTCCAACCTATTTGTTTTGTTTTTATTTTTGTATTGAATATAGTGAAATGGCTGCTATTAGGTGATATTCATGTGTATTACATGAGCAGGCTTTTCAACAAATAGTAATTTAAAAATATATCCATGCATGTAATACACAAAGACATTGTTTGAAGACACCATTGTGAGTATTTAATTCATATGTTGTTCTAAGGGCACAGCATGACAGTATAGGAAATGGTCTGTCATGTGGAAATCTTTTTACGTAGGCTTCTTGTTTGTACTCCTCTTACTGTCTGTATTCAGCATTCTGTTTTTGTCTGCTTTACTCAGAATATTTATTGTAATCATATTACACTATAACCTTTCTTTACCAGGTTACTAATTATTTCTACAAACTGGCATACATTTTATTGTGCAAGGAACAACCTGACATAAATCAGATTTACCGGAAAGCTGAATAGTTGTGGAGACACCTTTATCATATGCTGCAGCTCATAATGCTGATATCACGATTTACTACATGATCTGGAAAATCATCTTGCTGGTTACAGGGATTCATTTAATATCAGTACCCCTTTCAGAAAGTTTACCATAAAATAAATTTTACATATATAATGTAGTGAGCTTATTTACTACAATTCCACTCACTTTGATGAATGGCAGAAATCAAGGGTTAGCTGAATTGTGTTGTAATTGCAGCTCTCTCTCTCCTGGCATATTGTAAAGGATCACTACATGCACCATAACCACTGTAATTGTTATGGTGCCTCGAATGTCTTGGCATCTCCCCATTCCAATTAGTCAAACTGTTTTAGAATGGTTTGCGTTCTTACACCAACCTCCTCTACCTTTGACAGAGCTGGTAGCCCTCTGTCTGATACAAGCCCAAATGTGCAGGGCTTAGTTCATTGGCTCAAATGATCAGCTAACTGTCTCAGCCAATGAGCTAGTGCTGCACTGCAGAGTTTAGCTCAGGAGAGCCAACAGAAGCTCCTAAACAGGAGTAGTGTTATTGGAGAGGGTGCCTGGCAGAAATGATTTGACTACTTACACTGGAGGGGCATTCCTGGCTATATACACACTACAGTGAGCTGTTCTAGTATGTTTGGCGTGTTTTCCACTGCCATGCATTACCTGGAGTTTATTCTGTGCCCGAGAAGTCCTTGCACAATAACAACTTTGCACAATAAGCTATGCAGTCTCATGCAGATAGAGTATCCTGCATACACACTCAATGCTGAAAGTGGCTTGTAACTTGAAAAGAAAATAAGGCTATAAACTCTGAAATGGCAAATGAGAAGGGTTTTCACTTCCTCTTTTGCTCTCTCCAGTTCATCAAACATGGGCATGATGTGTCACTTGATAAAACCATTTACAAGTTGTTTTCTAACTCTTAGCTCTGACTTTCCTGATCTTGTCTTTTCATAACAGTAGCATTTACTAGAAAGCTGTAGTTGTCATTGCAGGGGCACCACTGAAGACAACTATAGCTTTATAGTAAATGCTGCTGTTATGAAATAAGTCTTTTCCTGACTCACTGTAAGCTCTCAACTACCAGTGTGCACAGGGTTAAAACAGCAGATTACCAATACACACCTTCAACGAGCCACAACAGGAGTGTCTCAGGTCTTCATTACAGAGTAGATGAGCACCTTAAAGGGGTACTAAAACCATAAGTGTCTCTCACCTTTGTATTCTGACTACTATAGCATTCCTTTAAAGAAGATGGTGGGCACTGGGCAGCTGAACCTACACTATGACATGGGCAGTAGGAGTTATCAAAACTATTCGTGACAGGCAGTACAAATGCTGTCAGTAATGTCTGCCATTTCCCTTCCTTACATATAAATATATATTTATAAATTACAATTATACACTTACATTTAACAAGGTCTTCTGCTTTCTCTCTGCTACTTCTAAGGTGGCATCTTGCTTATCTTTCCTGTGGACATGGCAATCCCCACCCCCTGGTGCTATGAGTCAACAATGGCTCCTGAATAGATAAGACCATAACATGCTCCAACTCATTGGCAGCTGGCTGTGCTGCCTTAATGGTAACTCCATAAAATTCCTTGGCATGTGCAAAACCTGATGAAACAGGACAGATTTCAAATCTGTCCCATTTTTTTGTTATATACCTTTTTATTCTCTAGAAAACTTCTCCAGACAACCACCAATGAGGGGAGGAGCCCAGCAGAACCAAAACCCTATCACAAAATGAAATAGATTTTTTTTTTGTGGTTTGTTTTTGATACTCTGCTGGAGTATGTTAATTAAAGTCAATAACGTTTTTGTATTAATGAACCAATTTCTATGGTATTACATACAATGAATGCTTAACACATGGATATTTGTTTGACTAGCTACGGAAGATTACCTCTTTTAAATGAGCTCCATTTGCCACCATAAAGTCTGGCTCTTTTGATTGCATTGTTCATAACATTAGTTAATGTTTGAAGCTCTAACACTCAAAGTTGTGCCCGATAACTTCTGGCGAAGTCACCCTGCATCAGTCGGTGCAATTGGCGCTTATGAATTATCTGTGGATTTTCCGTACTCCATAAAGGACAGTTTTGCTTATTTACAAAACCATTTAAATGAAAATTAGCTTTGTCAGACATAAGTTGATGAATAAATTCAGTATTTTCTCTAGCTAATTTGTTGTTTCAGCCTGGTGTATGCCACGGTGGCCAGCCTCTTCTCCTGGGGGGTCCAGGAGCCGGCAATCTCAGGGGCCTCCGAGGCTGGCCCTGCTGTCACCCGGCGGGCAGGCTGGCAGGTGCGCGAGGGAGCACTCTCCGCTGTGTGCTCCCTCGCACACCGCACTGATACCGGAGCCGGAAGATGACGTCATCTTCCGGCTCCGGCATTAGTACGCGGCGCGCGAGGGAGCTGAACAGGAAGCATTCAGGGGAGAGTGCTCCCTCGCACGCCCGCCAGCCTGCCCGCCGGGTGACAGGCAGCCCCACTGGACCCCCAGGGAATCCCCTCAGCACTCCCAAAGGTAAGGAGGCTGGGGGGATTACTTTTTCTTTTCAGTGTCTGTCACTGAGCGTGTTTGTCAGTAAATGTGTGTGTCTGTTAGCTAGTGTGTGTGCGTCTGTTCATGAGAGTGTGTGTGTGTGTCTTAAGCACTTACCTTTCTCCAGCGCCGGACTCCCTTGGCGCTGGGGATCTCTCCGCCCCGATCCTCCTCTCAGCTCGGAATGCGCATGCGTGGCAAGAGCCGCGTGCGCATTCAAACCGCCCATAGGAAAGCATTATTCAGTGCTTTTCTATGGATGTTCAGCGTCTTCTCACTGTGATTTTCACAGTGAGAATCGCGTAAGCTCCTCTAGCGGCTGTCAGTGAGACAGCCACTAGAGGCTGGATTAACCCTCAGTGAAACATTGCAGTTTCTCTGTTTTCAGCTGCAGGGTTAAAACTAGTGGGACCTGGCACCCAGACCACTTAATCTGGATGTCTGTAGTGGTCCTTTAAGTGTATGTGTATCTGCATGCACTGGCGTACATACTGCGGTCGCAGCCATGTGTTGCGGCCCCAGGTGCCCGCCGACATGTTTTTGCGCCCCCAGAGGGGGGGGCGCGGGCATGGATCCGTTTTCGTACCGGGGCCCCATGGGTTGTGTGTATGCCACTGGTTTCAGGTCCAATTTAAGGGACTATGATCAGATGCAGAGGTATTTTCATCAGTTCATTGTATGTCCAGATTTTTTTCAATAATGTCTTTTTACCTCACATGCTCACAACACTTACATCTTCTCTGTTTGATCTAGCTGTGAAAATATATTTATTTCCATCCAACTCTTTTGTAATGACATTTAACAATATATCTTATAAGAATAATTTTTTTATTTATTTTTTAGTGCATTTATTTTCTGTCAGTCTGTCTATTGATACTCAAGACTATACAGTCTAGATATATCCACAGATCTAATGGGATTATTACCATAATGTCAAACTCATTGAAAAGAGTGTGTGTGTATTTTTTTTTTTTTATGTGCATATGTTTTGCTGTGATGACTGATGGATAACTATAGTCCATACATGCGGTTAGTCATTTGCATTTTAAGATGAATCACGATTCTGAAGGAGTTAGATGAGTGAGATGTTTGACTACAACATATATGGTTGATTCTCTGTACATTTATCATGATCTTTGTACTTTGCAACCCACTCAGCATTTTTTTACAGCAAATTATCGGTTTACGCTTTCATATACAGTAAGACCATATCCCTTAGTACCGTTACTGTAATTATGCAGTTACAACTTACAAGAAGCAACTGAAAGTAGGAGTTAAGGGAGATAATAAAGGTGGGGAAAAACTGTTTCGTTCACATTATCATAAAGCATATCTGTGAAACAATATTTGATGATAACCAGTCTAAAGATTTTATTTATTTTTGCCATAAACTAAGATTTTTTTTTTAAATTTTATTCAAGAGGTTTATTGGAAAACCTTTTGAACAAAATACCAACCCAGTCAAGAGATTTACTGAGGGGACGACTTTGTCTCTGTATATTACTTACGCCTGATACTTCTAGACACTGGGCAGAGCTACCGCCCTCTAGAAGCAGTCGCCAGGCTGCATGGAATTGGCTATGTCTATGGAGGATCTTGCAGGTTCCTCCATAGACCTTAATGTTGTAAGTACCACAGTGACGTTGGCTCCTTGTGCTTCAGCACCAAGAGAAGAATGGCTGTGCCCAGGCGGGACAGGTTCAAGTAAATAAAATTCACCTTTACCCTCCCATGGCCACCAGACTCCAGTGGCGATGTCACTCTCTGAGGTCTTTTCAAATTCTGCAAGGTCCCCAGACGGTGGTAGTGTCACTTTAATATTGTGTTTGTTTATTCCTTATATTTTACAAATATGTACTTGTATATGTAGATTTAGTGGCTGTTACTGAGACATGGAATAATGAAAAAAATTACTGGGATATAGGAATACCAGGGTACTTTTTATATCAAAAAGGCAGAGAAGACAAGAAAGGGGGAGGGGTGGCTCTGTATGTGAAGGTTAGCATAAAGTCTAACCTAATAAGTTAGTGAGGTGTACATTGTCAATTTGGCTTATATTAGAACTTGGTAATCACACAGTAACTTGTGTATGTGTGATTTATAGGCCCCCTGTACAGATAGAAGAGTTAGATCATCTACTAGTTGAGGAAATAGCTAAAATGACATTAGAGGGGGAAGTTATCATCATGGGTGACTTTAATCTTCCTGATAACTGGAAAACCAAAATAGCACACATATTCTAAACTCCCTAATGGGATTCTCTAAAACAAGTCGTTGAGGAGCCAACTCCTAAGAAGGCCATACTAGATTTAGTGTTGACAAATGGAGCTTTGTATCAGATATTACTGTAGGTGAAGGTTTAGGATCTAGTGATCACCAGTCAGTGTAGTTTAATATAAGAAAAGTTACTGAGTCACACAACACAAAAACAAAAGTTTTAGATTTTAGAAAAACAAATTAGAATATGCTTAAAGGAGTCTTGATCAGACTGGCGCAGTTTAAATGGAGTCCAGGAGAAATGGGATTATTTAAACGTTGCACTATTGAAAGCAAAATAAAATTCCATTGCGCTTGTCAGTAAGAGTAGAAACATGAAGAAACCACTCTGGTACTGCGCAGAAGTGGCCAAAATTGTAAAATACAAAAAGTTAGCATTTAGCAATTATAAAAAAAAAAAGAGGGAGGAAGACAGATCTATAAGATTAGGCAGAAAGAGGCAAAGCACGTTATCATAGTTTTTCTGAAGTTTTCGAATATGCCTCTTCACAATTCTTTTCTAAGGAATAGCTATTTTTGTTTGGCAAATCAGACAAATGCGTTTAGAAGAGGATATATTCAAAGTGAAAAAAGTCTTCCTCCCACTCTTCATGAAAATAAGTTTATGGATTTTTGCTTGGTACCACACTCCTTTTCAGTTGTTGGGAATCAAATTGAGATTTTATGGTTTGAGGATGAACTACCAAGTACTGCTAGCTTTGTAAGTTTCACATATAAAAAATACCCCTCTGTCTCATTAGAGATATCTTTGCCAGAAGCTCAAGGAAGCAAGGTAAAAGGTAGGACCCACCTGAGGTTTGCCTTGATGTGGCAGGCGGGCATTCCCTCCAATGGACATTGGAGAAACTAAATACCCTCCATTTGTTTAAAGGACCACTATAGTGCCCTGTGGGTCCCACTCCCGCCGGGTGGAAGGGGGTTAAATACTCACCTTTCTCCAGCGCCGGGCTCCCTCGGCGCTGGGGACTCTCCTCCTCCTTCGGTCGTCATCAGCTGAATGTGCATGCGCGGCAAGAGCCGCGCGCATTTAGCCACTCAATGCTTTCCTATGGATGCTGGTGTCTTCTTACAGTGAAAATCACAGTGAGAAGCGCCTCTAGCGGCTGTCAATGAGACCGCCACTAGAGGCTGGATTAGCCCATATGTAAATAGTTTCTCTGAAACTGCTATGTTTACAGCAGGCAGGGTTTAACCCTAGAGGGACCTGGCACCCAGACCACTTCATTAAGCTGAAGTGGTCTTGGTGCCTATAATGGTCCTTTAAATATGCATAAGGATTTGGGAGAGAGAGCAGGTAACTCTTTTATATTTTTTATATATATATATATATATATATATATATATATATAATTTTTTTTATTTTTTTTTTAACTATCTTTTGGGGCTGATGTGTACTATTGTTTTTGCCATTTTTTATTTTTTGTTTGGTATTTGTAAGTTTGTCTTCTGTCCTCTGTGCTCTGGAGCTTACGTGACCCTAAAAACACACATCCTATGGGTGTGCTCCATCAAGGATAATTTTATATATACAGTTGTAATCATAGGCGTGTGCACGGGGTGTGCCTGGGCACCCCCTAATACCTGCAGCACGCCTGTGAGTCCTGCAGGAACGCGTGGGAACGCCGTTCCCGCAGGCACTCTGCTGCCCCCAAATGCCCCCCCACTCCCCCAGTCGGGCGCCTATCTCCAGACAACAAGCGACGTGGGAGCTGTGTCGTCTCTGCTCCCGCGCGCCGTTTGCTGATGTCAGGAGCCGGAATATGACGTCATATTCCGGCTCCCAGCTACAGCAGACTGCCTGCGCGGCGAGAGAAAGCAGAGAGCACACAGCTCCCTCGCCGCTTGTTGTATGGAGATAGGCGCCCAACCCACTGGACCCCAGGGACAAGTCCACGCCAGCTCTCCAGGTAGGGAGGCTGGGTGGACAATTTCTTCTTAAAAAATAATTTGTGTGTATGTATGTGTGTGTCTGTGTGAGTGTACATTATTTTTTTTTGGGGGGGGGAGGGGGGTGGGAATCTTGGGAGAGTTCCCACACTTTATTCCCCAGGACTTAACCCCTGTCGGCAGGGGAGATCTCCGGATCTCCCCTGTCGGCTTACGCAAAGCTGGCGCTATCTGAGTGCTGGCTCTGCTCTAAGCCTCCATGGGCCGGCGGGGAGATCAAAGATCAACCTCACCAGCCCACAGCAGCATGGAGGGAGGCAGAAGAGGACCCGGGGAGCTCTAGACAGAAGCTCTGCCAGGTTCCTCTCGCGAGATCTGAGCGTTGCCGCAGTAATGCTCAGATCTCGCAAGAATGAACTCTAGTCCCGCAGTGTAGAGTTCACTATCCCTTGGAAAGCAAGGATCCCCCCTCCCTACATAAGGTAAGAAGGGAGGGGAGTTATTTACTAATCTGCCCCCACCTTCACAATCCCTCCAAACATACAACACACACATACAGCACCCTAACACAAACAGCACCCACACACATACCGCACACACACATCACACACACAGCACAATAACAGGACCCTAACACACATACACAAACACCCTCACACACAGCACACTACCAGCACCCTCACACACAGCACGCTACCAGCACCCTCACACACAGCACCCTTACACACACAGCGCACTAACAGCACACACACAAACAGCAGTATATGTATGTGTTTATTTATATATATGTGTGTGTGTATGTATGTGTATATATATATATATATAATACACACACACACACGCGGCGTGTGTTTGTGCTTTAGGGTGCACACCCTAATGCAATAGGCTGCGCACGCCTATGGTTGTAATCAAAATATTCAAACCCAACTGAACCTCAGGTTTATTGTAAAAATGTAGAGACTTTCAGCTGTTTGCAATGAACAAATCAAACAAAAGCAATTAAAATAGCTTAACACAACGAATGTTTCTAGTAGTTTTCCCAAATTCAACTGAAAATTATTTAAGCTGTTTGTGGCAAGCATTTTTAGTACTTGGTAGAGCACCATTTTGCTATTATGACCTGCTGCAAAAGAGATGCCTAGCAAGACACCAGCTTCTGGCAGTGTTCTTGAGGAATCTTAGTCCATTGCACATGAGGAATGGCCTCCAGTTCAGTAATATTCTTGGGTTTGAGTGCTTCAACTGCCTTCTTCAAATCCCACCAGAGATTTACTATTTTTAAAGAGTCAGCCTTATCAGAGAGCACTCTGATCACTAGTACTGTACAGTACAGTGATCACGGCAGCAGGGAAGGGGTTAAGGGAGATTTGGGTTGCTGCGGCTTACAAAGGGTCAGAAAAAAATGTAAAAAATATTTTTTGACCTTAAATTTTTTTTAATACTAACAGCCCTGATCAGGTTGATTTATTTTTTAAAATTTTACAGAATTTTTAGAACTCTTTCTCCTACAGGGACCACCAGCAACGATCTCTCTGCCTCTCTCTCTCAGATCGAAATGAGGTGAGGAGAGGGGCCGAGACAATGTGTCAGCCAGTGATTTAAAATCATTGGCTGACACATTGGAACAGTGATCGTGGTGACTGGCTGTCACTGCGATCACAAACTTCAGATCGCCACTGATTGGCCACAGGGGAGCTGCCTGTGTTGCCAGGCAGGCCCCCCCACCGCTTACTGCATTTTGGGAGGGATCGGGGAAACGTGGGTGGGCTTAGCATGCCGTAATGCAGTTAATGGGTTAAAGGACCACTATAGGCACCCAGACCACTTCAGCTTAATGAAGTGGTCTGGGTGCCAGGTCCAGTTTTTTAATAAACCTAGCAGTTTACAATAGGGTTAATCCAGCCGCTAGAGGGCTTCCGCACTTCTCACTGTGATTTTCACAGTGAGAAAACGTCAGCGTCCATAGGAAAGCATGCGTGCGCATTCGTCCAGTGACGGAAGAGGGAGGAGAGGAGGAGGAGGAGAGCTCCCCGCCCGACGCTGGAGAAAGAGGTAAGTTTAACCCCTTCCTTCCCCCCAGAGGCTGGCGGGAGGGGGTCCCTGGGGTTGGAGGCACTCTCAGGGCACTATAGTCCCAGGAAAACGAGTATGTGTTTTCCTGGTACTATAGTGGTCCTTTAAGCATGTGCTTCGTTCTTCTGGCTCCAGACATACCGCTGATCAATTTGGCTAAAAGTTCCAGTTTTGATTCATCTCTTGACAGAATAGAATCCCAAAACGTCTGTGGCTTATTTATATGATTTTGAGCATATTGGAGGCGACTTTTCTTGTCAGTAGTAGTGTACGTCTTTTAGATCTGCTTTCATGCCTTCTGTGTTTAGTACACGCCTTACAGTGCTCACTGCCTGTTGCCACCAAGTCTTGCTGCAGGTGTTTTGCAGTCACTCAAGTGTTTTCTTACGAGCTGGGGTTGAATAATTTTAAAACTGGAGTAATGAACATAACGAAACCTTTTTGAAGGCAGGAAACAGGGAAAAGATATCTGGGATGGTTGTATGTGAAGAAAGTATCAGCTATATTTAACAGGTTTTCTAGTATTCTTCGTGATTTCAGAAACAAAGCATCTTAAACAAGAAACTACAACATGTATAGTAATTATAATAAAATTAATCCCAATAGCTCCGCTCAATATTTTCTTTCCCAATTGACCCAACCAGATACCCAGCCTGAACGTCCAATCCCATTCCTCAAAGAATCCGTAGACTTGGCTTAGCTCAGATGCTTGTCGGCAATGTGTCAACAAGTTAGTATGGCTGGGCTGTAAGATAGTGTTAAATATCAGCATATTGTCAATTGATTAAGTGTGATTTATTCCTATTTTTATATCGCAGGGTGGTTTGGTTAATGTACCTCATGTGTAGAAGAATTTTAATGTGATTTGTCTGCATTTGGGTATATTGGGTCACATGTCATGTTATAACTAACCTCAGCTGTAGTAATGTTGAGGGTCGTCTCAGTAGTCATGTTAATGCCAATACCTTGAAGTATCTTATTCAGATATTTTCCCTGACATTTGTGTTACTTAAAGCAGAATACAAACTATAAAACGAACTGCAGGCTTGTTCAAAAAGAAGGTAGTATATAAAATAAAGCATTGGTGAGGCAAGGTACAATTAGTAATGCATTCGTACAATCATGTATATTCCTAAACCTCAAAATAACTTGGCAGCACTGAAATGCATTACTTTTCAGCCATTTTAACTTCGTAGCCTCTATATTTCAGAGATTGTAGTACAGAGCAGAAAAGACATTTTAACCCAATTTATTTATTTTTTTTATTTTTTTTATTTTTTTTATTTTTTTTTTATTCTTTATTTTGTTTGTGCATCCAATAACAGTAGGCCTGCAGAGCCACGACAGCTGCAGCTGGCATTTTCATCGTAGTACAATGCATGGCAGTTAAATCGGCACAATTTTTATTACATGAAAAGGCGAGCTATGCAGTCTCGTTAATTTCTAACTTACATGCTAGGCTTTGCGTAAGAGTAGCATATTTGGATACACGCAAGCTTATAGTAATATGTGTGTGTTGTATGTTGTAGAATAGTATAAAACTTGAGCTGTTAGTGAGTTGGGGTCTGCTAGCTTTTCGACTATACTCAAAGATTCCGCCCAGACGGGTAGGCATATGCTTGTGAGGGTTTTAAAGACACATCTAAGCCGCCTTGGTGTTACCGCGCCGTCTGAGCGTGGACCCGATGAGTATATTTGTGTACGTAATTAAACTTGAAGAGTACAAACTATAATATGTTAAAACAATGCCTACTTTGTCATGATAAAACTGGGTCGCATTTCCGTCAAACTCAATATGTGTGTGGGCTGCTGGAAGTTATGCTTTTTATGCAAGTTAGCTGTGAGTGTGTCTTCTGTCTAGTGAAGAGCCTTGAGGTGAGCACATATCTACTTTTATGGTAACGCAAGTGAGGTTGATTAAGTTATAAAAACATAAAAAATTATGAAAAAAGTAAGAATGTCACCACGTTTGAGCTAGAGTCCAAGGGGTAGTGGTTTATGTATGGGAAAAGCGTCTCTGTAGAGATGCGGTTGGTGAGCGTCCCGGTTTCAAGTGTGTCGGCCTGAGGTATGTTGGGGGTAGCGTCCCAGTGTTTTAAATGAGTCCTGGCAGTCTATTCAGGTGTCGGCTGCAGCCGTGGGTGCTCCGGTCCCTCGATTGTGAATAAATTCTGCTGCGCTGGCCGTGCTCCAATTCGGTGGGTTCTTGGGTCGTTCCGTTGGCCCTGTTAGTGAAACTGAGTCCGTGGGGAGATCCAGCTGTCCCAGAATCGCCGGTTCTTCTTGCATGTGTAGCACTGTGAGCGTGGTGTCTCCCCTGGTAACCAGCAAGGTGTGAGCAGGGCCCAAGCGGTATTGTATGTGGTGAGCTCGCAGAAGGGATGTTAGTTGTTGCAGGGACCTTCTCCATGCCAGCGTCGCCCCTGAGAGATCCGCACAGAAATAGAGCGTCAACTCTTCGAAGAGGTAAGTCGGATGGTTTCGAGCGGCCGCCATGACTGCGGATCTGTCTTTGAAGGTCTGGAACTGCAGGATTATGTCTCTCGTGGCTGTGGTTGGGGCTTTGGTAGGCTTAGGGATTCAGAATATTCCGTCGAGTGCTACTGCCTTGGCTATCTTCGGAGTTAGTAGGACCGTGAAGAGCCGCCGAATGACATGACGTACCTCAGCATCCGGTATGTTCTATCTGAGGCACCTAACCTTGAGGTGTTTTAGGCGGCGTTTGTCTTCGAGCTTGGCAAATTTTAAGTCATTTTGGATAGATTGCTGTTTCAGCTCCTGCACCTCCTGTTGCAGCTTTCAGATTTGGCTGGTGTGGGTGCTCGAGGTATCTTCTATGGCTCCTAGTCGCCAAGTTAGGCCCCGCAGGGAGTCCCTAATCGAGGCGACATCCGCCGAGATTTTATTGTGGTGTTCCGCCATAAGGTCTCTGATGGCCTCCATGCTCACTGGCGTGGGAGCTTGCGACTGAAGGTGGTTGTTGTGATCGGGCTGGCGGTGAGTTATGCCTTGCCGGGGTGAGTATCCCTTCTTCTTCATCCGACGTCTCGGCATAGAAATCCGAGCATCAAGTTTAATTACGCACACAAATATACTGATGGCCTCCATGCTCACTGGCGTGGGAGCTTGCGACTGAAGGTGGTTGTTGTGATCGGGCTGGCGGTGAGTTATGCCTTGCCGGGGTGAGTATCCCTTCTTCTTCATCCGACGTCTCGGCATAGAAATCCGAGCATCAAGTTTAATTACGCACACAAATATACTGATGGCCTCCATGCTCACTGGCGTGGGAGCTTGCGACTGAAGGTGGTTGTTGTGATCGGGCTGGCGGTGAGTTATGCCTTGCCGGGGTGAGTATCCCTTCTTCATCCGACGTCTCGGCATAGAAATCCGAGCATCCGCCGTGCAGGGACGTCATATTTGAGCTTGAGGCGCTTTGGGCCTGCTGCCACATTTCGTCAATGTTCATGCCCATCGTGGGCTTTTCAGGCTTGAGTTTTTTGTTTTTTTCTCCCCGTTTGGCTCTTGTGGGTGTTGTGGTCACCCTGGGGCAATTTTGACCCTTAAAAGGGGGTTGATAGTGGGTATTTCCCATTTCGTAGCACGGAGCCCAGCCGGCATGCGACCGTTCTCAGTAGCCAAGCGCCGCCCCGTTAACCCAATTTTAATTCTGAAAGGAGCAATAATGTTTTATATGAAAATGTATGTGCTTCTGAACACAAACGGGTGATGTGATAGTTTGCATGTTTTAAATACATCTCTGTTAAATATACAAATGTTTTAGCTTACTGTCATTGTGTAAATCTATGAGAATTATTTTAGCTCCCAAATATGGAATTTAATTTGTGTATGGGAATCAACGTACATGGATGAAGATCAGGTTTGTGTGACAAATTCTGTTGACTATTTCAGCTGAATTTAATTTTAAAAATCACATCGGTAACAAAATAAAAAATACTTGGGGTGAGGATAACTTGTATGTTTTAAATATCTGTCCTTCTAAATATCCCTCCTACAGAGTTGGTGGTTTCAGAGTGGGTTCTGATCAATTTGGTAGACAGACACGTTATTAACCCCCTTATCTCGGTGTATGTGTGACAGCAACTGGGATTGGACACCTTTTTATGGTTCTACACTGGGTATATAAACCTACCGACATACCCGCCTGGTATTCATTACTAACTGTGTTTTCTAAATGAGAGTAGATCGCACACCCTCAACAGCCTCTCCCTCATACCCGGCTTCTCGAACAACCAATAGGGCATAGCATCTCACTCACAGGCTGCCAATCCATATCAGTTACTTTACCACTTGCGTCGGGAACGGCCAGAGCTGACAACTGGATCATAACGTTGCCTGTGAGGTGATGCACTGATTAGGCTGCCACAAGTCCCCCGTGACTAATTAAAGAGCCAATCACGATTTACTAGCATCGTCTTTGCAGTCGACCTTTGGGCACCCTTAGTTTAGCAGCTTAAACTATTGTGACTCGCACTGCTTGAGTCAGCAGACCATTGAATTAATTTCTTGGCCACATTGTACGTAAAAAGTATTACTTTGAGTTTTTTTTTAATATATATGTAGGGAGTTTAATAAAGCTGTGAAATTGAATTTTTCTTCCTGACTTATGGTTCTCAAATCAAAACATTTAGTTGCCATAGGAATGTTGCTCTTGGATAAGTAGTTAAAATCAGTACCTCAGCCAACACTCCATGTTGAGTGACAGTGTAACCTCCGACTCACACAAAATAAGACGTTTTTTCCACTTTGATTTCATTTTCGAACCCATGTCAACTTGTAGGGAGAATATTTCATACAGAACAATTTCTCTTTACCCTCTCAATAAGGCACATTTGTGTTTCTTACTGTGCTGGGCATTATTATTGTAAACATGCGTTTTGAAGTTAAATAATTTATTTGAAATGTCAAGTGGTCTGTTACTGCTTTTAATTAGACTTATTTGGAGCTTACTCAAGCTGTGTCATTAATTTAACTTGTGAAATAATTCAAGTGACTGCAAGCACTGCCAAAAGTCGTAATTCTAACAATTCTAACAGTATATTAATTTGATAATTCTCAGTCTTTTGTCAGGAGGGCTTTTGGAAGAAAAGTACTTTGGATATTGTATCAGTTTCTCATCCTGTGCATTTGTAACAGATGAAGCACTTAGCAAGTAGTGTAAAGAGGTATTGGTAATCTGAATTTTTTTTAAATAAAAATACTCTTAGCACTATAATCACTGCAGCACTGGGATACGTGTACAAGTATTCTTGGGTTTATCGAGATACAAACTGCAACTGGAATGGTGGCGATGAAGTGTTTAGAGTTTCTCAGTTGTTAAAAGCAGGTTAAATAATAGTAAGAGAAGGCTAGAATTTGAAAAGTGAGATGTTTGGAGTCTAATGGCCTGTGTTAGAAGTTGATGTTCAAGGGGGATGCAAGAGATACTGACTGGATTAGTACATTATTAAAGAACCAGTGTATATTATAATTACCCTTCTTGATTACGCAGGTGATTTGAGATGGACAAGTTGACTAGATAGCATGTAACATAACATAGTCTTTGCTGTACCAGTAATGTTTAATCACCAGAGTATAATGCTATGCTGAAACAGGCAGAGACGGTATGCAAAGCAGATGTGGAGCGCACCTTGATTACTGTATATTATAGTGATTAAGGAGATATTTTTTTATGTTGACAGTGTTTCTATTTATCTCTAAAGCCCCTCTTATTTACTCAGAAATTGCAATTTCTACTGCATAGAACAGTAATGAAGAGTTGTTTTGGGGTACTTTTGGAGTGGGTTGGGAGCATGACAGTTCAGTTATGGCATGGCTCCTCTACAGTGAGTGAGACCTGTAATCCTCCTATTAAATGCTGTTTCATGGGGTGGGCCAGAGTCTGCTCTTATAGAGACTAGAGATGTCGCGAACCGTCCGCGAACTTCTCACGAACGGTTCGCCACGAACCGTTCGTGGCGAACTCCAGGCAGCTGACACATCCCGGCCAATCTCCGGCAGACCCTCCCACCTCCTGGACAGCATCCATGTTGAAGCTGCGTTCAACATGGATGCTGTCCAGGAAGTAGGAGGGCCTGGGAGGGAGGGTCTGCCGGAGATTGGCCGGGATGTGTCAGCTGACCGGAGTTCGCCGCGAACGGTTCGTGGCGAACCATTCGCGAGAAGTTTGCGGACGGTTCGCGACATCTCTAATAGAGACATGTAAGACACCAACACAACTTAAATGAATGTAAGCTTGCTTGAGCAGGGCACTCTATACCCTCTGTTCTTGTGCTTCCAACTCACCTTGCTACACATACTTGTCTGTTCGTCCACCTATTGTTGCCGCTTTTATGAATAATAATAATGCATTTAGTAGGTTTTGGCCATCTTTATCATTGTATGTACACTGCTCAGCCACTGGGGCACTGAATTAGCAATACTTTTAAACCTTACTAAGTGCTGCTATAATTATATGTCATGACCTATCCATAAGTTTCCAGGACTTATTTTGTGTTTGTTTTACGAATTCTGAAGGGGTCAAGATACATGTAATTTGGAAGCTCCTCTAAACAGATGACAGATTTATCTATAGTACTTCATTCTTTTCATATTGATGTCTGGTGTCCCCTTACTTGTATGTACTGCGGAGTATATGTTGGCGACTCACTAATTTAAAATAATAATTTGTGTTCTCTTCAAAATCAAGATTTTTTTTGTTTGTTTCAATACAAAATATAAAGGGAATACAGCTGTTGATCTACAAAACAAATAATTGGTAGTATAATACATTTAAAACAAATGAAGACATTGCACAGCTTGAAATATACTCACAGGATTGATAGTTATATCGCCTCTGGGTGCCTCCCCTTGGACATCTGGGGGGATGTTTCTTTGGGAGGTGGGATTGCTACACTAAGGGAACATTGCGCTTATTGCAAGGGTATAGGGGAGTACGGGGATAAAGTACATCATTCTAGTAAGGTGCGTGTGTAATTATAAAAGTAAAATATATTGTAATGTAAACAATCTTGAATTGTCATTTTCTTCACCATTCCTGGTCAGTCAGACATCACAAACCTAATGGCTTCCTTCCCTCTGCTTTCTTCTTCCACCAGGATATCGATCACACCAATATCTTCTTGTCTATCCTCTAGTTGCCAATATTAATATAACTTGATTTTACCTCTGTTTAATTTTAATGTACACGTTGACTGCAATCGGAATGTGCACTACACCAAGGATTAGAGCCCTATAAAAAAATTAAAAAAACATGGAATAATATATTTTGACTATCCTCGGTCCAACTACTTACTATTCATTTTAAATACACAGTCTATTTATCTAGCACAGAACAGAGCCCTGCTTCGATGTCCTTGGAAAGTGAATGGAAAAACCCCTAATAATATAATGACAAAACCGTGGCGGAGGTAAAGGAAGATAATTGTGCCTTTACTCTGCCATCTCTCAAAACTCCTAACTATGAATATAGTGAATGGGTCTTTTGTGTTTGTTTGATACCCTTGGGAATTTTTGGATGGAAGCCAGGTCACAGTTAAGAATTCCATTAAGCAGTTCTTCAGCAAACTATTTAGGATATATTTTGAGTCCCGACATATATTTGATTTGACAGGATACTCAAATGTACTCAAATGCCGCTGAGGTATGGGGTAACATTAAATCACTAAAAAAAAACTCTACCAATGTATAGAAACCCTCTAGCTGTTGCATTTACAGCTGCACATCCTTTGTTACATTGAGAGCTGAAATGTGTACTGAACAAGGCTAAATCCCCAGCACTCTTAAAAATAGACAATTTAATAGCCGAATGTTAATGCTTGCTTGGATTGTTGTGCATACATACTACAGTTTGTGTGTGTGTGCACATTGAGGAAATCCAGAAGCATTTCAACTTGGAAAAGCAATGAAACGTGTTTATCAACCATTGGGACAATTACAAGTAGAGTAGCCAGTTGAAATTGTTCCAAATTATTGTTTCTTTTTTTGTACTTTGCCTTCTACAGTGACAGGCAATGGAAATTGTGTAGCTATGCTTTTATTGGTAATCAAAAGTCCTTGGTGCAAAAATAAAAAGTAAACGGTGTTAAAAAGCAATATGTTTTTAAATATATACTAAAATATTGTGGTAATCTTTTTAAAAGGGAATTGTCACTTTCCAGGAAATTAATATTATGTTTATTCCCTAGTTTTATTAACGTAACACTACAGTCACCTAAATTACTTTAGCTAAATAAAGCAGTTTTAGTGTATAGATCATTCCCCTGCAATTTCACTACTCAATTCACTGTCATTTAGGAGTTAAATCACTTTGTTTCTGTTTATGCAGCCCTAGCCACACCTCCCCTGGCTATGATTGACAGAGCCTGCATGAAAAAAAACTGGTTTCACTTTCAAACAGATGTAATTTACCTTAAATAATTGTATCTCAATCTCTAAATTGAACTTTAATCACATACAGGAGGCTCTTGCAGGGTCTAGCAAGCTATTAACATAGCAGGGGATAAGAAAATCTTAATTAAACAGAACTTGCAATAAAGAAAGCCTAAATAGGGCTCTCTTTACAGGAAGTGTTTATGGAAGGCTGTGCAAGTCACATGCAGGGAGGTGTGACTAGGGTTCATAAACAAAGGGATTTAACTCCTTAATGGCAGAGGATTGAGCAGTGAGGCTGCAGGGGCATATTCTATACACCAAAACTGCTTCATTAAGCTAAAGTTGTTCAGTTGACTATAGTGTCCCTTTAAGGAAACTGTCCTAGTGGCTCCAAAGAGGGTCAATCTGGCTCTGAGAAGGTCAGTGAAATGTAGCTTGGGGAAAGAAAGGGACAGCACTGCTAAATAAGGGGCAATTAAACAATACCAGGAAAAGAAGGGGAATGCTGTTAGAGAAGGATGGCAAGTTAACATGGATAGAGGTGATATGCATGGAGAAAGGTGACCTTGATGAAAAGAAAAAAGACAAAGTAAAAGAGGCATGTCATGAATTAGAAAAGGAAAGGTAGGCATGGGGGAGAAGAAAATAGCTTTTTCTTAGAGTTGATCTTTAAACTGTTTAGCAGATAACTCCCTCATTTTGTATCATATATGGCAATCCCACATTATGAAACCAAATTTAGGGGGCCACCTACTAAACTGCTGAGATTAAAATTAAGAAAATGGCTTATTTTCTGTTATTTGTTAATATCACTAGTATTACTATATTAAATTTTTCACTAAATAGATTAATGCAGTCCTCCATGCGTACACAGATATGGTATCCAGCCTTTATGCAGAGAAATGTTGCTGATCCCTGCTTTACTGTGTTGGGGGATAGGGTAGCTTACATTTTCAGCAAGCTTGCTGACATGAAATGTGGCCAGTGGCTACAGGCAGCAAAATGTGTTCCCCTATAGGCTGGTAATCATTCCTGTTGTATAGAGGGTGAGTAAGGCTTAATGCACTACATTTTATTTTGCAAAGTATATAAAAGTGAAAACATTCTAACAAGATTTGGAGAGTGAAGGGAATAAAAAAATATGGGGCTCTACACCAAAATAAAGATAACACAAGTTATATGTGATTTCTAGAGAAGTGCCAGTTCTTCTTTAACATAAAAAAGGTTGAGGACAATGAAAAAAGTGTCTCTGTATTAGTAACACACCTGCTCCCCCCACCCCCCTCTGCCCAAAGAGTATTTCATAAAGATGAAATCACTGAAATTCCAGTCCAGGCAAAAGATATACTGAGACAAAGTAGGGACTACTTTTGTCTCTGTATTTTTCCTACAAACTGATACTTTTAGACACCGGGCGGGGCTTGCGCCGTCTAGAAGTGTCACTTCCCAACCCTTCTCCAGTGACAGCTGAAAACAGGGCCAGCCTTAGACTTTTAGGTGCCCTGTGCGAAAAATTTTCACATCGCTTTAAAAAATTTAGAGTAGGGTTGGGGAGTTAATAACCTTTTTGTTGATGAACCAATTTTAATTATATTACATAACGTATAGATCTTTGTTTGACTAGGTATGGAAGATGACATATTTTAAAATGAGCTCCATTTGCCTCCTCACAAAGTGGTGCTCTTTCAATTCATTGTTCATAACATTCATTAATATTTGAGGCTTGAACAATCGAATTTCTGCCTGATAACTTCTTGAGAGGTCACCGCCCCCCACCCCCCAACCAGACAGTGCATTTGGTAAGGGGTAATTGGCGCTGATGGATTATCAATGTATTTTCTGTACCCCAGAATGACCGTTTTACTTAATGATGAAGACGTGTAAATAAAAATGAGCTTCGTCAGGCATGAGTTGAAGAATAAATTAATTGTTTTCTCTGGCTTATTCATTGTTACTTCGTGAAATTACATATTTCAACACTGAACACTGAAACAAACAGGATAAATGGCAAAGGAATTTTCATTTGCCATTTATCCTTTTTGTTTCAGTGTTCCCTGCTAGCAGTGGTATCATTCCTCTGCTCCTTTCCTTGCAGATTGAAGTTCACAGCTGAAAGATACTGCACATTGGTTGTTTTTCTTCTTATATCCCCTCTGGAGGAAACAATACCGTGAGAGTGGTGTGTTGCTGCCCTAAAAGCAAAAAGGTTCCCCTTAAGGAGCCAATATTATATAGGCTCCAGAACATGTGAGTGGTTCTAGCTTTTTGTTTAATATCAGATCAGAACTGTTTTGTACCATCTGCACTATTTTTTGTTTTGTCTTTTTTTTTTTTGTGGTCATTTTATGTACCTTCTAGTAAATTATCACACTGTATTTGAGGAGAATTATTTACCGTTCCACTAAGAGGTATTTTATACTACATTTTGTTGCTATTTTATGTAGTGTGTTGAGCTGCTGATCACCAAGACACTTTATTGTACCACATATTCCCATCAGAGGTAATTTTCCAGTTGTAAGGTTACTTTAGGATTATAATTTGTATTAAATTAAGTGTTTCATGTACTTTTTAGTAAATTTTTAATAAAAGAAAAGTTTTGGCACAGTTGGGTTGTATTGCTCTAGAATAATTACACTTGCAGGGCAGTGGGAGTTGGCACCCAGACCACTCCAACGGGCAGAAGTGGTCTGGGTGCCTGGAGTGTCCCTTTAAACGTGGAATATAGCTTTGACCTGTTATTTAATGCATGCTATGTAATGTATAAACCAATGTTCTCTGACCTGAATGTCTTGCGTATGTTTGGCCTTGTATATCTATGCTACTATCTATTTACTGTGCTATGATAGTAAATAACCTGTTCAATAAACAAGAAATTAAACACATATAGAAACATAGAATGTGACGGCAGATAAGAACCATTCGGCCCATCTAGTCTGCCCAATTTTCTAAAGACTTTCATTAGTCCCTAGCCTTATCTTATAGTCAGGATAGCCTTATGCCTATCCCACGCATGCTTAAACTCCTTTACTGTGTTAACCTCTACCACTTCAGCTGGAAGGCTATTCCATGAATCCACTGCCCTCTCAGTAAAGTAATACTTCCTGATATTATTTTTAAACCTTTGTCCCTCTAATTTAAGACTATGTCCTCTTGGATATAAAGGTTTAATACATCCCTCCAATGTTATGCATGTAGTGTACCTCTAGACACAGCTTGGGTGGCTCAGCTGTATTGTTACCTGAACGTTGATTGGTACTTCTGCATCTATAGCAGCAATTTATTATCCCCTCATTATGTGATTCATAAAATACCACCACACCTTGTAATTAATTATTTTTTTGATTATTATATTTTTTTCGGACAATATAAGTATACAAAGACAGGCAGGCTTAGAACATATATAACAAAGAAATGTAATATTTTTACAATTGACTTGAATTTAAAAGTACTTGGCTGCTGTGTGTTATTCTTAAAAAGCAGCATGCTCTTTTTCCTTTCCAGACCTATAATTAGGCATCTGGCTGCAATAAAACATCTGGTAATCAGCCTACTTACTCTGTGCCATGTTGTGCTTGTATCTATGTAAGCCAAGTAGGGTATTGTCCTGTATTCAGCCTTTGGCCCTTTCTTTGCATGACTTTACATTTGTGTACCTACCTACTTTTTAAGTAGCCATTGAGGCTGCAGTATATAATAGTGTGAAAAGAATATTGATTATTGGTATAAAATATTACTACAAACTGCTGGATAAATGCTGTTGAAATTTGAAATGGTGATATGTACAAATAAAATGTAATTGGTATTTAAGTAGACTAAGAATGCAGCACCTCTGCACAAGCTCTGAAATTCCATTGAATTTTTTTTTGTCCATTTAGCCTTTGTGTCTTCTTTGCTTCTGGGCAGTATTAATAGAGGAGACAAGGTAATGGTATTAATTTTGTAACCTGTTATTAGTGGAATGAGCGATAGTGTCAGGGGCGAAAAGGTAAGGTACAATGCTAATAGCCAAGCCAAAAAGTTCTCGCCACTGCAAAAGTCATATTGCAATGTGTTCGTGGGTATAGACAGGATAGCACCTTGCCCCCAATGCTACCATATTTTCCTAGCATGTTGCTACAAGCCAACAGTTGCAAAATGTGTTGCACAGCTGCTTGTAAACTCTATATATTTAAAATGATTAAAAGGCAAAATAATTCAGAAAAAAATGAGAATTACATGCAATTTGGCTCACAGTTTTAGATAAAATTTGAAAAGAGCATTTAGGGAAGTAATAAACTACTATATGTCCCTTTGGCCTTAAATTGTAAGTTCGCCTTGACTTCCATACAATTCTTTTCTGCTACAGAAGAAAGTCAACATAAGAAGGGAAACATAAGCCTGGCAGCAGCATTCATTATGGCGCATAGACAAATTAGGAGAAAATTACAGCAGTCACTGTGAGAAATTCTAAGAGCGTGAACAAGCTCCTTAGAAGCATCTTGTTTAAGAATGGGATGGGTATGGGCAATGTTTTTAAGGTGGAATTGGTGTGAAGTGGAGCCAGAATCAAAGATAACACCAAGGTAGCCAACTTGGAAGGACAAATATAAAAGAAAGAGCCACAACAACAGACTTCTGTACATAAGAGGCACCTTTTCAACCTGTGATTGTCTTTGTGAAGCCTTGGTTTCAGTATGTCACATACAGCTTCAATAAGAAACGTGTTTAATTACAAAAAGGGGGGAGTCACAAGGCAGTGTGGTTATTCTTTAATATGCAAAAGTTAGAATATTTACAAAATTTCAATGTTTTATATAGAATAAATAGGGAAATCTGAAGAATGATTAATGGTAATCTATAAAAAAAAAAAAAAGTATAAAAACATATACAGTGGGACCTCTGTTTACAAACGCCTCAGTTAACATAATTTTCGGATTACAAAATGAAAATCCATTTAAAATACTGCCTCGGTTTACAAATTTTTTTCGCAATACAAAGCAAGTTTCCCCAGGATGCATTGCACCTGGGAGGTTTATAGCACTGCCCCCTGCATGCTGGGACCTGTGGGTAGCACGTGGCGTCGAGTGTGTAGGTGTTGGAGCAGCTTTTTTTCATAGAGTTTTGGAGCCATTCTGGAAATTATTTGCAGTTGTTTTGGGACTTTTTGGTGCATTTCTCAAGCTGTGGAAAGGTAGGGAGCTGAGCTTCGTCGTTTGCATGCCTTTTATTGTGTGTTCTGCATTGTGGGTTGGTTTCCATGCCAGCTCATTTTGACTTTTTTTCTGACCTCCAGAATGGATTAATTGGTT
>OW240915.1:202345228-202418007 GCA_933207985.1 Pelobates cultripes | reverse complement strand
TCAGTTAATACACACTGTGTATTTTTTTAATTCAAAGTTTCTTTGTAAAATATTTTCCTTATTTTAATTTGCTCTATATGTACATTAGAGCGTTTAACCATTAATACACATACAAATCCACAGATCACATGTCGCATATACATAGATAGACACAGTCACATACAGATAACTAACATTACTAACATGAATTTTTTTCAGGAATTCTAAGCGGATTTCATATTTGGCGCCAAAATAGCTGAATTCGAAGCACAGGTGACTTTGAAATTCACTGACAATTGTCGTTTTAGTTAAGAAGCTTGTCAGGTATGAACACACATGATGTACACAGACACATCATAAAACGCAGTCACAGATATACACACATTATCACAGTTAGGGTACAGATGAGGGTATATGACAGACAGGATATGTAGGTAGTCTTACACCAGCAGACTAATGCTGATGTAACACCACCTATACTCAGCATCTTCTTTCCCTGTCACAGACTGGAGGAGTTTCTGTGGCTGGGAACTCAAGGCTGTATTACAGTCTCCTACCTTGTCCCAAGCTGCCTCTGCTTTCATGCAGTGCCCCTTCTCTCTGGTGCCCGATCACAAGTCTCCTCTGTCCCCGATCTCCAGTGCTGGCCTCTGGTGGGCTGGAGGTGAATAGCAGGGAGTGCTGATCATAACTTCTCCCTCGAGGTTCTGTCGCTGTGTGGAGTCAGAGCGCGGCCTGGGAATCTCTGAGGCTGCGCTCTGACTCATTAACTGAGCGCCAGAACCGCGAGGGAGAAGTTATGATGATCTGGCTGCAGCTCCTGCTAGGTGCACCACTGGACCATCACGGAGTAATTTTTCATGTAATAGGATGGACTCAGCTTGTGAGCCGTGTCGGCTGCCAGGGCGCCCCTTGTGTTATGGCGCCCTGTGCGACCGCACAGCTCGCACACCCCAAAGGCCGGCCCTGGGGGAGTAAGGACCATTAGGGGAGTGGGGGGGAGTAAGGACCACTAAGGGGGAGAAGGACCACCAAAGGGGGGTAAGGAGGGAGGACCACTAGGGGGGGGAGGGTAATGACCACTGAGGGGGGGGAGATTACCACTAAGGGGGTGGGGGGAGGAGGGGAAGGTCTACTAAGGGGTTTGGGAGAGGGAGGACCTCTAAGGGAAGGGATGGAGGACCACTAAGGGAGAGAGGGGGGAGTGAGAAGACCACCAAGGGGGGACTGCAGAGGGACAGGGGGCCAAGGGAGAGCACTAAGGGACAGAAGGGGTAGAACATGGAGGGACAGGAGGGAAGGGGAAATCAATAATTGACAGGAGGGGAGAGCACTATGAAAATTTAAAAAAAAAATAAAGAGCTGTTCCCCTCTCAGTCCCTATCCTACCCCACAAAGCCTCTCTTTTACACTACACACAAACACAATGCATTCCCTCCCTACACACACACACACACACAGAAACATACAATGCATTCCTACTCACACACAGACACACCCGAAACACAATGCATCCCTTACGTTCACACAAACACTCATTCTCTTACACACAGAAACAAAATGCATCTCTTACACAATCAATGCACCCCTTACAGACACACACTGCATTCAATTACATACACAGAAACACACCTTGCACCCCTTACACACACAGAAACATACAATGCATTCCTTACACGCAAACACACACTGCATCCCCTATAAACACACTACATCCCTTATACAAATTGGTATCCCTATACACTACATTCTATAAGAACACACACACATTGCATCCTCTACAATAACACATAAACATCCCTTACACACATACACTACACTTCCTGTGAGAGAACTCATGGGTGGGCCATGTAGGTATTTATGGGTGGGCATTGTAGGCATACTCATGGTCAAGCCCTGGGGGCCCAGACCTTGAGCTGTGTAAGGGGCCCTAAAAAATGGAGCTGCTTCCTGTTCGTTAATTGTTGTGAGCACTGTTAAAAACAGTCTCCAGAGAGCCTCTTCTACACCAGACCTGTGGAGCCAGACTGAGCCCATCATCAGCCTCTTGTCCTCATCTGGTGGTAAGTAGGCAATCCAATATATTACTAGCACTAATCTCACATTAAATGGATACTATAGTCACCAGAAGCACTACAGCATAATGTAGTGGTTCTGGTGTCTATAGCCTGTGCCTGTAGGCTTTTTAATGTAAACACACTGTCTTTTCAGATAAAAGACACTTTGTGAAGACTGGCGTTGGCCCATATGGGCGGGGCATTGTGATGTTACATGGTGGGCAGGACATTGGGGGGGGCGGCAAATTTTTATTTGCCTAGGGCGGCAAAAATCCTTGCACCGGCCCTGTGTGTATGGATGTATGCATTAAGCAGTGTGTGTGTATTTGGAAGACCTAACTGGAATGAATATGGCAAAATGTAGGCCAAAATAGCGGATCTAGAAGAATTCTCCAATTCGGCTTCAGGTAAGATATTTTTGCTTAAACTTTGCAATTTGGTTTTCAACTCACTGCAATTCAGAATTTAGTAAATAAACGTCTGTGAGAGTGTATTTGCTTTCATGAGGGGGCGGCAGAATGGATCTTTGCCTAGGGTGGCAAAAAATTCTTGCATCAGCCCTGCTCACAGAATGCTAGTACATGTGCTAGATGTGTGATCTTATAGCCAGTGTCTTTAAAGGACCACTATAGTGCCCTGAGGGTGCCCCCACCCTCAGGGTCCCCCTCCCGCCCGGCTCTGGAAAGGGGAAAGGGGTAAAAACTTACCTTTTTCCAGCGCTGGGCGGGGAGCTCTCCTCCTCCGTTCCGCCCCGTTGGCTGAATGCGCACGCGCAGCAAGAGCTGCGCGCGCATTCAGCCTGTCGCATAGGAAAGCATTTACAATGCTTTCCTATGGACGCTGGCGTGCTCTCACTGTGAAAATCACAGTGAGAAGCACGCAAGCGCCTCTTGTGGCTGTCAATGAGACAGCCACTAGAGGATTAGGGGGAAGGTTTAACCCATTCATAAACATAGCAGTTTCTCTGAAACTATGTTTATTAAAAAATGGGTTAACCCTAGCTGGACCTGGCACCCAGACCACTTCATTAAGCTGAAGTGGTCTGGGTGCCTAGAGTGGTCCTTTAAGGCTTACTTTTCAGTGTGTTTATATGGGTTTCATACTATATGTCTAGTATGTACCTGCGTTGGTACATTTGCTGAATGTTTTGCACAATTATTATTTAGTGCTACTATTCCCAGAATTATGTCTGTTTTGGGGTAAATTTTGCTTTGCAAGGGGTGCTTGAATCTAAAATTGCATAGGTTTCTAATTCTGTCAGCTTTTGCTAACATTACAGTAAATATAATTAAATCAGACACAAATTAAGGGTTTTGCTGCTTTTTGTTTTAGTAACTCCTCAACAAATCCTCGTAACACTGGGAGCTCAGTGTCTTAATACGTTTTCTCCATTAGAGGGATAAACCTTGTAAATAAACAATTTTCGCTGTGAGTGGTACTTTAACCCTGCAGAATTGCCCATCTATATGGGACAAAGATGTTTAGCTTGTTATTCTGCCTTCTAGTGACTTTTCTGTACAGACTTATCTTGATTGACTTCTGGATATTTTCCAGCGGTGCTCATTAATATTGGGATCAACAGCAATTGTTCTGCTATCTCTGGAAACAATACAGATTTCTGGTAAACTGCATAGATTTGCTTGTAGAATTGTTACATCTGGCAGCTGTTTACATACAGTAAGCTGAATGTTTAGTGTCCCTGCTGCTTTTAATTCAATTTACTATCTCAAGTAACTGGCAAATGTTTTATGTGCTGTACATGTATTATGACCTCTAACGTCCATAAGGTTTTTTTTTTTTTTCACCCGGTCATTGACATTTTGAATTATGTCTATTAATCCTTTTAGGACCAAGACTTTTTGAGATCATTATTATTTGTAAAGTGTCATCAAATTCCGTAAGCTGTACAATAGATAATTACAAGAAGACGAGCTGGACACACAGGGACAGAGGGTATTGAGGGCCCTGCTCAAATGAGATGTGACGTGTTTGTGACCAAGGCTTTTTTGTCACTTTTACCATGCATTCATCTTTTCTTTTCTCCTTTTTATTTTTATTTTTTTTTTAAATTGTTCTTTATTGGCGATTTATAGAGATCCTATTGACAAAATATACATATATCCGTAACTACAATGTTAAGGGGAAAACCTTGACTATTTTATTAAAGTTATCACAGAGTGTTTTTCTCTCCCTTTTGAGGGAATTAAATCTATATTTAGTTTTTAGGGGTTTTTTTTGCTTCTTGATCATCCCATGCTCTAATAGTTTTGTAGTTCCTATCTGAGCTAGTGAATGACATTCTCTCATATGCTTCATTTAGGGATACTTGTGCTATGACTTCCTGTTTGGTGGTGACGAGAATAGAAGCCTACTTTCTAGCAATTAGCAGGTTTGCCACTAAGAGAATATGGGAAGCAATTTGTTTAGATTCTTTTGGTACTCCTCCGGGGAACATAGATAATACAAAATAAATCTGCTTTCCATATCTGGATCATCGTTCATGTAGCTGCTAGACATCGCCAACAAAGATTAGAATATGTTTCTAATCGTGTGGGGACTAGGTACTATCTATAGGCAATTTTTCACAGTAATTCTAAGTGGGAAGAACATTAAGATAGCCCTTTGTGTACTCGACGTGCCTATTCCCATTCTCAGGTATTATGTCCAAGATGTTTTCCTCATGCTTATTTAATATAAAGTATCAATTGATCCCTCTTCTAAATTTGATACTGTGATGGAGTTCCAGTACTGCAACAGAGTAGTAGCTCCGCCCAATTTGCTTCCTAGTCCCTTGCCGGGACCCTTAAAGGACCACTATAGTGCCAGGAAAACAAACTCATTTTCCTAGCACTATGTAGTTCTTAGGTCCCCCCACCCTCATGGCCCCCCTCCCGCTGGGCTGAAGGGGTTAAAACTCTTTCAGCCACTTACCTTTTTCCAGCGCCCGGGCTCCCTCGGCGCTGGTGACCTCTCCTCCTCCTGCTGACGTCAGCGCCGAATGCGCATGCTCGGCAAGAGCCGCGTGCGCATTCAAACCGCCCATAGGAAAGCATTACTCAATGCTTTCCTATGGACGTCAGTGTCTTCTCACTGTGATTTTAACTGTAAGAATCGCAGAAGCGGCCTCTAGTGGCTGTCAGTGTCAGTGAGACAGCCACTAGAGGCTGGATTAACCCTCAGTGTAAACATAGCAGTTTCAGCTGCAGGGTTAAAACTAGAGGGACCTGGCACCCAGACCACTTCATTGAGCTGAAGTGGTCTGGGTGCCTATAGTCGTCCTTTAAGTACTTTAACCACAGTCAAGGAGGCTTGACTGGGATCTTTTTGGAGCTTTTTCACCCGACCTGGCTGCAGCTCTCGTTCGAGGCAAGTATAGTTCCCTTTGCCTATACCTCTGCAGCCTTTCTTTCAGGCAGGTGTCGTCCCTCTGCTTATTCTTCTACAGCTTTCCTTCCAGACATGTATGCATCTCTGCCTGCAATGTGATTGCTCTTGACTTTATAAAGGCTTTATATGCGGCTCTCAGGCCTAGCTCTTTGATTTGTCCCAGGGCTAGAGGGATTCTGCAGCCAGTCAACAAGTACGACATCTCTGTGACTGGAATCTCTTTAAATCCACACAGGATACGCCATTCCAAAAGGAACTAGCATGCTAAACTTTATTTTTCTTTGAGACTAGCCCATATGATCATTACAGAAAGCTTACGGTGATGCATGCAAATACATATAACTAAAACATGTGAAGAAATATACCGGCACTCATAATAACACATAAACATATTAATAAAGGGGCGTGGAATACAAAAACTAACATGACATATCTCTACTGCCTGCAGAAATCATAATATGCAAATTAACAAGCCTGGCTATTCAGGTAGTGCATATAGCTGTTGCTACCACAACAATAAAACAATGCACACCCTGCACCTATAGTGGGCACAGCGTGACTTAAACATAGGGAAAGTCCAGGATCCTACAAAATTTTACAGCGCTACTGAATTTGCTGGCGCTATATAGATTATAAAATAATGAACATAATAGTATCGGTAGAAACCGTAGGTGATGACTACCATCACAGATACATGGGGATGAAGCCCCCTGCCTCCCATTGCCTACTATTAAATGTAGGAATCAAGTAGTTAAAACTGGAAAGAGGGTTGTTAGGAAAAGGGGTTTAGACTTGCATATCCTTGTACAAAATTTATCCCATTCTTTAAAGGACCACTATAGTCACCCAGACCACTTCAGCTCAATGAAGTGGTCTGGGTGCCAGGTCCCCCATGGTTTAACCCTGCAGCTGTAAACATAGCAGTTTAGAAAAACTGCTATGTTTACATTGCAGGGTTAATCCAGCCTTTAGTGGCTGTCTTCCTGACAGCCGCTAGAGACGCTTCTGCGACGCTCACTGTGAAAATCGCGTTGAGCCACGCAGAATGTCCATAGGAAAGCATTAAGAACTGCTTTTCTATGGACGTTTTTAATGCGCGTGCGGCTCTTTCCATGCATGCACATTCGGCTCCCGTCTGGAGCTGACATCGTAGGGGGAGGAGAGGTCACCAATGCTGAGGGAGCCCGGCACTGGATTAAGGTAAGTGGCTGAAGAGGTTTTAACCCCTTCAGCCCAGCGGGAGGGGTGCACTGAGGGTGGGGGGACCCTAAGGATTATATAGTGCCAGGAAAACAAGTTGGTTTTCCTGACACTATAGTGATCCTTTAGGTCAAAGGGCAGTGGTCCGTAGTATGTCTGGTGTTTTAGGTCTGCCACATCTGTTTTGGAATCAGAAAAGTGTTTGTATACCATTGGCCTTGGTCCAAAAGGTTTCTATCTTGACCCACTGTGGGTTTTCTTCCCCTTTTTGTAGTGTCATCACTTGGCTTAAAGATGTTGCTTGATAATTTTTCAGCTCCGGCAAGTCCAATCCTTCCTCTGTCACACGCAGCTTAGTTATTTATAATGGTATCCTAGCCCTAAAACCTTAATGTATTTTTCCGTTCAAAAGCCGCATAGGCAAGGATCTGAATAGGCATTGCAGTTTGGGGAGTAATAGCAGCTTGATTGTCGCTGTAAGTCTTAGCCAAGATAAAAATTTCAATTTTTTTACAGTTTATTGGGGTTTTGCCTGGTTTTTATGATAGTAACCCCAGTTGCTGACAAAAGTTCTAGGGGCAGTCCTGAGCGCTCTATGGCCAATTCGAACAGGTGCTGTAGATATGGCATAAAACACAAAAAATCACTCTTTAAAATTAATTTGAAAAGACAGTGAAGGTAAAATTAAATACAATTTACCTATATGCTAATATTCCAAACATTCTATTCTATTTTCTATATTTGCTGTAGATATGGTGCAAGTTGTACTTTGAATTTCTTATAGTATATGTTAATCTATCTGATCCTGGAGATTTATGAGATGGTAATTCTTGTATTGTTTTGGTCATCTCTTCAGTTGAGGGAGGAGACATGATTTTTTGTGCCAGCGTAAGGTCAGGTACTTCTTTATAGGCATGGTATGTAGTTGCTTCACTTATGGAGTTGTTGGGATAGATCTGTCTTAGCAGAGATTGTATACCCTTTTGTATTACTGAGCGAGCTTGTTGCGAATGTCTGATGGCTTGAGTAATTTGTTACCTTTGTCTGAAACTGTGGCCCCAGCTGACAGAGCGGACTCCTAGAAATCAAAATGTACCAGTGGGTTCTTTGTACCACTCAGGATTTAACACATGCTGGTGCCTTTAACGCATGGCGGTATAGACAGTCATATGGTCCTTAAGTATTTAAATATCACAAATCATAAATTGATTCCAAAACTTCCAAATGTTCCCAAAATATTAGTTTTATTCGCTAGTTTTATTTAAACATAGTATTTCACAGTTGAAATGTTTGTGTGTGAAGCTTTTATACATTTTGGATCAAGTGATACAGTGATGTATGTTTTGACATCAGAATTTTTGGAACACACTATGGGAAAACTAATTTTGTGAAAACTACATAGTTTTTAAATATTAAACGTTACAGTATAAAAATAGGTTGTAAAATATAGCATTTGTATTCGTTAAAAGTAAAGAAAGTGTACCTCATTTCTTTTTGTACATAGTGTCCACAAAACAATGCAGAAAGAAAACAATTGTAAATTAATGATATCTAGAAGGTAGCCCAATGTGCAGGCACATGATTCCATCCCATTGATACAACTTAAAATAGGTAGGAGAACAAAATTAGATATTGGTACACTGAGCAGAAACATAACCACAATTTTTAGGAGCCAATTATAAAAAGCTATATCTTTTGTAGGTTGAATGTTATAGCTGTTAAATCATTGTGTATTATACGAACAACAGGAAGACCAAATGGGTCTTATTATTTGAAGGCAGAGGGGAGGAGGGTCTCAGTATTATCGTTATATAAAAACACACTCACAGTAAATTGCTATTCATGGAGTAGGATGAATAATACAGTAGCTAAAGTTCCACATTGTCTGAGTACTATGCAGATGGCACATGCATTGAGTCATGTTTTTTGTCAAATTGAAAACCGTTTCAGATAAAACAGGCAGACTGCACCAAACGTCTGTTTACACTATAACCCCTACAGTAGCAGTCATGGTGCCTATTCTGCCCCTTTGATTGTTGGTTATACCAACTCTTATGTTAGAACAACATCCTCCTGCAAACCAACCTTCTAAGTTTATTTTTTTACAATTGACATTGTATTCTGCATATCACTTGAGTCACTCTCAACCATTGTATCCCAGATACTTTCAGATGATTCTCATGGGAGCAGTGCAGTTCGTTTCAAGATAGGTTTAACTAAACCGTAGCTCGTATCCTGCTGTAATATGGAAAACAGATGTTGCCAAGGTAAAAGTAGGTTTGGGAAGGAAGGGGAATATTTTAACGCTGTGATATTGTGATAGGGAGGATTGGGGATAGCATCCAAATCACTTACAAGACTTATGGTTGAGAAATATTACCCTGGTCTGTATCAAGGGAATTGGATTGAATAAATTTAATTGTATTTGGTTGTAACTGGGCAGTTTTTGAATAGAAAGCATGAAAAGGTATTGTAAATAGCCAAATGAGTTTAGCCAAAGTATGACAACTCTGCTGTCATTAACCCCTTAAGGACACATGACATGTGTAACATGTCATGATTCCCTTTTATTCCAGAAGTTTGGTCCTTAAGGGGTTAAAGGACCACTATATTGCCAGGAAAACAAACTTGGTGTTCCTGGCACTATAGGCAGGGCCGGATTAACATAGGGGCTGATGGAGCTGCAGCTCCAGGCCCAGGCCCATGGAATAGGCCCATTGATTTAAAAAAAAAAAAAAAAATTTTTTTTTTTTTTTTACATTTTTTTTCACACACTACTCTTAGGGATTCCACCTGGCTTTTATTTTATTGGCACAGCCAGTATTTGAGGCTGCCTGGCTGGTGCCAATATTGCAGTGATACTGGCAATATAAATGCTGGTATTTTTCTCAGTATAAATGGAGATTACTCTGCAATACCAGCACTGGCCAGTAGGGGTCACTGTGTATGGAGAGAGGCAGGGATAGGAAGTTCCAGCATATCCCTCCCTGCCTATCTATACTCACTGATCTGCAGGGGTGCAGCTACAGAGAGTCCAGACAGCAACTCCCACCCTGCAGAGACAGCCTACAGCTCAGGGAAGTAAGGGATGGGGAAAGGCTGCAAGGAGACATACACTGAGACACTAAGGGACATTGGGAGACATTATGGCAGACACTGAGACACTAAGGGACATTGGGAGACATTATGGCACAGACACATGGGGACACAGTGTCCTCATGTCTCCCAGCCAGTGTCCCTGGTGTCTCAGTGCCCCCTAGTCTCCCAGTGACCCATAGTCTCCCAGTGCCCCCAGTCTGCCAGTGTCTCACTGTCCCCATGTCTCCTAGTGCCTCCATGTCTCTCAGTGCCTCAAGTGTCACAATGTCCCCAAGCTAGTGTCCCTAGTGTCTGTGGCCCTGGTGTCTCAGTGTCCCCATGTCTCCCAGTGCCCCCATGTCTCAATGTCCCCATGTCCCCCAGTCAGTGTCTCTAGTATTTTTGTCCCTAGTGTCTGTGTCCCCATGTCTTCAAGTGTCCCCTATTTTCCCATTGTCCCCATTTGTCCCAGCCAGAGTCCCCTAGTCTCCCAGTGTCACTGGTGTCTCCGTGCCCCTAGGTCTCCCCGTGTCCCCAGGTCTCCCCGTCTTCCTAGTGTCCTAGTGACATGGGGACCCTGGGATACATGGGGACACAGGGAGACATGGGGCATTGAGATACTGATACATAGGATCACTGGGAGACCTGGGGACACGACACTAGGGGACACTGGGAGACATGGGGCACTGAGACACTGATACATAGGAACACTGAGACCTGGAGTAATCGACACATGGGGGCATTGAGTCATGAGGGCACTGGGAGACATGGGGGCACTGGGAGGAATCCATTTATACAGCAGATTTAAACTATGTAGTTTTTGGTGATTTTACAGCATTTTCTCTTATGTCACTCCTTGTGATTTACATCATGTGATGTCACCCACACATATTTAATTATGCAAATTAGTAAGGCCGGTATGCTTTTCCAAGAAAGGTGGCAACCCTAACTACTTTTCACATACTCTTACTTAAGTATGGAAACTTAAGAGGGATGTATGGGAACAAAACTTGTGTGGACTGGCTGATAATGAATATAGTTAAAGGAACACTATAGTCACCAGAACAACTACAGCTTATTGAATTTGTTCTGGTGAGTAGAATCATTACCATCAGGCTTTTTGCTGTAAGCACGGTCTTTTCAGAGAAAATGCTGTGTTTACATTACATCCTAGTGATAACTTCACTGGCCACTCCTTAGATGACTGTTAGAGATCCTTCCTGGGACATGGCTGCCTAAAATGCATCCAAACATTCAGTGTCTCCTCCCTCTGCATGTAGACACTGAACTTTCCTCATAGAGATTCATTAATTAAATTCATCTATATAAAGAGATGCTGATTGGCCAGGGCTGTGTTTTAATCATGCTGGCTCTGACCCTAATCTGCCTCTTTGTCAGTCTCAGCCAATCCTATGGGGAAGCACTGTGATTGGATCAGGCCACCACTTCTAATGATGTCAACAGACTGCTTGTTTTTATGAGTCTAACAGCATGCAGAGTTACAGCTTCAGGCTTGAATATAGTAGGATTTTGCTATATTTATGGATGCATGAGGGGCCCAGGGGGGCTAGATGATGGTGTTAACACTATAGGGTCATGAATTCATGTTTGTGTTCCTGACCCTATAGTGATCCTTTAAGGTAATGCTGACTTTGGTCTCTCTAACACTGTGGCATGTTCCCTTTCTTCTACACTCACTACATACAGCTTTTCTCTGTCCCAGACCATATACCAGGAGCTTCTGCCTGCTAGTAAGAAGGTAAGGAGACAAGTGGACCAGCGAGTATTAGGGGACAGTCCTTAGAAAGCGTTGAGTGAGCGCATCATTAGATGCATTTATGCCAAGCTCAGGGTGCTGTCTGCATAGTATGCCCTTAGTTGGCCAGCTGCATGATTGGCAGGCAGCCTGACATACATTCATGCCAGGCTGGCCTTCTAATTCTCAGACATGTCCTCTTTTTGGGCATGTTCGCCCCTTTTGGCAGGTTACGTGATTTGTGTCCGTGGCACACGCTTTTACCATGCCCATTGACTTCCTGCTTGACTGGACACTGCTGTTAGGGGTTATGGATTTACTTGAAAGATGAAAACATAAATTAGAGAGAGATTAGTCTAGGGTATGTGTTTTCTTATAGCTGCTGTTTTCTTTCTCTCCAGCACCATCTCCATCAGATACATGATGCTTGGGAGTGTTTTACTGTTTTTGGTCGATATGATTCTGTAATTAGGCCCGTCATAATTGTCAGCACCAGGCCCACTGGGCTCTTAATCTGGCCCTGACTATAGGGTCATTAGGTTCCCTCCCGCTGTGCTGAAGGGACTTAACTTTCACCAGCGTCGTGCTCCCTCTGTGCTGGGGAAATCTCCACCCCCTGCCGACGTCCGATCCGAATGCGCATGTGCAGCAAGAGCCGAGCGTGCATTCAAACAGTCCACATGAAAGCATTACTCAATGCTTTCCTATCGACGTCCAGCGTCTTCAGTGAGAATCGTGAAAGCGCCACTACAGGCTGGATTAACCCTCAGTGAAACATAGCAGTTTCTCTGAAACTGCTTTATTTTCAGCTGCAGGGTTAAAACTAGAGGAACCAGGCACCCAGACCACTTCACTGAGCTGAAGTGGTCTGGGTGCCTATAGTGGTCCTTTAAGCATTTAGAGAATATATACCTTTTTATTTGTTTAATTCAGATCCTTGGCTGAAGAGTTTTTAGTTTTAGAAATCCCAGCCTAGTCCACACTAACACAATGTCTATTCACATTTGCTATTCTGAATATTATTACTGAACTTAAAGGTGTAACATTATGGTGACATATATTCTTGTGTATTGCAAGTCAATCCTTCAGTTTCTTGTTTCTTATTTTCAGAGAAAAGTCAATGTTTGAGTGACTGCAACTAGAGGTGTTTCTAGGCAGTAATGTAGACGGCCACTAGAGGTGCTACCTGGGTCAGTGCTGCACAGTGCCCTGTGCAAACGTTCAGCATCACCACGCTCTGCATGGAGACGCTGAACACTCCCCGTAGAGATATATTGATTCAATGCATCTCTTTGAGGAGATGCTGATTGGTGCATTATGCTGTGCATGCACAATAGTCTCCCAATGCTTTCATATGGGAAAGCATTGGAGTGTCTGAGGTCATCAAATTTCATGATCTCAGCCAAGGAGGCAGAGTGAGGCAGGGCCAGGCACAGCAAGATGAGCGCAGCACTGGAAAAAGGGTAAACAAACTACCCTTTTAAAGTAAGGAGAGGGGTGCCGGCGACTTAAACTATAGTTTTAAAACTACAGTGTCAGGAATACATGTTTGAATTACTGAAACTATTGTGTTCTTTTAACTGTAAGAAGTGACTTAATGGAGACATGAATAGTTAGATTTTTTTTCAACAAAGTGATTTGAGGATGACTTTACGATAACTCATCTTCAGTGATTCCTGAATGCTAAACTTTCACTAAGAAACCACCATCTAACCCCTCCCTACTTACCCTCCTAAACATAGTAAAATATTACTTGTATTCCAGTCTGCTGCTGCTGATCTGCCTTCTTGGCTGACATCATCAGAAGTGTTGATCAAAAGCCAATCATAATGTTTTCCCATAGGATTGACTGAGACTGTCAAGGAGGCAGAGCAGGGGCAGAGTCAGCAGATTCAATGCATCTCTATGAGGAAAGTTCAGTGTCTCCATGCAGAGGATGGAGACACTGAATGGCAGTGCTGCACACTGTACAGCAAATCTGTGTATATAGTCACTTGCAACGATCTGTATTTTTGATTGCTATATTGAATTCATATTTATAATTCATATTCACATATTTAGGTAATGTTACACTTGATATTTTTTTGCTTTCTATTTGTGCATTTTTCACAATTTTCCATATTGCGAAACAGGTTTATAGGTAGAAACATGTCAGTAAAAATGGCTTCTATACAATAGATTGAAAAACTTGGACCAAAACCTTGTTTGCTATGTAGATTTAAAGTATTTTAAGGAGACAACAGTTATTTAACATTGCTTAAATGTTAAACCTAACAAGTACATTCTATGTTTTGTTAATAAGAAACAAGATGTAAAAAGCTCCCACTGGTAGGAGTTACTTGTGGAAGATTCCAAATTGTAAATGATGCAGACAAACAGCTTTCGGCATATTATGAAACCCTTGGCATAAGGTGTATAACTGCACTCTGCTCCTGTGTAAGAAATAAAACCAGAACCACAATTCATTTATCATCCCTGTGTTTCTATTACAGTAGTAGCTCTGACGGAGCTAAATTCAACTCGATTCATCAACAGCTTAGGGACGCCATGTGAAAATGTTTTGGTCTAAAGAGTTTATTCACTAAACACCAAATTGTGTTGAATTGAAATCCACATTTCAAATTTCAGGCAAAATGTTAATTGTTCCAATTTCTATAGTTAAAGCGTGGCTTATTTAGCTTTCAAATTTAGTTTTCAGCTCACTACAACTGACTTCATGGGTTTGTTCTTAGAATTACCCCCTGTAACGGAACCGCTGGCACCCCGACTGGGTACCTTCCGTTGATGGATGGTCCTAGTGCTTTCCGAGGACTCCAAGCACTCCGCCAGACACCATAACCACTGTAGACTCCCACAAACCGCTGCAGCTTGGTTGGGGTCTCGCCGCCTCCACCCACTCTGGACCCAAGACCAGGGTCCAGCTTCCAGTAGGTCAACCTCTCTGAATTCCAGAGAGCAGGAACAGAAACAAGCTCTTAACAGAGCTTAGTGATCATACCCTGGGGAGTATAGTGATTATAGCAATCCCCAGAGTGTAGTTCTCCAATCCCCCAAACATGAGCCGAAACTTCATGAAGGTACAAGATGATCTGACTCCAATGAGCGTTTATTACTCCTTATATAAAAGTTTTCAGGCCAGAGGCACACCCCCTGGACCAGGTGGTAAACTGTGACAAAAGGGACACAAACCAATGGGAACACTAATTAACATAACACTCCCACATACACAATGAAATCCCTCCTCTCCATCCTGGAGATAATTGGCTTAAGGCACTGCAGTAAACTCAATTATCTCCAGGTACAGAAAATATCTACATTTTACACTAACAGCAAAAATATGTAAAAGTACATAATACATAATTCTTATATTACACAGAACCCCCACATTTAACCTATCCCCAGATAGCTCGGATCTGAGTGCCCAATCTAGGTGAACAGCGCTCAGATCCCATGAACAGAGTAAATTTGCCACGGGGTAAAGCATAGCAAGGGCTGTTGAGAAACCAAGGAGGGACAAAAGCAGTCAGTTCCAACTGGTTTGGCAGTGTGCCTGGGACAACGCCCTGCTGGAGAACAATAGACAGGAAACGAAGGAGGGGAAGAAATACCTTCCCATGGATTCAAATGGGCAGAAACAGTGTATAGAAGCCAATAAGCCCCCAAATAGTCTTTTTAAATGGCAATACACCCCAGGGCCATAGTCATGAGGAAGGAGGCTGGCAATCAGGCTCCTCCAACAGCCAGGGGCAAAGGGCAGCTCGTCACCTAACAATCCAGTGACAAAAGGCATTTCGTCACACCCCCAAAGACGGTTTGATTACAATTCATGTACTTTACCCTAGGACCAGATATAAGACGTGAAAATGAGTTATTTACATAGAAAGCATTAAAGCAGTATTAACAGGCCAATAATAATTAACATGAAGGAAATTTACCTCTTTAGAATCATTATTTTACATACCGTACTTTTAATTTATGTAAAATCACTTTCGTTGCCAACCATCTTACCGTTGCGTTTTTTTATGTCTGTGAATGTTGAGAAAGTGTTTTAGCTCCTCAGCCACCCTCTTATTCTTATATCAGCCATGTTTGCTCTCTGTGTGACTTTGTGTGCTTGTGCTTTTTTTGCTCCTTACCTTAGGAGGAATGGTCAGAAGTAGACTGAACTGACCATAGCAGAATGAGTAGGTTTAGAGGCAATTAATTACAGGGTACTGTTTTTTTTTTGTTTTTTTTTTGCATATATCAAGATATTGATCATTTGTCACTATGCGGTTTCTGGCACGTAAGCTGTGTTGTTTAACTGTATATAAGATGTTTGTCATATAGAGGAGGTAGGGCAGTCTTGTATATAAGATGTGTTTGTCATATAGAGGAGGTAGGGCAGTCTCTTCTTGTGCACAAGCAATAATGGAATCTGTGCTCATTCAACTCTTGTGTGAAGAACCTGTGTTTTAAGTCATTGAGCATTTCACATGTCCCTCATGACAATATAAGACTGTCAGCCCACAGGCCATCTTGTTACATAACAACCATGTACAGATGTTAGCGTTCTCTCTCCCTGTGTTCTATTATGTCTAGTTGCATATCACTGTGCCTAAATAAAATGTGGTAATTAGTCATAGATATTATTAGAAGGGCACGCTAAGCACCATAATTGGTACAGTACATTATAAGTGGTCTGATGCAAAGTCTTGTTGCTGTCCCTTAGTTTGTGTCTATTTGAGTGGTTTTGAAAAACACAGACCTCTCCAGGTGGTAAGTTGTCCAACACTAGAATAGTATGCGCATAGTCAACACTCCAGTACTGGATGCCTATGATTGCTGTACCAGGTTGGAGGTTAATGCGTGACTTAATCTCCTGTTATGTAGTAAACAATGTGATTTATAGTAATAATCAAATAGTTCCCTTATAAGTCTCCTCTCTCATGATCCTAATGGCCCATATCGTTCTTCACTATTCCCAAATGTTTAAGGGTAGGCACAGTGTTATATATGTATATTAAGTATCAACAACCATGAATCTGGCACTCACATCAAATGTTCTAACCAGTCAATGCCCCAGTACTGCTTCAGCTATGCAATATATAAACCAAACAAATTAGAACAGTTGTGAACCATGTATCAACATTATGTTCAATCTGTTATTACAGCAAAAGTGATCGTTTTGTGCTCTAATCAAGACTGTGACAAAATATTGAGCATTCATGTGTCTTGATTTTGTAGGTTTTTTGACAGTCTATAAAACTTATATCAATTACAGCCAAGAGGGGTTCCTTTGCTTCTCTTAAATCGGCACTGTCACACCATACTTACCTTTTCCCAATATCCTTCTCTTCTCTTCTTATTCAATGCTTTCCTATGGGGATTCCGGTTACGCTGGAAGTCCTCATGCATAGTGTGAGGAGGTCCAGCGTCGTTTAGGCGACCAAAAGTAGTCTAAGCCTCCGGAAGTCTGGTAGACTGCCACTAGAGGAGGAGTTAACCCTTGCAGGTAATTATTGCAGTTTATAAAAACTGCATTTAATTACCACTCTAGGTTTATGGGTGATGGGAGTTTGCACCCAGACCACTTCAATGAGCTGAAGTGATCTGGGTGCCTACAGTGTCCCTTTAAATTATAGTGTCCCTTTAGGTATTCCAAGTCTTAAAGGGTTACTCTAAGCATCATCATAACCACTACAGCAGGCTGTTGTGGTTATGTGAGGAGTACACTGGCCAAGTTCCCCGGACATGGGGTAAACCGTTTAACAATGGTTTGCCCCCTTAACCTAGGCTCCAATGCATCTTAGTGGTCCAGTAACAGACTTCCTACTTCTGCAGAAGCTGGAAGCCATGGCTGTTGACATTCATTGGCTAAAAGCATCAGTTAACCACTCTCAGGCAGTGACTGACCTTCTGTGCAACAAAAGTTACACAGAATTTACATTATAAAGGCCGGATCTCTTGTTCCGCGTTGACTGACACACCTATGAGGCTATCTGAGATGAAGTTACACATCTCTGGCAGCTAAGGGGTTAATATCTCTATGTGCAGCACTTCAAAGCAAAACGCACATACAGACTCCAGGCATCATGACCACTTCAAATCACTGAAGTCATGGTGCTTGGAATAATCCTTTCATTTTTAAATTCCTTTTAGTTTGGCATATCTATTGCACCAGTGTAGGGACCTTATATGGTGTAATGTTACAATTTGAAAAAGCTAAATTTAGACCTTTTAGAAGTTACAGTAGAGCAAACATAATGCCTTTCATAAATGTCTTGATTTAAAAAAAAAAAAAAGTTAAGTAATGTATTTTTACTTGTAATGAAAAGCTGGGATAGAATCTCCACTGGGAAACCTTGACATGAGACAATTTCATTTGGAACATTTGCAGTCATATTAAACAGCTGATTTTTTTTTTTTTTTACTGTGGGATGTACTCTCCAGAATGACCTTTTTCCATCCAACATTTTTAGTTTCCCACAGCAAGCACAACTTAATCTCACAACAAAGGCACTGTGTATCATATGGTGTTCTGTTTACAGGAAATACTGTACTAGCTGTTCAAATGGATTGCCTGTGAGTTATTTCAATCTCCTATTGACAAGAGGCTAAACAATCTCTGTGACAGCTTCTCACATCCGATATGAATATTTCCATTCCAGATTTTATCAGCGAGCTTTCTTGATTGTCCTTTGGCATTGCACAGGGCAAGGTTAGCACTTACACTCTTGAAAGCATGCAAATAGAGATCAAACATGAGGGGAAAACCAAACATGCACTTTCTTTTTGTTTTCGCCCCTTCCAAAATAGAGAGAGGAAAAATCAGACTATGAATCATTATAGATATTATACAGACATATATACATCATGTTCTGTTTATGTCCTGTTTGTCTCTGTACATTGAAACCATATAAGGGGTTTTTAGAGATCAAACATTGAGCTCCCGCACTTACAATGTCAACTTCATATTTACTAATGAAGCTTTAGAATGTTATTTTACATTGCAAATATTATCCTCCTACTTGACTTATGGTAATGCATGTGGAGGTGGGGGTGGGGGGGGGGGAGAGTGTCAAAAACTTTTCAGGTATATATTTTCCAGAAATTTAGTCAGGTCAAATTGCACTGAATTTTCGCATGTCGTGGTTGGCTAGGTGGAAAGTGGAAATTTTGGATGCTGGGTGAAACTCACTGATTTTAAGAAAATTTGGAATTGCCCTCACTGCCTGTCTCAATGCAAACCTAGAAATAGTCTGCATCATACACAGCAGCTCTGAAAATGTTTTTTCAATCCTCCATAATGCCAACCATTTAAAAGAAAATGAAAAAAATACATACATTGGCATAAAAATCTGAATTTTAAATGTTTTATATCCACCATTCATTTAATAAAATGAAGAGAGGTTGATGCTGCGGACACATAGATCTATGTACCTTTCCATGTACTTTTTGTTATGTTTTTTTAATATACTGCATTGCTTAATTTAAGCAACATTTCTTCTGAGAGCTTTCACATCAAAAACCATTTATATGGGTTTCAGGTCTGCCTTCTGTTATTTTAAGAAAAATTGTATTGTAAATTCTAAACCACATTTACCAAGTTTAAATAGTTGGGGATTTTTCATTTTTTTTTTTTTTTTATAATGTCAGAAATATCATCTAAATATATTACACTAACACAAGCCTAGCAGTGTGTAAGTGTTTTCATATTTGAATGTCATACATATGTGTAATATTCCAAACAGCCCATAAGAGTTATGTGCTACAAGTTTTTCTAACTATAATACAGAGTACTGCTGATGCTGTAGCTCTTCTAGTAAAATCATGTTTATAGAAAGCCTGACTTTGTTTAGCCAGGAGTTTGGTTTTGTGTCAGATTCTGTTCATCTTGATGTCAGACTCTCTTCTGTTTAAGTAATTTGACATTTCTTGGGGCATTTGTCTATTTCTGTGGTTTGTGAATATAAAATACAGACACTGGAAATTAATACGCAACATGGTACACCTGTCATTTAGTTACAATATTGTTCTAAGAATATCAACTTTTTATACTGGTTGCAAATGTTTTTATGCCTGTGTGGCGATGGTTACAGTGCAAGAGTGGGGAGTAGGTACTGTGTTGGGGGAATATGGTTGCAGTTGGGATGCTAAGAGCTGTAGTGGGGGATAGGGGCTGAAGGGAAAGCATTAAAAATAAACTTGGACCAGGGAGGGGGGGGGGGATCCTGATCCCTAGTGGTCCAGTGGGAGATGCTTGTCTGGGTGCAGACCGTTCATTAAGGACGGCGCTTGGAAAAGTATCAGAGCATTGCCTTGACAAGAATTGGTACAGCCCAAGTTCACCCTCCTACCACTGTTACCAGGGGACCTGGCAAGTGAGGCTTACCGCTGGATTTCGAGCCCCCAATCTCAGCTAGGGACCCCCGGACAGCCTTGGCTTGACTTCCTAGGGGGGAGTGGAAGACACTGTCCCTGGTGTCCGCCTCGGACCTACCCCTTAAGTGCCTGATCTAAAAGCATAGCTGACTTGGTAATTTTTTCAAGTTTGGGAATTTTATTTTTAAATTTGAATTTCACTTTGACTTCCTGACAATTCTCACTTTAGTGAATAACCCTGTAATGTACTGTGTATAAGTGTATCATGCAGCACCACAGACCTACAACTTAAAATAATGTGAAGAGTATGTGTATCATATGGCTCCACAGTGATAAAACTTACAGTAATGTACAGTGTATATGAATTTATCACAGAGTTTAAAGGTAAGTAAAACCCACCTTCCCCTACCTCCTGTGGCCACTGGTCACCATCAGGGGACCTTCCAAAATGTGCAAAGAGCCCAGACAGTGACAGAGCTACTTTAAATGCGGTATCAATAAGTTGACTGTGGCCTTGGGCAATATTTGTTAAAATAACCCTTCAAGTGCCATTATCCGTACAACTTGTATGGGTTATGATGCTGTGGTGTCCTCCATTGTTAAGTCAAACCATGTTTGAACAGTTTGACTTTTTAACTGGGGTCCACAAGGTGCCGCTCCCATCCTCCACTACCATCACTGAAGAGCCGGAGGTACCTCTGCAGGACTTAGCACATTGGTTGAGATAGTAATCTAAACTGATATAGATAGATATACACATCCTCTGACAGAGAACTTCCTTGAGTGCACAGGGCTTGTTGAGATTTTGTCCACTTTTAACTGTGTACCCATTCTGGTAGCAGGCATGTGTTATGGTACATAACCATTTTATTCCCATACAAAAAGATCCAGTGTACACACTGTCATGCAAATGTGCCTAATTCATTGTTGCACAATAGAATATTGTCATTTAATGTAATTTGTGTAGTACATATATAAATTGGCCACTTGTTGCAAAGTCAGATGACAGGGATAATGTAAATTAGGGATCGACCGATTATCGGTCTGGCTGATATTCTGTATTTTCAACAATATCAGTATCGGCCGATATCGATATTGCTGATAATGCAGACCAGGGCTGCCATCAGGGTCCTGGGGGGCCAAGGACACTCTTACTTACCTTCCCAGCAGCTCCCTTCAGCTCCCCTGTCTAATTCTTGCGAGTGCAGTAGCCATCAGAGCGTTGCCACGGGTTACCATGGCAATGCTCCTTGCGGCACACAGGCCCAACAGGGAATGCCATATCCCCTCTCCCTGGCCAGGTAAGAAGCAGGGAGGGAGGACAAAAATATATATATATTTAAAGGGACACTATAGTCACCAGAACAACTACAGCTTATTGAATTTGTTGTGGTGAGTAGAATCATTACCTTAAGGCTTTTTGCTGTAAACACTGTCTTTTCAGAGAAAATGCAGTGTTTACATTACAGCCCAGTGATAACTTTACCGGCCACTCCTCAGATGGCTGTTAGAGATCCTTCCTGGATCATGGCTGCCTAGAATTCAGTGTCTCCACCCTCTGCATGCAGACACTGAACTTTCCTCATAGAGATTCATTGATTCAATTCATCTCTATGAGGAGATGCTGATTGGCCAGGGCTGTGTTTGAATCGTGCTGGCTCTGCCCCTGATCTGCCTCTTTGTCAGTCTCAGCCAATCCTATGGGGAAGCATTGTGATTGGATCAGGCTACCACATCTGCTGATGTCAGCAGGCAGTGGGCAGGTCTAAAGTAAACAGCTGCAGACTTGAATACGATTTTACTATATTTAGGGAGGTGTGAGGGGGCGGGGGGGCTAGATGGTGGTTTTAACCCTACAGGGTCAGGAATACATGTTAGTATTCCTGACCCTATAATGCTCATTAAAAAAAAAAATACAAATGCCCCCCCCCCCCTTTAAACACTTAACATACCTGCACAAACACTCTGCATTCATTATATACACACACTACACAAACATGCTGCATTCATTATATACACACTGCATTCGTTATATACACTGCAAGGTGTGAGAAGTCACACTTAAGTGACCTTGAAGTCTCGTTTAAATATAAACTACCTCTCTAATTTGCCATATGTCTAGATTCCCTCTTAGGTAGGGGATCCTTTGATATGTTAATGACCATTAGCCTTGTGTTCCAATATTATATCCAAAAGAAACATTAATACTTACCCACAGATTAATAATTAAGCCTCCTTTTTATTATATTTAGAATGGGACAAGCACAATCTTCTAATCAAGCCCAAACATGATTTGCGTAACTTAACCATAGGGTTAGTTCCAATGAAGGTTGTTTGTATTCAGACCTTAGATTAGGGAAATGTTTGATATCCGAGGCATTCATTAATTGATCTACATAAAGAATATTACATCTTTTCCATGTTGATAAGTTTAAAATTTCTACGTTACATTTTAAGACATGCAATTTTAAAAATTCTAATATTTTTAGATTTAATATTTTGACATTTTTTTGATGGAGGCCCATATCTCTGATAGATGTTTTAAGATGTAGCTTTTAACTTTTGGTAAAGGCTTATGGGAACAGTTCCAGATTATTTGATTAATAAGTTTATCCCCCATACCCTGTTTTTCCATCTTGTACCAGCATTTTTTATATTTTATAACTGAAGGCTATATATTGGAGTAATAATTCTGGCATAATAGCTATGTTTGATATTGGAAAAATCTAGACCTATTTTTTCTTTTCGTTTTTTTGGGACAACACTAAGAGCTTTTACCTCAATTTTATTTTATTTTTTTAACCCTTCCATATATAGACATTAAATCTTCTCTTAAGCATTTTTTTGCCAAGTGCCCGGTATCTTGAGAGGGAGCATCTGAAACATATGTAGCCACATTGGTAGTTAATATGAATTGATAATATCTGCTCTCCCTATCCAGGATACTTCTAGGTTTTGCCATTGTTTTAGAGAGTGATTGGTAGATTTTAACAGTTCTAGAAAAATTGTTTCCATGCAATTCAGATTTTTTTTTTTTTTTAATTTTCCCAAGTAATTTATTGCTTTTTATTGTCGCATATAAATTTCTATTTCGATTTGATTATATATTTTATATCTTTCGTTCGATTACATCCCATAATGACTCACTTTTCTATATTCATTTTAAAATAAGAAACCTTAGTGTAGATTGAGAACTCATTCATAAGATCTTCCAATGAGGTAATTGGATCAGTTCGTGTTACCGAAGTGTTATCCGCATAAGGGTTCCATTTAAGTTCATATAGGTGGACGAGGACACCTTAAATATTTTTATTCTCCCTTATGCTAGTTGTTAAGGGTTCTAAGGAGATTATATAAAGCAATAGGGAAAATGGACAGCTCTATCTAGTTCCATTTAGTAGTTGAAACCAGTCAGCACATATAATTTGCCCAACTACCTTCGCTGTCGGTGATTTATAGAGGGCCCTTATAGTCTTATGGATCCAACCATCCATCTGGAATCTTTGCAATGATAAACCTAAATATTCCCAGCCGACCATGTGGAAGCCCGTAAGAAACCTAGTTAAAGGAATATTGTAGCATTAGGAATACATACTTGTATTCCTAATGCTATAGTGTTGTCCTCACTATTTAGATTCAGGGACATCATGTTCTCAAATTAAACAATAGATAGGAAACAACGTTTCAATTAACCTTTTTCCAATGATTTGGCTCACTCTGTCCAGCCACCCACTCTACCTCCATTTATGTCTTCCTAGATGTTGGCTTATCTTTGTCTTCTCATCCAATGGAATGCTTCTCGTAGAGAAGTATTGGGGACAAGAAGCACAAGTGCTTGTCCAATCAAATGCTTCTCGTAGGAACGATGTTAAATGTCACTTGACAGAGTCAAACTTGGTTGTCAGGACAGGTCCACTGCACTCTTCTTTTTCTTGAGATAACGTAATCTGGCTGCCTATAGTAGTTGTTTAAGTATGAGTGTCCCTTTAACTTTTAGTGGGCAGGTGATAAACATGTCTGTAGTATATATTGCTGACTTAATGAAGGGCAGGCTTTGCCTTCGTACAAAAGGAGGGTTTTAATGCCATAGTGCGGCATTGTACACTGTAACAATGGGACCCTCCTTCTGGACCAGGTTCTCAAAAAAGAAACATAACCCTATGTTTGACCCTTTAACTTTCCAAAACCACATAAAACCTGAACATGTGAGGTACTTTTGTACTCAACATCAATGAGCACAAATATGAGTGTTTTAAAGTTGTAAAATGTATAATTACATTCACATTATTTGTTAAATTACAGTTTTTGCGTGGGATAAAATGGAAAAAAAAAACCTATGAACGAACACCTATTTTGGCTGAGGTTTGTGACTAAGGGACTACTAAAAAAAAGAAAACACACACAGAATGCTCAGATTGTTCCTCTTTAAAAGGAGGGAGGAAACTACCAAGCAAGCTGGTAAAAGTATAAATTATAGGTACACATTGATATTATGCCTGATAAATCTTAGAATCTAGAGCCCAAAAGACAGGAAAAAATGGGGAATAGGAACAATTTGCAGAGCAAAGCTAAATATAGTTGATACAGTACGTAAAAAGTATCTCTAGATCCACTGAGAAAAGTAACAACTTTATTAACCTATTTAAGAGGAAGAGATACAAAAACAACTGTGTCAACAGTAAAAATCTCTGATTCCTATAATTACCTATAATCTCTAATCTTGGTGCATGAACAGATCCATTGTTCAGAATGCTATAGGTAAAGATCCCCTAAACAGTGCAATCCCTCCAGGTGTCTCGATGAGATAATCGGTAGGGAAATATAGCCCCCCAAAATTTGCACAGTATGGAATCTAGAGGGATATTAGACCAGATGCTCATATGGAGAGGGAATAGGCAGAGATAGAAAATGTCTAAGAAACGGAGAAAGGCAACAAAATCAGGATATATAGTAAAATCCAAGTCTGATATAGCGAAAGAAACTGTCTCCGTTCTAATGCTATTTCCCTCACTTCTGCTAATAAACACCTTCGTGGGTGTTCTAAGCTAGGTAGTTAAACTAAACACTGTTATCCTGTCAGGTAGAATTGAACTCTAAAGAAAAAATGAGAGTTGTGATTAACGAAAAATAATAGTAATCATAATCAAAGTGGTGAAAAAAAGGAGGAAGGATTCCCTTAGTGCATCGTGAGTGGTGCACAGTGATGTGCCGAGGTGCAGTGACTGGGAATCCCCTCAGAAATGATCATTTCTGAGGGGATTCCCAGTCACTGCACCTCGGCACATCACTGTGCACCACTCACGATGCACTAAGGGAATCCTTCCTCCTTTTTTTCACCACTTTGATTATGATTATCTATATCAGACTTGGATTTTACTATATATCCTGATTTTGTTGCCTTTCTCCGTTTCTTAGACATTTTCTATCTCTGCCTATTCCCTCTCCATATGAGCATCTGGTCTAATATCCCTCTAGATTCCATACTGTGCAAATTTTGGGGGCTATATTTCCCTACCGATTATCTCATCGAGACACCTGGAGGGATTGCACTGTTTAGGGGATCTTTACCTATAGCATTCTGAACAATGGATCTGTTCATGCACCAAGATTAGAGATTATAGGTAATTATAGGAATCAGAGATTTTTACTGTTGACACACAGTTGTTTTTGTATCTCTTCCTCTTAAATAGGTTAATAAAGTTGTTACTTTTCTCAGTGGATCTAGAGATACTTTTTACGTACTGTATCAACTATATTTAGCTTTGCTCTGCAAATTGTTCCTATTCCCCATTTTTTCCTGTCTTTTGGGCTCTAGATTCTAAGATTTATCAGGCATAATATCAATGTGTACCTATAATTTATACTTTTACCAGCTTGCTTGGTAGTTTCCTCCCTCCTTTTAAAGAGGAACAATCCGAGCATTCTGTGTGTGTTTTCTATCTTTACAAATAAAGGGTTTATGCCCATATTGGGTGGAGCTGGTACCACCCATTCTGACCAATTTTTTCCTAATCATAGATTTAACATTTTGTGAATCTAGGACTAAGAAAAAATAACTTTTGCTTTTTATATCTGATTACTACTAAAAAAAAAAAAAAAGACTACTATTGTACTTGTGAGACATCGCTGGACACAAATGTGTATTTATTAGTAAAAGCTCACAGTATTAAGACATTCACAGTTAAAATGCCATGCAGAAATTGGAATATGTCTTAAAGAGAAACTATAGTGCCAGGAAAACTGGAGTCTGCCTTCGCTCCTCCCCCGCTGAAGTCAGCTGTGATTGCATTGGGATTTCTCCGTAGTAAAGCATTGTACAATGCTTTCCTATAGAGTTTTTTACATGACACTGGATGTCCTCAGTGGTGTACACACAATCCATGGGGACCGGTGCGAAACTGATCCGTGGGCCTCTCTCCCCCCGATCCGTGCCCCTAACACATACATACATACAGAGACTCAGACACATACATACACATACAGGGCACCATGGATTGTGTGTACGACACTGCATACATAGACACACACGTACATACAGAGAGACACACACACGTGCGTACATACAGAGACACACGCACGTGCGTACATACAGAGACACACGCACGTGCGTACACACAGAGACACACGCACGTGCGTACACACAGAGACACGCGCACGTGCGTACACACAGAGACACACACGTGCGTACACACAGAGACACACACGTGCGTACACACAGAGACACACACGTGCGTACACACAGAGACACACACACGTGCGTACAGACGTACAGAGACGTGCATACAGAGACGCGTGCGCACAGACGCGTGACCCTGACAGCATGGGCCACCCAATGGACCCCTCCATATGCGGCCGTGGTGGTTTGCCGCGTGGGCCGGGGCCGCAAAATGTGGCAGCAGGTCTGGTACCCAGTCGCGGGGGTCCGCAGGGCGGCCAGGCCCCCTGGAGTGCCAGGCCCGGTCGCAGCTGCAACCCCTGCAACCGCGGTATATAAGCCGTTGGATGTCCTCATGCGTAACGTGAGGATGTCCTGCGTCAGCCAAAAGTAGCCTAACAGCCTGGAAGCCCCTCTTGTGGCTGTCTGGTAGACAGCCACTAGAGGTGGCGGTAACCCGGAAAGGTAATTATTTCAGTTTCTTAAAAACTGCAATAATTACCTTTGCAGGGTTAAGGGACCTAGGACAGTGCACCCAGACCATTTCAACAAGCTGAAGTGGTCTGGGAACCTATAGTGTCACTTTAATTTTCCACAGTTTTTTTTTTTTTTTTTTTAGATTTTATTCATATATAAATATGTTTTATAAATATGTGATGAGAAATGAAAGCTCTGTTTCTCTGGGTGTACTTAACATGAAAGAGGTAAAATATGGTTGTACAAACCTATAACTCAAATTCTAGGTTTCGTTTTGATCAGAATGTGTACAATTGCCTCTGACCTGGAAACGGGTATGTATTTTTCTTTTGTTTTTATAAGGTCTCCAGCTCAGTTCAAAGTTCCTAGAAAAGTTATATAGTTTAAGGCCACAAACTAAACTAATACAGTTTTGTAGTGTGCATTTTTCATTTGCTTCCTTTAAACGAACACTCCAAGCACCACTTACAGCGCGCAATAGATGTTATGGTGCCAGGTGTGCCCCAACAACCCCAGAGTAAATAGTCAAATGGTTTAGCAAATTATGAGGGTGTCTTTCACCTCTTCAAAGTAAGGTGGAAACTCTGCGCTGAGCTGATGTTCTACATGTTTAACCTTCTTACTCTAATGGCAGGTAGGACCCAAGTAAATTGCCCACCAGTTTGCAAATAATTAGATTACTTACCCTGAGAGGAAATGCTTATACTATAACCAATTCTGTAGTTGATTTGGTGATTGGAGTGTTCCTTTAACCCCTTAAGGACACATGACGTGTGGCATGTCATGATTCCCTTTTATTCCAGAAGTTTGGTCCTTAAGGGGTTAAGGAAAACTATGGGTTAAAAAGGTTCACCTTTTTTTAATGCAATATTTATAAATGCTTTAAAAATAATACCAAAAAAATTTTAATCTGAAAATGGTTTGATAGTTTGAACTGCCTGTAAGTCCAATTGCTATGCATTTTATTTTGTTCTCTAGCTGAGCTGGATGCAGAGCATACCCACAGGGTTCTGGAAATGGAATATGCCCAGCAGATGAAATTGAAGGAACGGCAGAAGTTCTTTGAGGAAGCATTTCAGCAAGACATGGAACAGTACCTGTCTACTGGATATCTCCAAATATCAGAAAGACGAGGTAAAGGAACCCATGAATACATTTCCTACATCATGTTACATGCTTTAGCAGGAGAATAGTTTCTCAGTGCCAATTGACAGTTAATTTTGACAGGGCAGGTTTCCACAATCTACCCAACACAAAAGGCAAGTAACATTTACTAGAAGTTGTGGATCTCTGAGCATGTAGGGGAACAGTGGTGTGTGCGCTCACACACTTGGTAATTTTTATTCTTCGTATTCAGTCTGCTGTGGCATTTTTTTAACACACCTTTAAAGGAAACCACTTAGTATTTCCTTCTCTCTTTACCACTTGAAATCAATCTTACAAATATTTAAGAAGATGGTAATATGACTAGTCATCGAGGAAGAGACGCGGTGAATATATCCCCTTGTGCCCAGTGTAATTTCAAATGTCATTAAAACTGATGAATAATCATTTTTATGCTTTAATGTCCATTGTAAAGTTTAATATCCAGATGACAGGTCTATTGTACAGATGTAAATCCACAAAATGCTGTATAACCATGTTTACATAAAAGCACAAATTTGTCATTTTAGATAATTGTCAGTTTTATTTAGGTGTCAGTGTGCGGGTAAACATGCGGTCAAGCTTTTTTGAAGCATACATCTGTTCAGAATGAATGTTTATAAAATGTGCAAATGTAATTTGTGCTTTTGCATATTTTACACTCAGATTCTCTAGATCACCAATTTTTATATTTTTTTAAAGATTTTTCTGGATTTTGATAATGGGTTACTAAAGAACTTCATCCATTTCCCTGCTAGACCTTGACTTTGTTTATATACACACTTAAAGCAGTATTGCATTGCATGACAACTCGTTTTAAACTTGTTTAACAAATATATATTATCCAGCGATTTTACATATTTTAAGACAATTACACTACAAGACTCTTTTAGTTAAGTCACTTTATTTACTCTAGCCTGTATGACCACATCTCATTATAAAAGTAGTGGTGGAGGAAAGAATCTATATGTGCAGTGTTTCTGCTTAAAATCTTGCACACAGATTTATTCATTTCTGTGCCAGGGGCTAGTTACACCCCTGGCACACATGCCTTAGGTTGCCTGGTACTCTGTTTTACACTGCCTAATGTCAGTTCTGTGCAAAATGTACGTCACCTGTGCACTGGCAACAGATGTAATCAGCTTCTATCTTAGCAGGCAACACTGGGAATGGTAAACTTGAACGTCTCATCCCTCCCACAGTGGACATTCTGCCCGCATTCTTGCATTATTGAGTTATCCGTTGTTGATTTGAAGTGGTCATGATGCTTGGAGTCTGTAGGTGCAGCACTACGCTTAGAAACGCTGCACATTTGGAATTTTTAACCTTTGTTCCAAATGTCAGCCAGTTTGAAACAAAGCAGGCTAATATCAATTTGCTGCATATTGGATGTCTGACCTCAACACGCACAGGATTATGTCAACTGGTGCAATGGTGGAATGCCCCCTTCAGAGCATACACAATGGGTGGAGCTATGTGTACTTCCCTTTGTCTCTGATGACACAAAGTCTGTAACCATAATACAGAGGAAAATAATAGTACAGACCAAGATTGCTAAAATCGTGGAGTAATTTAAATATTAGGTACACTCACAGGTGTAGAGCCACAGAATCACTGGCTCTGGTGTTTAGCGATTCTGGATCCTATGGGGGATCCAAAGCCCTCTTCTATGTTGTGTGACAGATGCTGGAAACAAAGAGTGACATAATATAGTGAAGTATTGTTAATAAACTATTGTAACCAATATTTAAATTACTCCACGATTTTTAGCAATTACAGACTTTCTGTAATCACAGACAGATGGAAGTACCCATAACTCCACCCACTATGTATGTACTTTTTTTGGTTGTATTTTCAACAGTGTGGATTGAGGGGATTTCCCACAGGTGTGTTGAGCTATTTTTAAATTTACCACCAATTAATGTACATTGTGTTGAATGCACCCTTCAACCCAGTGCCACTCATGTCCCCCTCCCCACAACCCATACTCCACTCCATTCCTCCCTTTCCAGCAAAGGGGTGTGACATCTGAGGAAGTGTTTTATTAAAACACTATTTTTGGGGGGTTGGAGTAACCCTTTAAACAAATCTCCACACAGAGTCGTCATTTTAGGTTATGCTATATGTTGTTTCAAATAACCAATAGAACAAAACAAGGATGCTCTATATCACCATTACTTAATCGTATGGCATTTAGAAACACAAACAACTTAAATTAGATGTAACAAGTGATGGGAATGGGAAATTAGAAGTTTAAAAGAGCAGAACTTGCCTGAAATTTGCAGACAATACTACTTTAATGCTGTTGTTTCCTTTAATATCGTTCTCAATCTCCTACAAGTTCTAAAAAACATTAAAATGTGGAATGATCTCGATGAGGGGAATCTGAAGTATCCTGGTTGGACAGGATAGCCTTGGTGAAAAGTGTGCTTTTGCCAAAGGTATTACATATGTTCAGAACAATCCCTTATAATTTTCCAAAAATAAGATTAATAGACATTCTGAAGAGAATATGCCAGAACATAAATGGTCATGAAAATGTAGTGTGGCCGAGATTTAGGCCACACTACATTTTCATGGCTATTTATATTCTGGTTCATTCTCTTCTGAATATCTATTAATCTTATTTTTGGAAAATTACCTTAAGGTCATGTGATGGGGTTAAAAAACAAAAAAAGCAAAAAGTAGGATGCTGCTATTTTTCTTTCATAGAAAATCTTTTTTTTACTCCCCGAATAAGAAAAATATGGACAAGTTAGATATGACTCCTTCAAATACAGTTACAGTTTGGAAAGATATTAGGACGTATGCCAGCTTTTTTTTTTTTCTTCAGTAGGAATTCAATAATCTGGAATTTAAGGGTTATTATATCTATTCTTTACATGTCTTTACATATGTGTCAAAATAGAGCAGGGAAATTGATGGCTAACAAGTTGAAACAAAATTTAAACAAGGGTAGAATAAATAGATTATTATATAATAAAGATATTTTTGTTAAGCCGGGTGATATTGCCGCATGTCTTGAGAAATACTACCATGATCTCTATAACCTGTACACCCCAAACATGGATAATATTGGGGGGGAAAAGGAAAATAGCTGAATTTTTGGACAAAATTTATCTTCACAAAGTTTCCCAAATATTGTTGGCAAAGCTAAACGAAGATATTACGGAACAGGAAGTTAAGTGGGCAATCTCAAAATTGAGACTGGGCTCAGCGCCTGGCCCAAATGGGTTAATCAATCAATATTACTCACTCTATAAAGAGGAAATTTCTAACTACCTGTCCCAAACATTAAATTAAATTTAAGCTGTTTGAAGCACAAATAATTTAAATTTCTAAAACAAATAAATAAACACCAGAATGCAGTGACATTAGACCTATATCTTTGCTCAATGTGGATATAAAGATTTACGCCAAAATTTTAGCAGAGAGATTGAATCAATATATCCACAAATTGATCAATTTGGATCAAATGGGTTTTATTCAGGGGAGATTGGGCTCTGATAATATCAGGAAATTATTAAATCTAATTTCAGTGATCAAATATAAAAAAAGAGCAGCAATTTTCGTAGGACTCGACGCTGATAAAGCTTTCGACAGGGTGGATTGGTACTTTATGTTCCTCACCCTGTCAAAATATGGTCTAGGTGAATTTGCCGCCAAGGCGATGGCTGCATTATATTCTTCCCCGACTGCTAGTGTAACCGGCCAAAACTTTCGGTCAGGGAGGTTTGGCATTTCAAATGGCACTAGGCAAGGTTGTCCGTTATCCCCATTAGTTTTTGCTTTACTTATTGAACCACTGGCGAATGCGATTAGGGAATCATCAGATATAACAGGAATAGAAGTAAACCAAAGGCACCATGTAATCTCCCTTTATGTGGATGATGTAATAATAACAATAGGAAATCCTGAAAAGTCCCTAAAAGCTCTTCAAGATATTATAACGGAGTACAGTGTAGTCTCCAATTATAAGTTAAATGTAAAGAAATCTGAAGCACTGTCATTTAATATGGGGCGGTCTGAGAAAAATACATTAATTCAATTATATCCATTTAATTGGCAACGCTCAACTCATTTAGGGATAAAACTCTTTGTTGAAATGAAAAGAATACTGACAGTTAACTACCAATTAGTTAACTCTAATATAATGCAAATCTTGGCTACATGGAAAAACCTTAATATAGCCTGGTCGGGTAGAATGGCAGCGATTAAGATGACAATATTACCTAAGATCACCTATATTATGCGCTGCATACCCTGGCAGTGTCCCATTTATTTGCTTAGTAAGCTGCAGAGGGCGATTGACGTATTTATCCATCAGAATAAAAGAATGCAAATTAAGATACCAATTATGGTTAAATAAAATTCTAGTGGAGGGTTAGCATACCCAGACATTAAGAAATATCAGGAAGCCGCCCTCCTGGCACATATGCTGAGATGGGAGGAAGAGAAAAAGAAAAATAATTGGGTGTCAATAGAAGCTTCTTTTTTTTTATTTTTTAAACAAACACATCTGAACTCAATAATCTATCGAGATGACGTATCCAGTGTCCTAGTGCATAGAAAAGCTTCGACAACTTGGTACACTGCTAAAAGTTGGTTGAAATTGAACTGTAAATATTCTCTGATCCCATTCCCAAGCCCTATTTCTCCTATTTCTTGGCTGAGGGAAAAGATTCACTCTCCCTTGCTTGAGACGCTTTGGAAATTGGGTTGTAGACACTTAACCCCTTAAGGACACAACTTCTGGAATAAAAGGGAATCGTGACGTAATATTTCCGTCATGTGTCCTTAAGGGGGTTAAGGATTTACATGTAAACAATGAATTTCTTTCATTTGATTATCTACAATCTAATTTTAAAGTTCCTGCTAGTTTATGGATGGAATATAACCAGTTGAAGTCTAGGATTTCATCCTCAAGTTATCATTTAAAGCAGTTTAGACAATTGACCGCCTGTGAAAAAATCTGTGCAACAAATAAGCATTTGCTGTCAAAATGTTTGTCTTTTGAGAGATAGGGAGTTGGATACTAAATCTCTACGTATAAGAATTTGGGAAGAAGTAGTAAATCAATCCTGGCCCATAGAAGTATGGGTGGGAGCTTTTACCTTAACTGATAAATTAATCAAACATGTTTCATATAGGGAAATGTATTTTAAAATCTTAAAGCGGCACTGTCATGCCGAACTTACCTTTCCTCAATCTCTTCCTCTTCTCCCCCTCTCTCAGGATCTGTTATTCTTTTCTTCCTGTCTTCTTTAGTTTTCTTTAAAATCATAAGACAAAGTAGGGACTCTTTGCCTTATGGAGGATTCCTCCGCTTGACCAGCTCTGACCAGCGGAGGAGCAAAGTGTGCTTCATTTCCGCTGGTCAGAGCAATTTTCCCATGATCCTTACCTTCCCTCTGTGTTCCCACGATGCTTCCTGTCATTTTACATGAAACTGCCGAATTGCGTTCTAACTGAATGAGAACAGTCTGTTCGTTTCTCTTAGAACGCAATTCGGCACTTTATTCGGATCGGAATTTCATTCTAATGAATGAAACTCTGATCCTATTCATTGCTGTGGCTGCATCTTGCAGCCGCTTAGTAGATAACTCCCTAATTCCCACGGTATCAGGGAGCTATCTACTAAAAGGCTGAAAGACCTAAATTGGTCTTTCAGCCAACATTTACTAATACTAAGTAAAGATTACTTAGTATTAGTAAATTAAATGCCCCTACTCGCTATACCGCGAGTAGGGGCATGTGTAGTAAGCAGTGAGCAGCGTATAGCTGCTCACTGTAAAAAACAAAAACAAAAAACCTAATACCCCACCCCCCCCATGCCCGTGGGGGCCCGAAATAAAGATGGGGGAGGACCTACTGGCCCCCACCCCTGAGCGGTGGGTGGGGGCCCTAAATAAAGATATGGGGGGGGAACTTCTGGGCCCACCCCTGCGCGGTGGGTGGGGGCCCTAATAAAACAATAGGGGGGGACCTAGTGTCCTCCCCCCTTGGCCCCCACCCCTGCGCGGTGGGTGGGGGCCCTAATAAAACAATAAGGGGGGGGACCTACTGTCCTCCCCCCCCGGCCCCCACCCCTGAGCGGTGGGTGGGGGCCCTAAATAAAGATATGGGGGGGGGGACTTCTGTCCCCCCCTGGCCCCCACCCCTGCGCGGTGGGTGGGGGCCCTTGTAAAACAATAAGGGGGGGTGGACCTACTGTCCTCCTTTCTGGCCCCCACCCTGAGCGTGGGTGGGGGCCCTAATAAACACAAGGGGACCTACTGCCTTCTTCTCGGCCCCCACCCCCTGACGTGGGTGGGGCCCCAACAAGATATGGGGACTCTGGTTCCCCCGGCCCCCACCCCTGAGCGGTGGGTGGGGGCCCCAATAAAACAATATGGGGGGGGGACCTACTGTCCTCCCCCCTGGCCCCCACCCCTGAGCGGTGGGTGGGGGCCCTAATAAAATAATAAGGGGGGGGGACCTACTGTCCTCCCCCCCCTGGCCCCTAAATGAAACACCCCCCACCCAATCAAGGTGACTAGGGGTCCCAAGCCCCTAGTCACCATCCCCCCCACCCAAAAAAAACCTATCCCCTACCTACCCCCCTCACCCTACAAATAGTGAGGGGGAATAAAATAACTAACCTGTAAAAAAAAAAAAATTAAACTTACCATTTGACGTCTTCTTTTTTCTAAAATCTTCTTTCTTCAGCCCCCAAAAAGGCCAAATAAAAATCCATTACACCCGTCGCACTTTAAAAAAAAAAAAATAAAAAAAAAATAATCCATGTTCGCCCTTCGAGGGCACGCCGCATACTGAGCTCCGCAGGGCGGGTCAAGGCTTATAAAGGGGGGGGGAAGGACAGTAGGTCCCCCCCTTATTGTTTTATTAGGGCCCCCACCCACCGCTCAGGGGTGGGGGCCGGGGGGGAGGACAGTAGGTCCCCCCCCCCTCATTATCTTCATGGCCCCCACCCGCCGCTCAGGGTGGGGGAGGGGGGGAGGACAATAGGTCCGCCCCCCCTATTGTAATTTTGTCTTTTTTTTCAACAGTGAGCAGCCACAGGCTGCTCACTGTTTAGTAGACATGCCCCTACTCGCGGTATAGCGAGTAGGGGCATTTGGGAGATTTTAATCTCTCTTGTGCTATTATGGGGGTCATATTGACCCCCATAGAGTGAGAGGGGGTACTGGGGGGGCTTATGAAGTGGTGGGGAGCACTGCTCCCTGCCGCTTCTATCTTTACATATTACAAGGAGGGAGCTGCACGCCGGTAGCTCCCTCCCTGTAATAAGCTGCACGAACAAACATACACTGATACATTGTGTTTGTTTGTTCGGCTGATATGTCTATTCACTCATTCGTCTGTCTGATGAATGAGTGAATAGATGAAATTCCCGTTCGCATGTCCAGGTGTTTTACTGGGATGTGCGGGAATCTCAGTCTGTCTAGTGTGGGCTGATGACGTGTCCCACAGGGACTTCACCTACCCACACAAAGATGGCGGCGCCCTGAATATAGTTCGGGGCAGAAAATAAGGATTAAAAAATAGGTAATGTGGGGGGCTCGGGGGCATTTGGGGGTGACTAGTGGGTCAATTGGATGTAGTGGAGGCGGGAGGGGGGTTAAAAAAAAACGAGATTCGGCATGACAGTGCCGCTTTAAATAGATGGTATGTAACTCCGCTTAAACTTTGGAAAACAAAGAAAGATGATACATATAAATTATGCTGGAGAGGGTGTAATCAAGTTGGCTCAGCAAAGCACATGTGGTGGTCCTGCCACTACATTCAAATCAACTGGCAGGAGGTAAAATTTGGGATATCTCGAATTGCAGGTGAAAACATTAACTTAACGCCAGAATTGGCTCTGTTCCACCTTTTACCTAGTCATCGTACGAAAGAATTAAAATATGTTCTCCTTCAGATTCAATCAATAGCTAAATGGCTAATTGTTGTAAAGTGGAAAGGAGGAAAGCTCCCAAAGTTATCAGAAGTGGAGAGGGTGATGCAGAGAAATAGATCATTAGAAAGAGAAGATGGGCACTTAGGGGCTTCTATAGATCCGAAGCATAGATGGGCTGTTTGACCCTTGCATAAAACTCATTATAGTTACTCCTCCTCGTCAGGTTACCTCTCCTTTAGATCCTTGTAACAATGAATGTGGTATGTGTTTGGTTGTTAAAGTATAGGTACCCAAAGATACCTCATGGGGTTTGCCTCATTCCTAGGGTTAAATTAATTTATTTATTTTTTTCCCCTTTATGGTCTTCTTTATACCCTTTTACTTTTATACATATTTATATAGCATCTCCCTTTCTAGTATAGAAGATGGCTATATTTCAGCTTATCCTCCTCCTAGGGTATGGGCGTAAAAAGTGATTAAGATGGGAGGCTTGGGGACTGCGTTTGTTATAGGGGAAGCCGGGTAAGAGTTGGCATGAGGACAATATGTTGAGGTAGTTAACAGACTATAGGGTATTACCTGTACTGTGTTATAATAGTATAGTAATATATTGTTAATTGACAGGCCGATTGTTGTGTATATTTTATGTAATTTGTGTCAAAGATTACTGTGAAGAAATTTGTATTTATTCGAGTTTTATGTGTTTTGTGATAACACTAATAAAAAATTATTAAAAAAAAGAAAAGTTGAGGGTACGTGTTCCCTTATTTGTACCTTGTTTCGTCTGATATCCCCCTGCGTTCGAATGGATTTGTTCCCCTTCTGTTTGGTTACCGAACGGACTCTCTGTGGTCTACCTTGTTAACACCTCGTAATCACAGACGACCCCTGGCTGTTAACCACAAACAAGCATTCACTGGGTGGCCACCATTCGTATATATACGAACGCACGTGTTCAAACAAACTTGTCTCCCGAAATGCAGGCATCGGTACATGGTCGTCAACGGCATGGATCTCTAAGACGGCTACGCAAGCCTGCGAAACGCTGCTGAAACTTGTACCCCTGCCCTTTCGACTTCCCGACCAGCTAGGAGAACGGCGTTCGGGAACCGACATTGCCCCACATTCAATGTAACAAAACTAGCACTGACCCGGGGATAAGTCAACTCTGTGTTTGAAAATGAAGTTTATGACTAAAATTTCACAATTTATATATACGGTAGTCTAATTTGCATTAAGTAGTTTAAGTGACAGAAAAAGCATAATTCACACTCTCAAAAGCAGAGCTTCATGATCAGCTCTAAGTAAAAAGCATGAGCGATACAATCCCTGCTCTGGGATGTGGGTAGATGTTTTCTTTCCAGAATCGTCAGTTGAGCATGTAGCGCAAATACAAAAAAAGAGAATATATAGTGTTCTCTGCTTATAGCAACAAGTACAATGGAAATGGACTTATCGTTTTCAGAGCAACTTATTGCTCTATGAAATCAATGTAGGTTGTGCAATCCCCAGCTGGGATGTATGTAGATGGAAACATGAATGTAGTTAAAGGGACAATATAGTCACCTGAACAACTTTAGCTTAATGAAGCAGTTTTGGTGTATAGAACATGCCCCTGCAGCCTCACTGCTCAATCCTCTGCCATTTAGGAGTTAAATCCCTTTGTTTATGAACCCTAGTCACACCTCCCTGCATGTGACTTGCACAGCCTTCCATAAACACTTCCTGTAAAGAGAGCCCTATTTAGGCTTTCTTTATTGCAAGTTCTGTTTAATTAAGATTTTCTTATCCCCTGCTATGTTAATAACTTGCTAGACCCTGCAAGAGCCTCCTGTATGTGATTAAAGTTCAATTTAGAGATTGAGATACAATTATTTAAGGTAAATTTACATCTGTTTGAACGTGAAACCAGTTTGTTTTTTATGCAGGCTCTGTCAATCATAGCCAGGGAAGGTGTGGCTAGGGCTGCATAAACAGAAACAAAGTGATTGAACTCCTAAATGACAGTGAATTGAGCAGTGAACTTGCAGGGGAATGGTCTATACACTAAAACTGCTTTATTTAGCTAAAGTAATTTAGGTGACTATAGTGTTCCTTTAATGGGAGACCTGCACAGATCATACTAATAGTTATAGTATTATTGATTTGATGTGACTTTTTGCCGTTAAACAGCGGCTTAGCGCTTATCCAAAATCTTGCCACATTTATGGATTGGCAGATGGCAAGTCTACGAGAAATATTGCATCTCAATTTGCTTCTGTTTGATTTGATATTTTGGTGACTGAGAATATATTCTGTTTATGCTTGAGCCATCCTGCTTTTTGAGCTGCAGAAAAGGATATGTAGCTATTAACATAGTGTGATTTTTTTCCCCTCTCACTGCTTCCCACGTGTGTGTTGGTGTGTGTTTCTGTGATGAGTGTGTGCTTTCATAAATTTACTTGTGCATTTGTTCCTGTAAACATATGCTTTGCCTGTCTGCGTTTATCTGCGGTTATGGACTATGATTGCTGATACAACATTTAACTTATCTTACTGCTAAGTTTCCCCCTCCCCTTCTACAATAGATTGCCTTCAGGTATAGATTTTGATGAGCTCTTTTGTTCATAGATTTAAGTTCTCATGCTTATTTTTTCTTGTATTTGTGTATGCGCATTATCTTGTTTATAAATGGCAATTGTTTATTTAACACAACTACAAATGGAGCATATACGTAGCAGTTGTTCTGACCAAATCTTGATGTTTTCCTTAAGAACCAATTGGGAGCATGTCATCAATGGAAGTCAACGTGGACATGTTGGAACAGATGGATTTGATGGATATGTCCGATCAAGAAGCCCTTGATGTGTTCTTAAATTCTGGAGGAGAGGACAACAGTGTACTGTCCCCTTTGATAGGTACTATTAATTTTTATTGCTTATTTCTAATTGTGAAAATGTTACTAACCGATTATGCAGTATTTAGAAAAGAAGCAAATAACTTAGCATGTAGTGCTCACCTCTGGTGCCGTATGTACCAAAAAAGCAAACTTGTTTCGACTTGATAAGTTTTCTTCCAGTGCTAACAGATGCCTACTTTGCTTTTTATCTAAATTGTCTAAAGTATCTCTTGCACACATGATTTGTGTTGAAAAAGGAGTGGGACAATTTTTATATGTATCCACAAGTACATCACGAAGATGGCTCCCAAAGATGAAATGCTAAGGGAATGCCTGAGACTTCCACAGATCGAGGATGCAGAAAAAGAGGAGGTTCCATGGCAAGACAAACTTCTCCATCGGGTGTACCACTGGCAGGTTGTGGATGTGGCTCACATGACAAAATCCTACCAGTGGTTGGAAAAGGCAGGACTGAAAGACAGCACTGAGGCACTAATCCTATCAGCACAGGAGAAGGCACTCAGCACCAGATCAATAGAAGCTGGAGTCTACCACACCAGGCAAGACCCAAGGTGCAGACTGTGCAAAGAGGCCTCTGAGACAGTCCAGCACCTAGTAGCCGGATGCAAGATGTTAGCAGGAGTAGCATACACCGAGAGACACAACCAAGTTGCTGGGATTGTGTATCGAAACATCTGCACAGAATATGGATTGGACCTGCCCAAGTCCAGATTGGAGATACCACAAAGGGTAGTCGAGAATGACAGGGCTAAGATCCTGTGGGACTTCAAGATCCAAACAGACAAGCAAGTGCTGGCCAACCAACCAGAAATTGTGGTGGTAGACAAGGAACGAAAGACTGCAGTCGTGGTGGATGTGGCAATACCCAGTGAATATAACATCAGGAACATGAGAAGTTGGACAAATACCAAGAACTGAAAAAAAGAACTAGAAAGGATGTGGAAAGTGAAGGCAGTAGTAGCAGTTTTGATAGGAGCACTCGGGCCTGTGACTCCCAAGTTGGGGTAATGGCTTCAACAGATTCCAGGTGGGACAGAAGAGTGCAGTTCTAGGAACAGCTAAGATACTGTGCAGAACCCGCAAACTCCCAGGTCTCTGGTATAGGACCCGAGAATGAGGAATAAACATACCATCCAGGAGGGGGGAGAATCAATTTTTTAATTCTATTTATTTATTTATATATACACACAGCAAAGTAAGCATTTCTTTATTAGCACTGGAAGAAGACTTATCAAGACGAAACGCGTTTACTTTTTTGGTACATACGGCAGAGCGTCTGCCAGTGAGCACTGCATGCTAGGCTACTTGCTTCTTTTCTAAATACTGCATAATTAGCATGTTTGTTTTTTCTCCAGCAGTTTGTACTTTTTTGTATTTTTTTTTAAATGTTTTTATGATGCCTAATAAAAGCAAATGCATTGCATTATTCTACAAATAGCAATATTTGTTTTGGATACTTCATACAATCAGTTGAATAGTGATCATCATGCATATTTAGTATCTGTGTATACACTGGTATAGTGTTTTGTTTGCATTATTTTTGTTTTTTTTCACAGTTTTGGAAATAATTAATGTGTGCTTATTTTGTGCAGCGTAAGTAAAGTAATTGAAAATAAATACATGTGTCCTGATTTACAGAGTCCATACTGTGTCTAGAATCTAGGAGTTTTGGTAGTTATAAGTCACAAAACACAAGAGGTAAATTTAACAATTTCATTGTGTACCGATGTTAGAATTTGGTTTGTTTGTCTTCTATGTTTAATGGGCATCACAGAAAACAAAATTGCCACACACAAACCTGTATATTTATATAAAGTAGACATCATTGGGTATTTACCTAAGGGTATTTTGACACTTTTTACGTGGTCACTTAACTGCCAATCTCCAAATTGTCTGTGGGTAGTTTAATGTTTCATAAACACATATTACAAGGTTGTTTTTATTTATTTATTTATTGTAACCCTTTAAGGACTGAGCCAAATATACAAGTTGTGATCAAAACATAAAACCTGGAATTGCGTTAGATGTCTATTCAGACGTAATTTACCTCTTTCATATTATGTGCACCCACACTTATTATGTATCATTTTATTCAGGGGAAACAGGGCTTTCATTTAACATCAAATATTTAGGTATAAAACATAATTTAATATGAATAAAATATAAAAAAAAAGGAGAAAATAAGAATTTTTTAAAAAAGGTTTAGTTCTACGTGACATTCTAACTGTGAATGTCATAATACTGTTTGTTTTTACTGCAATAAAATACACATACTTGTATTCGGCGATGTCTCACGTGTAAAACAGTACCCCCTATGTACAGGTTTTATGGTGTTTTGGGAAGTTACAGGGTCAAATATAGCATGTTACATTTAAAAAAAAATTCACATTGAAATTTGACAAATTGGTTATGTTGCCTTTGAGACCATATGGTAGCCCAGGAATGAGAATTACCCCCATGATGGCATACCATTTGCAAAAGTAGACAAACCAAGGTATTGCAAATGGTATGCCATCATGGGGGTAATTCTCATTCCTGAGCTACCATACGGTCTCAAAGGCAACGTATCCAATCTGGCAAATTTCATTTTTTACAGTTGGATATCTGATAGAAGGATTTGGCGTTGTAGCAGTTTGGCTGTTCAAATAACTCCAAGGTATGTCAAATGGTATATTTTATATATTTAAAATATACACACATGGCAATGCGGAATTTGTTGGTCCTATATAAATAATACAGACACTTCTCACATACCGACCAGGTTCCGTTGTTGCGACCAGTTCGTAAAATGAATTGGTCGGTAAGTGAGGATACGCTAACAAGCATGTGCAAGAGAGCAGGTCTACGTTCGGAGGAATTCCCCAGAACATAGGCCAGTTCGCTAGCGCAGGGAATCCCGAAAATCAGCTCTCTCAAATATTTTTATATTCATGTTATATTTATGCTGCATTTTTTTTTCAAATCTCGTGTCACTGTAATGTAATTCCCTAAAAAGTACTCTGCTACATCTCCAGAGTACAACAATACTTCATATGTATACATTTGCACAGTTTATACAAAGGGTTGTTTGTTTTTTAATGAGAAAAGTGAATTTGTGTATATGATGCCAATCTTGATTATTATCAGGATATTATTATATCTCCAATGCTAACTATAGCACTAACTCTAACCACTAGCTGTAACCCTAAACCATTAGTCCTAACCTAGCAGTAGTGTTGGAGGGATTCTGCTGGTAAAATGGTGCTTTACGGAATTATTCCGTAATGGGTCCTTAAGTATAGGGCAACCATGACCAAATAATTCTGCCATTTGTCATCAAGGGGTTAAGGTTCAAACACCTCCAATGTAGTTCCATAAGTTTTGTACCTATAGTATTACCTCTTAATCAGGTGCATAACTAGTGATTCCACATCTAGTGTTATTGTAGTGAGGATATGCTAGCTTATTTCTCTGTACTGTTGCCATTCAGTGAGGACATAGAACGTGACTTCATCTGGTAAAACTATACAATTTGAGGAGTTCTTTATGGGTCATGGAGCTAAATATTCTCCCTGATGATGACACTATCTCTCCCCTCAGCAGACCACAGGAAAGGAAACATAGGGACCATGGATGTAACAGCCCATGTTAAATTATGGCCCAGCAGTGATGAGGTTTTAATACCCACAGACAAGATAAAAGTGCCTTCCACACAGTACCATCCCAACTGATAAATGTTCTCATTTATTATCAATACATTGTTCATTATAAACAACTTCTCGTGTTTGTATCACTGATATCTAATTTTATTTTTTTATTTTGAACATCCAAGGCCCTGATTATGACTCCTGCCAGAGCGAAATAACTCTTCAGGTCCCCAGCCAATCTGAGCTGAGACACAAACTTTCTTCCTTGTCTTCTACATGCACTGACTCTGCCAGTCAAGAAAATAGTGAAGATGGAGAAGAGTCTCCTGTCGTTCAGTCAGATGACGAGGATGTTCATGCTGAATCAGTGTTAGCCGGTGTAGCAGGCCATGTCACTACAGCAAACTCCGACCCTAGTGATGAAAGCGATGAGCACGCCTGAACACTTATTTATCTTTGACCAGTTCCTCTGTGTGCGGATTTCCCAAAAGCTTTTACTAATTTACCTTAAAAACAATATTTTTTACATGCATTCATGGACATTGTACTTGCTCTTTTACACAGATTGTGCATAAAAATAAGTTTTAAGGATATACAACTGTTAATACAAATGTACATTTGTACATTTTCTACCACTGGAGTGGAAAAGGTGGGAGAAGAACCATATTTGAATTATCAACTTGTTTTATTTATGTAACTTGGTTTTGTTTTTTAGCAAAACAACTGATTGAATAGCTTCAATATTCTGCATGCTAAAAAACTGTAAAATGAACTTAATTTTTATTATTAAATTTTAATGTTCCCAGGTGCCATAAAAATATATATTTTTCTTCAGCAGATAGACCTTTGCATATATGGAACAATAGGAGCTTTACCTAAAATAAATGCTATCTATATTTTAACAGCTGAGTATGCAGTGCGAATAAGAAATTAGCAGAAAATATAACTGTTAAGGAGTAAGTACAATCATCATGCTATTTTGAACTGGCTTCTTTATAGCAGATGTTGATTGAGGGGAATAAGGAATAAGCTTGAGCGGCTCCTTTCACTTACGTAGTATTATTTCTTTTTCTTTTTCCTTCATTCGTTATTTTGTACTGCCCCAGTGATTGGCCTACCAAAGAAATGGTTTTATACTCCCATGATCATATTGAGTATTAGTGGAAACATACATTCTGGATTTGCAATGCTGTACCAAATCCATACGTATTTTTAAATTAGCCAAGTTAAAATTATTTAATTTACCCCAGTGAAGATCATGCGATTATTTAAACAGAATTTTTGATATATTTGAAATGAAGTCAGTTTGGGGAGAAATAAGCCCACAAATAATTCGCCCAGCAATTTTTGGTGTCTGTCCTCACTTGACATATACAGACTAGCACTATATCTAAACATATTTCAGTAATATTCTACTCCACTTATAATATGATTGCTTGCTTTTTTTCCTACCGTTTATTTTGTGTATTCATTTATTGTAGTATCCGTTCCTGTTGTATCTGTGTTTTTTTTTTCCTTCTTCACATTCATCCAAAATACTATCCCATACCCATTTTCGTTCAACCTTTGTTTTTATTTTGATTTCTTTCATGCAGACGCACAAAAATGTTTCCACAAATGTATAAACCTTGCCATTTGAACAAACTGGACATGCTAATGTCCTCTTCTGGTTTAAACCTCATTGATGTTTTCAATGTTTAAGTATTTAGCTAACATTTGCTTTGCAATCTGAAGCCATTAAGATGATTTCTGTAATTTTTACATTGAACAACTCTAGTTCTTAGTTGGTTAAAAACAAAATATGCTGTAATGATCAAACAGTGTTTGTTCTTGCAATGTGTAAGAAGGTATCTGCACAGATAAACAAGGCTGCAGTTTCAGTTTTAAAACTGCAAAATTTTCTCTATTAAAGGAGCAAATCGCTGTACTTGCCAAAATAAATTCTAAAAGTCTCAATTGTATTTTTTTTTTTTTTCTTTTGGGAGGGGTTACAAATTTATTTTCAACCCATGACAATCTTGTTTTGTTTTGTATAAATTGTTGGTATAATGTGCACCTTTTAGGTTTGAAAGTTCAATTTGAAAGCGGTTTCTAGAAGGCCATACTAGCACTAAAAGGGCAAGTGAATTGTCCCTATATTTACACCATATTGTAGGGTTTCAAAATGTAAAAGTGCTATTTTCTAAGAAACAGTAATAAATATTTGTCTCAACTCTGAGGTACAAAACGACATTTAGGGGTTAAAATCACTTCGTACAACCCTAGTCACACCTCCCTGCATGTGACCTGCACAGCCTTCCATAAACACTTCCTGGAGAGAGAGATAATGTTTAAACTTCCTTTATTGCACACTCTGTCTAATTTAGAATTTACTATCGACTGTTCTGTTAATAAGCCTTCTAAACCCTGCGGGAGCCTCTTTTGTGTGATTAAAGTTCAATTTACAGAGCAGGAAATAAAAACTTCTAAAGCAAGTTAAAGCGGCACGGTCATGCCGAACTTACCTTTCTTTAATCGATTCCTCTTCTCTTCTGTTCTTCATTTCTTCCTATCTGCTCTCGTTTTCTTTAAAACATAAGACAATCCCTAAAGGATAATGGGGAAGAGACGACCTATTGTTCTCTCCCCGGCCCCCACCCCTGAGCGTCGGGTGGGGGCCTTAAGTGAAACTGCCCACCCCCCAAGGTGACTAAGGGTCCACATGCCCTTAGTCACCCCCCCAAATAAAAAATAATCCCTTACCTCCCCCCTCACCCTAAAAATAGTGAGGGGGGAATAAAAGAACAAATTTCCTGTTATAAATAAATAAAACTTTTTGATGTCGTCTTTTTTTCTAAAATCATTTTTTTTGCCCCAAAAAAGGCCAAATAAAAACCATCATACCCGTCGAACAAGTAAAAAAGAAAAAGAAAAAACCTGACGAAAAAGAAAAAAACCAGACGCTACAAAATTAATCAATCTTCACCCGGCGAGGGCACGGCGCAGACTGAGCTCCGCAGGGCGGGGAAAGGCTTATTAGTTCTGTCTATTTTATCGATTCCCAAGTTCTTTGGAATTTTCCCTCGCTGTGTAAAATGACGCAGAGCACTCTGATTGGCTTAAACCAACCAATCAGGGTGTTCTTAGCCTAATTGCGGAGCTCAGTCTGCGCCGTGCCTTTGCCGGGTGAAGATGGATTAATTTTGTAGCGTCTGTTTTTTTCTTTTTCGTCAGGTTTTTTTTTTTTTGCACTCTGGTTTTTTATTTTATTTTTTACAAGTTTGAAAGGTATGATGGTTTTTATTTGGCCTATAAGGGGCTGAAAAATGAAGATTTTAGAAAAAAGAAGACATCAAATGGTAATTTTTTTTTTTTTGGTTTGTGTTTTTTTTTTACAGGAAATTAGTTATTTTATTCCCCACTCACTATTTTTAGGGCCGGGGGGAGGACAATAGGTCTCCCCCTCTTGTTATTTAACGCCCCCACCCGCCGTGCAGGGGTGGGGGCCAGTGGGGAGGACAATAGGTCCCCCCTCCTTATTATTTAGGGCCTCCATCCGCCGGGGTGGAGGACAGTAGGTACACCCCATTGTTATTTAGGACCCCCACCCACCACTCAGGGGTGGGGGCCGGGGGGGAGAACAGTAGGTCCCCCCCCCTCATTGTTATTTAGGGCCCCCACCCACCGCCCAGTGGTGGAGGCCGGGACGGGGTACTAGGGCTTTTTGTTTGTTTGTTTTTTAACAGTGAGCAGCCACAGGATTTTAATCTCCCTTATGCTACTATGGGTGTCATATTGACCCCCCATAGAGTGAGGTAGGACATGGGGGGCTTAAGAAGTGGCGGGGAGCACTGCTCCCTGCCGCTTCTATTTTTACATTTTACAAGGAGGGAGCTGCTAGCTGGTAGCTCCCTCCTTGTAATAAACTGAACAAACAAACACTGATATTCGGTGTTTGTTTGTTCGTCTGACATTTCTATTCTTTCATCCGTCTTTCTGACGAATGAATAGATGCAATTCCTGTTTGCATGCCCAAGTGTTTAACTGGGCATGTGCGGGAATCTCACCGCACTATCTAGTGTGGGCAGATGACGTGTCCCACAGGGACTTTATCTATCCACACAAAGATGGCGGTGCCCAGAATATAGGTTGGGGCAGAAAATAAAGATTTAAAAAATAGGTAATATGGGGAGCTTAGGGGCATTCGGGGATGACTAGGGGGTCAGTTAGATGTAGTGGAGTCGTGAGGGGGGGTTAAAAAAAATTCGTCCATGACCGTGCCGCTTTAACAAATGAGTAAAAAAAACAAAAACCTTTGATAAAAAAAACTTTTTTTTTTTTTCATGCATGCTGTGTCAGTCACAGCCAGGAGAGGTGTGGCTAAGGCTGCACGGATAGAAACAAAAGTGATTTTTAAATGGCAGAGAATTAAACAGTGAGACTACAGGAGCATGTATGTATCAAAGGCGCAACTATACACCAAAACTGCTTTATTAAGCTAAAGCTGTTTTATTGCCTATAGTATGCCTTTATTACCTGGAGGGAAATGTATCCATTCGTAGTAATGCTTAAAAGAAGTATTAAGGTATTATTGTTAAAATCAAAGTGTTTTGTTTTTTTTCCTATTCTGTTATCACCTCTAGTGAGGAGAAAAAAGGGGTATTCCCTAGCTGTTTACGAGTTTCTCCATACCAACACACTTGCGGAGATGCTGTTACCGGCATATAATAAAACCGATAAAATAGACACAACTCTCTACCCCAGAGGAAGATGTTTTGCAAACTGTCCAATGAACCAAAAAATAAAACTTTTATTTCCTTGCCTATGTGCTGTGGGGGAGGAACCCAACTTTCTTGTCACTAATGCATTACTTAACCAGGACAACTACATAGCTATATAGTTGTGCTAGCTATATAGTTACCAGATACTGTTAAATTGTGGCTAGCTGCAAATGCGCACGGCATTAGCTCTTAGCTGGCCTGTAGTGAGGTTGGCTGATAGGGCTGTAGAGGAATTTATTACTTGCATTACAGGTAGTGAGAGGAGCACATATGGGGTGGAATAACGTAGGAAGGAGAGCAGAATAAGGCTGCATCAAAGCTATGAACTATAAAGAAACTAAAGAAAACAGAAGTGAAGGCAAAATAGTAACAAAAACTGTATTAAACATGCTTAGCGCTAGTCTGATCTCTGCAGTGCAGTCTGTGCTGTGAGCATTCCTTACACTACAGAACATGCCTCTATTTTCATTGGCTGAAAAAGGTAAGTTTCTTTCAGAGACTGGAAATCGGGAACAGGTTGAAATTTGAGAGGGGGTGGTTTAGGAGGCTGGGTTACACTGCTGATATATGCAAACCATTTTACAGTACTGCAGGAAAACTACACAGAATTCAAAGAAAATAAACTAACCACTGGTATTTGAACTGATTCCTTTTCATTTAAGCTTAACTTATTTAACTGCCTTAACCCCTTAAGGACAGAGCTTCAGAAGCTTGTGTTACGCTTATTGACACAAGCAATTTTTGCATTTTTTGGTTTGCGTTCAACTGCAATTTGCATTTTACTAATTTATTGCATGACACATATTATTTACTGTTTTTTAAAGGACAGTAAGGGCTTTAATTTGGTGCAACATATATAAATGCTTATTATAAAAAAAAATACAGAAAAATGCAGAAACTATAAAAAGTGTTTGTTTTTTACAGTTTTTGCAATAATAATGTGTGCATAGTTAGTGCAGGTTAAGGAAAGTAATTAAAAATAAATTCATTTAGTTGTCAGAAAGCACAAGGAGTAAAATAAACTTTTAATGTGGAGCGATTTTAGAATTTGGTATGTTTGTCTTGTAAGCTTAATAGCCATAAAAGAAAACAAAATTGCCACACAAAAGTATATATTTATATAAAGTAGACATCACAGGCTATTTACCTAAGGTTGTTTTGACACTTTCTACGTAGCCATTTCACAGACAATCTCTGCTAAATATTGGAGTAAAATTGTGGAGTTTTTTTTTGTTTTTTGGCACACAAACTTATAACAAAGAACTTCTCATGTGTATTTTGTAAAGTTGGTGTATGCTATTCCTGTTCAAAATCTACAGTGCCATATTGGAGACCTGTCCTTTTCAGTATTTACAGTAGAATTCTGAGAGACAGATTTAATGGGCCTATGCTTCAATTTGGGGTAATATTGCAGTTTGACTGTTCAAAAAAACCCAACAAAGGCCTACCATTTGTAAAAGTAGACACTCCAGGGTATCTCATATGGTGCAAATTGTGCCTTAACATGCCCCCATGTTTTCACCAAAGTATGGTAAAAATAATTTTGGGCATTTTTTACATACAGATTACAGATTATTTTGCTGGGCATTTTGTATATTTCATATGTACGACTAAGTTCAAACCCCCCAAATTATGCTCAGCTAAGTCTTCTGAGTAAAACTATACCCTCAATTAATGTCGTTGGCACTATTTCGTGACGCTACAGTGCCATATAGGAGACCTGTCCATTTCAGAATTTACAGTAGAATTTTGAGAGAAGGATTTAATGGGCCTATGTTTGTACCAAGTCTAGTTGCCATTAGCATTTTTTCTGCCTTTTTGACACACACTTGGAGATGTTACTGTATATTTTGCAATCTAGGTATAGCCGGAATATGATGTCATATTCCGGCTCCCAGCATCACTCTGTGGCGCGCGAGGGAGCTGAGCAGAGCGCTCAGGGGAAAGTGCTCCCTCGCCAGCGCCGACCGGCCAGCAACCCAGCTTGTCACTTAGCCGCAAGTTTTTTTTTCCACTTGAGCCTTTGGGAAACTTGTGCTACAGGCCACGGTCTCAAAGCAGTACAGCATTTTTAAAAGTGGGATGCTGTTATAAAAGTTATCAATATATAAATGATAACCTTTGTTGAGTCCTAGACAATTTTCACACTTGTCCCTACTATATCTGGGCAACCTGGGGGATCAAGGTGGCTATCCCTTCCTTCATATACACAGTCTGGGTGACTATCTCCCCAAAAATCTCATCCCCCAAGAACAGCTGCATACAATCCAGGAATGTGTTGTGAAAAATGATTAGGGGGTACCCAGTCATCTGCGCCGTGTTCAGCATAAGGGGAACCATCGATTTCCCGTTATGGTCCTGCAGTTTCTGGCACATAGTCCCTGCTCCCTGCGTCACTCTCTGATGCAGTGTTGGTCGTCTCTGAGTCGCCCGCTAACAGGGCATAAGCCTCCTCTGCGCTATACTTTCTAAACATTGTCTACTACGGTAATAAACTTTAACTAAATAACTAAACTTTAATTTTTTTTTTTATTATTATTCTTTTTCACGCCTAACTAAATTCCCCAATTCCCACTAAATTCCACCTACCCAATTAACTAAATCACAAATTAATAAATTAAAATATAAAAATTTAACCCCTTAGGGTTACTAAAAAAATAACATTTAACCCTTGAAAAAAATAGATCACAGTAAAGTACTGTGACCTGTATATTGATCACTGCTGGCAGTGATCAATCAGCAGGGAAAGGGATTAGGAACCTTTTATAATACTTTAGAAATGACTTCAGGGACACAAAATATCAACGATCCGTCTCTCTCCACTTCAAAATCCCACAAGAGGTGGAGGGAGGCGGATCAGATATCCCAGCAGCATTGTGACCGCTGTCACATCGATCACATGTGCTGGGACATCGCGATTTGCTGTTGCTGGTCTGACTCGGAGGCACCCAGCAACAGCGTTAACCCAGTGATCCCAGGCACCGCCGCGATCCGGGGTTAATTTTAATGCATGACGGACAGGGTACGTCACCCGGCGTTAAGGGTCTCCCCAGGATGACGGACCCTGTCCGTCACCCGTCATTAAGGGGTTAAGTGTCCCTTTAATGAAGTGAGCTACATCTGAGTTTAAAGCCTATCGAACTCTGGATAATGCTTCTTTAACCCCTTAAGGATTGAGCCAAATGTACACGTTGTGATCAAGACGTAAACAAAACCTGGAATTTGTGCTATGTCTGTTCAGGCGTAATTCAGCTCTTTCATATTATGTGCACCCACACATATTATGTATCATTTTATTCAGGGGAAACAGGGCTTTCATTTAACATCAAATATTTAGCTATGAAACATAATTTAATATGAATAAAATATAAAAAAATGGGAGAAAATAAGAAATTTGGTAATTTGTTTAGTTCTACATGACATTTTAACTGTGAATGTCATAATACTGTTTGCTTTTACTGCAATAAAATATACATATTTGTATTCAGCGATGTCTCACATGTAAAACAGTACCCCCTATGTACAGGTTTTATGGTGTTTTTGGAAGTTACAGGGTCAAATATAGCATGTTACATTTTTCAGTTTTTTCACATTGAAATTCGCCAGATTGTTTTTTTTTTTAAAACCGTATGGTAGCCCAGGAATGAGAACTACCCCCATGATGGCATACAATTTACAAAAGTAGACAACCCAAGGTATTGCAAATGGGGTATGTCCAGTCTTTTTTAGTAGCCACTTGGTCACAAACACTGGCCAAAGTTAGTGTTAATATTTGTTTGTGTGTGAAAAATGCAAAACACTATTTTGGATGCCAATTTTGGCCAGTGTTTGTGACTAAGTGGCTACTAGTCACAAACACTTGAGCGGTGGGTGGGGGCCATAAAGATAATGGGGGGGCTACTGACCCCCCCCCCGGCCCCCACCAAGCCCCTAGTCACCCACCCCCCCACCCAAATAAAAAGTTACCCCCTACCTACCCCTCTCACCCTAAAAAATAGTGAGGGGGAAATAAAATAATGAACCTGTAAAGAAAAATTAAACTTACCACTCGAAGTCTTCTTTTTTCTAAAATCTTCATTTTTCAGCCCCAAAAAAGGCCAAACAAAAAACTATCATACCCGTCAAACTGAAAATAAAATAAAAAAACCTGAGCGCATAATTAAAATAATCCTTCACCCATGGAGAGCTCCACGCAGACTGAGCTCTGCAGGGCGGGGAAGGCTTATAAAGCATTCCCCGCCCTGCAATTAGGCTAAGAACACTCTGATTGGTGGGTTTAAGCCAATCAGAGTGCTCTTTGTCATTTTACACAGCGTTGGAAAATTCCAAAGAACTTTCCCATGCTGTGTAAAATGACACAGAGCACTCTGATTGGATGGATTTCAAGCCATCCAATCACAGTGCTCTGTGTCATTTTACACAGCATGGGAAAATTCCAAAGAACTTTCCCACGCTGTGTAAAATGACACAGAGCACTCTGATTGGTTGGTTTAAACCAACCAATCAGAGTGTTATTTTATACAGCGTGGGAAAGTCCTTTGGAATTTTCCCACGCTGTGTAAAATGACTCAGAGCTCTCTGATTGGTTGGCTTAAACCAACCAATCATTGTGCTCTGAGCCCAATTGCAGGTCGTGGTAAGGCATTATAAGCCTTGACCCGCCCTGCGGAGCTCAGTATGCGGCGTGCCCTTGAAGGGTGAAGATGGATGCGGCCATGGTTTTTTTTGGGGGGGGGAGAGTTCGACAGGATTTATGGCTTTTTATTTGGCCTTTTTGGGGGCTGAAGAAAGAAGATATTAGAAAAAAGAAGACATCTAATGGTAAGTTTATTTTTTTTTCTTTACAGGTATTTAGCTTCATTGTCCCCCCCCTCACTATTATTAGGATGAGGGGGGGTAGGTAGGGATTTATTTTATTGGGGGAATGGGGGTGACTAGGGGCTCGGGGACCCCTAGTCACTGAAAGGGGGGGGATTTTAAACTTGGCCCCCACCAGCCGCTCAGGGGGGGAAACAATAGGTTCCCCCCCCCCTCTTATTGTTGTTAATGGCCCCCACCGGCCGCTCAGGAGTGGGGGCTGGGGGGGAACAATAGGTTCCCCCCTCTTATTGTTGTTTATGGCCCCACACCTGCCGCTCACGGGTGGGGGCTGGGGGGGGGGGAACAATAGGTTCCCTCCTCTTATTGTTGTTTATGGCCCCCAACTGCCGCTCAGGGGTGGAGGCCGGGGGGTAACAATAGTTTCCTCCCCTCTTATTGTTTTTAAAGGCCCCCACCTGCTGCTCAGTGGGGGGAACAATAGGTTTCCCCCCTCTTATTGTTTTTAAAGGCCCCCACCTGCAGCTCAGGGGTGGGGGCTAGGGAGAGAGGCAATAGGTCTCCCCCCTCTTATTGCTAAGGGGCCCTACCACCGCTCAGGGGTGGGGGCCAAGGGGGGGTGGACTCAGCACAGGTGGGGGCTGGGTGGACAATTGTGTTTTTTGCGGGGTTTTTTAACAGTGAGCAGCCACAGGCTTGACATGCCCCTACTCGCGTTTAGGGGCATATTATTTACTAATACTAAGTAATCTTTACTTAGTATTAGTAAAGTTGGCTGAAATACCAATTTAGGTCTTTCAGCCTTTTGGAAGATAACTCCCTAATACCGTGGGAATTAGGGAGTTATCTACTAAGCGGCTGCAAGATGCAGCCGCGGCACAAATTGAATCGGAGTTTCATTAATTCTAATAAAATTCCAATACGAACAAAGTGCCCAATTAAGTTCTAAAACAAACGAACATACTGTTCTCATTCAGTTAGAACACAATTCGGCAGTTTCATCTAAAATGACAGGAAGCATTGCGAGATCACAGAGGAAAGGTAAGAATTATGGGAAAATTGCTCTGACCAGCGTAAATGAAGCACACTTTGCTCCTCCGCTGGACAAAGCTGGTCAAGCGGAGGAAACTACCATAAGGCAAAGAGTCCCGACTTTGTCTTATGATTTTAAAGAAAACTAAAGAAGACAGGAAGAAAAGAAGAACAGATCCTGAGAGAGGGGGAGAAGAGGAAGAGATTGAGGTAAGTTCGGCATGACAGTGCCGCTTTAAGTACTGTAACCCCTAGGGCTTAGCAGCCTAAAAAACAGCCAAGACTATCCATCTGCTGATGGCTTATATAGAGGCTTGAAGATCTTCATGGTCTATTAGTAAAGATAAACAGACTATCAGAAGAAATCCAGAAAGCGGATCTATAAAATTAGATCTATCTAGGACAGGAGGAGAAAGTTTTATCACGACTACATTCTATGCAAAATAATGCTTGAGGATCTAATATCCTTCAGTCCATGCCAATGTCACCAATAGAGCTAACTTAATATTAAGCAATTGTGAAGAGATATACCCTCATGGTTAAAAGGGGTGAAGATTTCCGAGCCCTAAAAAAACAGGGAAGAATTCCACAGAGAGCAATAGATAACTGTGGGATCATATAAATACAGCCAACAGAAATTGAGATACTTCCATATTAAAGCCCTTTCACAAAAAGAGAGATCAGAGAGTGCTGAGACATATATCTCTGAGGTGATGTGGCTAATTCCTAGATAAGTCCTGGACTGAAGAACTTAGAACATTCTTGGTAGAATGAATTTGAATGAAAACCTAATTAGAAATAAACCAGGAAAAAGGGCATCTCAACTCTGTAAATGTAGCCAAGGCCCTCAGAAGGGTATTAATTACTGTAGTTCAAAAACTCTTATATTTAAGCCCTTCTACATTAGCGAAACCTTCATAATGAGGAAAGTAGCACTGGACCTGATGGAAGAGGGAAGAACTAATTTGGTTGATCCCATGGAGGTACTGAAGAAGATAAGTAGAAGTGGAAACCATGGCCTGGGTACCAATATGGAACCGTCAGGATGATTGATATTGGCTCTTGCAACCTATGCAGAAGAGAAATGTTGGATGTTAAGGGAGTCCCTTTCCTGAACATTGGAGTTATTAGTGCAGTGTAAGTAACGAAACTTGTTTCGTGGAATAGAGGATATTTCCACATAAGTGTATCGAGCAGCTTGTAAATCACCTTATTTGTTTAAAACACTCTGTTATACACATCCCTCTGTAAAAGGAGGTAATCTTTGACTGGTATTCATAGACTGTTTATATCCTTTCCTGAACATATTTGATTTTGGAGAAAAGTTCCTCAACCCCAGTGGATGGTATGCATAGTTAACACTGTCCAAAGGATTTCCTTAGGAAAGTTAACCTCTGCCCTTGTGACATCTTATCAGAGCGATGGTGGAGGACCTGGATCAAAACTCTCTCTGCTGGGGTAATATGCTAGTCTAAAAAGAGCTGTACCATGCCTTGGACAATGTCGAACTGTATTCCCAGCTATACTCTGAACTGGGAGGGAGCAAGGTGACTACAGCAGACATTCATCTTTCACCATGAAGATGTAAAAATAAAAGTGATGTGAGGCAAAGGATACAGGGCAATAAGCATCCTGCAAATCTATAGACATCATCCAATGTACTAGGAATACTACCTTTATAAAGAAGAATGTTCAAGAATCCTGTAAATTAGAATGGATCTCCAACACCTGTTAGAAACAGATTCTTTGTGTTCTAGTTGCTTTTTAAAAAATTCTCACAATAGCTTCCTCTAATTGAAGGGAAGCCATGAGATTTACAAAGCATCTCTTTTTACCTTTTCTCTTCCTCTGGTAGAATAATGACCACTTACATCAAGTTTGAAATCTACCACAGTCTCTTCCTGGTGTGAAATACTTTGTTCTGAGAAGGAAGTTAATGAGAATCTTTATATCGAAAGGGTCTCCTGAACATTAGGTCTTGAAGTAGACAAGCTTTCCTGCCTTCTTCCGTTCTCTTGATCCATTACTATAGGAGAATGCATCTGTGGAAAGAGCCCAGCTAATAAACACAAAGAAAGTCATATTTCTGGCTAGAATATAATGCAACCTACATAGGCTTCGTAGCTGAAGACTATTCCCGGATTAATTACTTGTAAATTGTCAAGAGACAAAATAAATGTATCTCTGATATGCTCCTCCAAATTATCCATACCAATCTTAGATCCTTAGAGATTGAGGTAAAACCTTACAGCAAGATGAAAGCCTGTGCCAGCTGCCACATATGCTTTAGAGAGGAGCAGGACCATGTATACTCCATGGAGTTTCAGAGAGATCCCGCATTGTTTACAGGCAGAGATTAACATTTAGCCAGACTGCATCGACTAGTTAGGAGCAGAGTCCCAGGTACTAGTGTCTGAAATTCCAATTCTCCCTTGTGTTGAAAACCTCTCTCAGTGTAGAACCATTACTCCATTAAGGATCTTAATGGGACCGGGAACTGGAAAAGATACTCTACACCCTCTGACATCCGAAAAGATAGGCTAGAGGTAAAAGGACTCTGGAAATCAAATGAGCGGATTCTGGAACTACTGAAATAGCCTGAATATCCTCATGTGATGATTCCATATCACTGAATGGATCCATCTTTAAGGATTCCTAAGAGTATTTTGGCAATTGTCCAGAGGATCCAAGCTTTAACAGCTTCTATGACGTCTTGAGATACCTCCTGTTAATATTGCATAATACACGGGACATGGGTAAATGGGCCTGTAGCCACTTTCAGACAGTCTGGGCAGAGACTTTACTTTTACAAGGATTTCTTATCATATGCCTCACAAACAATTCTTTAGTGTGACTTCCCTTGTATGATCCGGATTATTTTCTTCCCGTAGTGCTATCATCATAGGGAATTCCAATTATTGATAGGCACTCTTTTGTTTAGTAATGACAGAAAAAATAGAATGGCTTACCTATAGTTACATAGTTACATAGCTGAAAAGAGACTTGCGTCCATCAAGTTCAGCCTACCTTACATTTGTTTTTTTGCTGTTGATCCAAAAGAAAGCAAAAAAACCCAGTTTGAAGCACAATTTTGCAACAAACTAGGAAAAAAATTCCTTCTTGACCCCAGAATGGCAGTCAGATTTATCCTTGGATCAAGCAGTTATTACCCTACATTGAAAGATTATATCCTTGAATATTCTGTTCTTGCAAGTATGCATCTAGTAGCCGCTTGAACATCTGTATGGACTCTGATAAAACCACTTCCTCAGGCAGAGAATTCCACATCCTGATTGTTCTTACAGTAAAAAAAACCTTTCCTTTGCCTTAGACAAAATCTTCTTTCTTCCAGTCTAAACTCATGGCCTCGTGTCCTATGTAAAGTGAAAGTCCTATGTCTCTTAGAGTGTGACCTTTTTTCCCTGGGGCCACGTATAGCAGTATGTAGCTTTGTAGGGCGTCGGTAACGGGCTGGATGTCCGATATCGGGCAGAATATGTGTGTCAGGTCAGGAGCTTAAGCGATGTGCGGCCAGCCGCCATGATGCCCAGGCCCCGCCCTCCAACTTAGGTGCTTTTTGAGAAATTTTTCAAAAGTTTTGGAAACATTATCTGAAGTAGGAACTTGGGGATAGTGAGACTTACAAATGTTTATCAGGTGAACCTACTTTAGCTTTACAATCTAAAATTGAGACACTATTGAACCAGGCTTTAAAAAAATCAAATTATAGATAAGGAGTTGTTTAAGTTTTTATTAGAGACCACACCTGTCATACCAGCTTTCTACACTCTCCCTTAGATGCACAAATCACTGACTAGACCTCCACATAGGCCAACTGTAGCAGGGATTGGCTCCCTTCTTTCTCCATTGGACAAATTTTTGGATAATATCTTGAGACCTTTTTTGACAGAAATTAAGTCGTATGTAAGAGACACCACTAAAGTGCTATTGAAACTTGAGGAAGTAGTAGTAACTGACTCTTTGATCCTTGTCACGTTTGATGTGACTAGTTTGTATACCTCTATTGAGCATAGTGCAGGCCTTGCAGCAGCCAGATCAGCTCTGGTAACATTAAGATTTAAGGATGATGTTTTATATTTTTTGATGGAACTTTTGGAGATAGTGATGAAGGATAACTACTTTCTTTTTCAAGATCGGTTTTTCCTTCAACTAAAGGGTACTTCTTCGGGGCTCTAATGTGGCACCCACATACGCCAGTATATTTATGTCAGAACTAGAGGAGAAATTTATTTCGACAATTTGATGGTGGCACTATATTGATGACATACTGGTTTTGTGGAGTGGCACATTGGAGTCCCTTGAAGACCATTATGCTTTTTAAAATGTGTGTTCTCATAGCATCAATTTCACAATGACATACGATTTGGTGGAGTTACCTTTTTTGGATATTTTGATTAAAAACATGAGGGGAGACTGGTCACTGATCTTTACAGGAAAGTGATGGATAGAAATACGCTGCTTCACTTTTCTAGAAGGCTTCTATCTAATTCAGATTCGGTTGAGAAGTGCCTCAATGGAATGGCCATAAGATTTGAACGTGGTTATCCCTTGGCATTACTCAATAATCAACTTGATCAGGTGAAAGATCAGGATAGGGAATCATTTTACATCCATGTAGACCGGAGTGGAATAACAACAGGTTGAAATTTGTTTCCAAATTTGGAAGATATTCCCCTGATCTACGGAGAATTGAATACAAACACTGGCATGTTCTTACTGACTGTCACCCTAATATTGGGTCGGGGTCGCAACACATGGTGGCGGGCACCTGGTCGCAGGGGTTGCAGGGCTGCGACCCCGCGACCGCGGTATGCACACACACTTAAAGGACCACTACAGATACCCAGATCACATCAGCTCAATGAAGTGGTCTGGGTGCCAGGTCCCTCTAGTTTTAACCCTGCAGCTGAAAACATAGCCGTTTCAGAGAAACGGCTATGTTTCACTGAGGGTTAATCCAGCTCTGGTGGCTGTCTCATTGACAGCTGCTAGAGGAGCTTCCGCGATTCTCACTGTGAAAATCACAGTGAGAAGACACTGAACGTCCATAGGAAAGCATTGAGTAATGCTTTCCTATGGCGGTTTAAATGCGCCCGCCTCTTGCCCCATGTGCATTCGGAGCTGAGGGAAGCGGACGGTGGGGAGTCCGACGCTGGAGAAAGGTAAATGCTGAAGACACACACACTCTCACGAACAGACGCATACACACTAGCTAACAGACACACACATTTACTGACAGAGACACACTCAGCGACAGACATACATACACACTCACTTACAAAACATACACTTTCAACGACAAACACACACTCACTAACAGACATCAAACACACTCAGTAACAGACACACACAGTAACACACTCTCTAGCAGACACACACCCAATAACAGACACACTCACTGACACACACACTAACACACGCACTAACACAAACAAACACTGACACACACACATACGCTAACACACACATACACTAACACACTCATACACTAACACACATACACACATACACACACACTCACACACACACACACTAACACACACTAACACACACATACACTAACACACACATACACTAACACACACATACACTAACACACATACACTAACACACACACACACTCTAACACACACACACTCTAACACACACATACACTAACACACACACACATTTTTTTTTCAAATTTAATCCCCCCAGCCTCCTTACCTTTTGAAGTGCTGGGGGGATTCCCTGGGGTCCAGTGGTGGTGCTGCTGGGCTCCTGGACGGCAGGTCACTGGGCGGGCTGGCTGTCTTCCCCCTGTGTGCTTCCTCTTCAGCTCCCTCGCGCGCCACCTAGGGATGCCGGCGCCGGAAGATGACGTCATCTTCCGGCTCCGGCATCAGTGCGGTGCACGAGGGAGCTGAAGAGGAAGCACTGAGTGCTCCCTCGCGCGGCCACCTGCCCGCTGGGGTCAGCAGGGCCAGCCTTGGGGGGGCCTGAGGTGGCCGCCTCCTGGGCCCCCCAGGAGAAGAGGCTGGCCCTGTGGGTGCATACCGGGTCGCAGGGGTGGCCGGGCCCCCTGGTGGGCTGGGCCCGGTCGCAGCCACGACCCCTGCAACCCTGGTATGTACGCCACTGGCCCTACTAAGTTCTATGCTTTAAGACATTATAGTGGTAAATAAGGGAACCACCTGCGGTTACACTATTTTTCATAAAACCATGCTGATTTTGTTGATAACTATGTTCTTCTCAATGAATTCCTCAATAGTAAACCTTAATAACCTTTCAAATACTTTCTCAGCCACAGAAGTTAAGCTCACAAGTCTATAATTACCAGGCAAGGATTTCGAACCCTTTTTGAATATAGGAACCACATTTGCATCCGTCAATTCTCTGGTAGAATTTCTAAAAGAAATTATTTTTTGAAAGATCAAAAATAGAGGTTTATTTATGTCCACACTTAGTTCCTCAAGTACTTGTAGGTGAATACTGTCAGGCCCTGGAGCTTTGTTTATATGAACTTTCTTTAGTTGCTGCAGCACCTTGTCTTGAGTTTTTTGCAGCAATCATTTGCAAATCTCTAGTCATAGGTTCTTCCTTAATATATACTGAGGATAAATTGTTATTTTAAATTTCTACCTTTTCCTGGTCATTTACTAACACTGCATCATTTTCAGTGAACCTACACTTTCATATTTCGTTTTTTTTCTAGAATATATGTACTTAAATGCATTGGGGTTGGTTTTGCTCTCTTTGGCTATCACTTCCTAAATTTGTGGAGTTTTTCTTAGATTTTAACAGAGTTTCCACCACTGCGTCCTTGATGTAGAGGCCTTTTCCTTTCAAGAACGAGGCTGCCAAGTTCAGCTGAATTGGATTGGGATGAAGAGCTGGCCCTTGAAAAAGCAAATCTGGGAGTATCCAGTGATGTTCTAAGCTCATTCTGCATGCAAGAGGAAACCATGGTCTCCTTGACCAAACTGAGATAATGGTTATCACCTTTCTTCCCTCTTTCCAGATTTTGTTTAGTAATCAGTATATCATAGGCAAGGGAGGGATCGCATATCCCAGATCAAACTCACAAGGAAGAGACAAGGATGGGGGGGGCAGAGCCAGCACCTGCACGAGCTGGCTGCACATTGAGACAGCTTAGTGCGTTCAACCTGCTGAACCGGGCTAATAACAGCTCCAGACCCCGCTATTCAGCTCCAAGTGCACCAGCTTGACGCCCAAAGCTATGGGGAAAAAGTCAAAGAAACACCAAGCGGACCCAGGCTCCTGCGATATCAGAGTTTTTCTCAGCAAAACACAGCGGCCAGACACAGCCAAGGTGGCGCGGGCTGAGGCCTACACACCAACGTCATCGGATGATGAAAGTGCCACTGCCGACTTCTTACCTACATCCCGGCAATGCTCAGGGCCACAAACAGCTGAGCTGACAGAATCTGCACCACCAACCAAAGCAGACATCAGGGCACTAATGGCTGAAATTAAAACTATGTTTAATGTGGACATGGCCCCGATCCGGGAGGCGGTAGCTAAACTCACAAACAATGTGCATGCTGTGGAGGAAGGCATGGAGGGCATCAAATTGGCACAATAGGCCACAGATGCTATCACAGGCGCACTTCAAAAGCAGTGCACAGATCAACAGGCACAGATAGCCACAATGGAAGACAGAGCCAGGGTCTGCAATCTAAGAATCCAGGGGGTACTTCCATACTCCTGCCGGAGGCTCATTGCCACACTGCTAATGCCCAAACAAGCAAAACAAGTGGTGGTAGACTTCGGTTCCCACTTTAACAAGGCTTCCAGCAGTGCCCACAAAGCACCCAGAGACGTCCCGCTGAAACTGACCCGGGACTCCGCCCACGGAGCAATCATGGGGGCTGTGAGAGGCTCCTCTATGGTGTCGTTTGAGGGGGCACAGCTCATATTTTTCTAGGACTTCTCCAGGCATACACTAACCTGGTGAAGATCCCTCAAGCCAGTCACCCAGCTACTGTAAGCACTCTGTAGGGGAGCACTCTATCCCCTACAAGTGGAGCCCACGCCGAATCCTGGTTGATAAAGCCGGCAAGCTGCACACGTTGACATACCTCTCAGAAGCATCTACTTTCCTCCAGCACCTAGGCATACCAGCGGAGAAAGCACTAAAGACAGATCGCCCGTCATGGACAGTTGAAGGAATCACTCCTTTCGTATCCAGAAGGGGGGGACGTGAGACGAGCACCTCACTCACCTGAAGGCTGCACCTATGGATACCCATATTATTAGTTCACACTGTTCGTGGTTCGCAAGACTGACTGTCACTGAGACCCGCTGATTATACACCCATACCCTTCCTTATGTTTAAACTTGCTCTGTAAGCTGCTGGACTAGCCCTGTGTTGTTATATCCCCCCCCCCCCATACCCACTTTCATACAACGTGCAAAGGTCTAAAGTTTATTACCTTTCCATTTTAAGCACACCCATGCACACACAGCCCGCATTCTAGGCCTTCCACTCAAGCAATAGCCTTTCAAGCGGCATACTACTTTTTATGAAGGCTAGTAAGCCAACTACTAATCCCTCAAGGCGCCTTAGAGAAGCCCGTGGCTCACAGCTTTAAAATGACAAGAGCGATGAGGCGCTACAAGACCTAACGCTAGACCCCACAATTATTTGAAAATGGAATAATGCTATGAGACCTTGAGATCCTTCCTATTGTGCCATGCTTGTTATTGTATGTTTCATGTGTCTTGTTAAAAAAAAAAAGGAAGAGACAAGGATTTGGTCAGAAAGAGAAGTATACTGGATTTGTTTTTGTTCTTGGCAGAGGCCATCAAATCGATCTGGGGTGTGCCCAACCTTAAACATATTTCCTATAAAACCTCTGGATCTAACTTCTACACTCCTGAGTGAATCCACTGATCTGCTTAGATTATCTGACAATATGTTTTCTGGTTCTGGTAGATACGCTGCTTTCAGACCATGTACATTGAATTGAGCAAATTTCTTTAGAGGAGTCAATTCTTTCATAAGATTCTTTCTCTGGGTCCTACCTTGATGATTGAAATAGGATGCTACTGCCTGGTTGTCTATCTGTCTAGCAGAATCCAAGAATTTTAATTTACATTTTATTTAATTTTTTTTGTCGTCCAACATCGTAACTGGTTTCTTGCTGGAGGAAGGAGAAGAATTATCTGTTCAAACTTGCATATGTTTCTCTGGAATTGTTTCAAAAATTCTATTATAATGGAACGGATATTCCATCTTACTAGACCGACAGATAAAAGGCTCAGAAAAGATCTTGCTGTCAGGTAAGATTTTAAATTAAAAGAGCAATTTTTTCTTGAATTTTCATGATTCTCTTTGGCGATAACTTCACTTGCTCTTTGACAGTGTCTATCACAGCTCGTAAAAGTATCTTCCTCTGGGACGGTATTAGTGAGCTCTTTTCCAAGTTTTTTTCCATCCATGCTCCGAAAGGCAATTGACCACTTTCTTGGTATGAAGAGACACTGTAATGATAAGGACCAATTATCAGGATGTCATCTAGGTAATGATAGATTTTGATGTTTTTTTTCCTGAGAGAGGTAACCAGGATTTTCGAGGAGGTCCTTGGAGCTAGACTCTCAGGCCGAATGGGAGACCTAGAAATGAAGGAACTTGAGATGTATGCTGTTTATAGGAATCTGATAATACGCGTCCTTGAGGTCAATAGACGTCATCCAATCTCCTTTTTTTATATTAGGAACAATGAAATTTATAGATTCCATCTTGAAAGTTTTTGCTTTCAGCAGGGGATTCAATCCATTTAGATCTAGAATTAGTCCAGACAGGGTAAAGGAGATGAAGTCTTCCTTCTATACATCTGGCTCCAATATAGAAACCTTTATTGGAGGGGCATTGCTGACTGACCAACAAGCCAGACGTGCCACTGTGGAGATGCAGCCCAAAGCTTATAAAAACAGCGACAATTACTTCCAGAAAAGCTCCAAAATCCACAATCATCATTGCTTCCCACCCAGCTGACACCATGGGGCACAAAAACAAAGAATTTCACATCTCCGAAACCCCAAGAATGGCAGACATATGGCTTTCATTTGAAAGGCCTACCACGCGCTAAGATGGCGCCGGCGGAACTAAGTGAAGAGGAGGCCTCAGAAGCATCCTGAGATGGGGGAAGGCCTTTCTTTGCCTCAGGCAAGTGACCTCGACAGTGAGTTTGACTCCAGGGAGAACTCAGCGCCGGCAACCAAAAGAGATATCAAGAATCTCTTGCTCGGAATGAGGCAAATCTGGAAAGCCGATATCTCAAAGAAACACTAGCAGAGTTGGGGACCCTGCGTCAAATGGTTCCGCTATGGAATCCAGAGAGGACACCAGGGACCAAGGGCTGCAGTCTACCCAAAACCAAGTCCAAGACCTCGCTCAGCAAGTACAGAGACTTACCAAGACGGTGATGGTGTTGGAATCCCGTCACTGACGTAAATATATCCGCCTCAAAGGGGTGCCGGAAAAGATCGGAGGAGATACCTTACTCCCCTTCATCCAACGACTGCTGGCCCACATGGGCGTCAGGAGAGGAGTTGACCAGAATCTGCTCACCACAACGTTCTGGACCTGCAAAGCTGCATCTGCTCCCACGGATGCCCGAGAGACATAATTGTGGTGACCACAGACATTGCAGCCCGGTTCACAATCTTGCTCCAGAGAGCTTGGAAATAGCCACTTTGAAAATTGCACTATAGCCTTTTACGGGAACTACCCTTCACAGTACTTGTAGCAAAGAGACAGCACCACCAGCAAGGCAGCTACACGATGCTAACATTAAGTATAGATGGGGGGTAGACTGCTCACTAGAAGTTTAAAAGGGAAAGGGCACATACACTCTAACCCCATCTAGGGACCAGGCGTCCTTCTTAAAACATACGAACCTGCCAGTCTCCACCAAGACAGAAGCCCATTGAGCAAAGAAAAGCACTAACAAATAAATACCTTATCACACAGTAAGTGTATTGTCATTTAGGCACTAGCTGACGTAATATTACCTATGGTTAAAATGCCACACAAAGCTTAGTTGCCAGAGTGCACAATAACATATGATAACACAGGTTACTTCCAAGAGAGATCTCCCATACATATATATATATATATATATATATATATGTATATTGCTTTCTGTTTATATTTTGCCTACTGCAGTTATTTTGTTTTACCCTCCTACAATTGCTCTTCTACTTCACGTTCACCCATACCTAGTGGATGGAGATATGTCTGACAGGGAGCAGTTAAGTCGAGCACATACACAATGCATAAGTCGCTAACTCTTTGTGTAACCGAAGCAGTAAATTGCGTTTACCGTATTTAGTGTATGCCTCATACATGATGTTCTTGTAACCATGTTGTACCATTACCTTTCATGATACTGCGAACAGTTGTATTTTATGTACGAAAACTCAAATAAAATAGAATTTTTTTAATTTTTTTTAAAGAAACCTTTAGCAGATTTTTATGTAGATTAAAGGTTTCTCCAGTGTGAGTTTTTGGAATATTCCCTTTCTATAAGCTCTACTTCCTGGAAAGGAACGATCTCTGTATCTTTTGTCTTTCCATGTGCATGAGCGTCTCGTTTTTTTTTAAGGAAGAAAAGCTTTTTTTTCCCCATCAGCGACTTTCTTTTCTTCAGTGTATTCCATTCATGAGAAAACACTTCCTTAATAATAGAATGAACGCTGGACAGAAAAAAAGACTGTGGGGTAGAAGGGCTATTTATTAATTCAGTCTCTTAATTGTTTTATTGTTCCTGTCCAGTTCAGCCCAGTGGCGGTCGTACCCATAGGTGATGCTGCCATGATAAGCCTGAAATGATGATGTCCCTGCTGACAAACTTAAAACAGGTGAATCCATGTGAAATTCTGATCCTTTACCAAGAGCATGTCTTCCCTGACATACATTAAATGGATTACCAAACATAAGGTTCCTAAGGGATCAAATACGAGAATACTGCATAAAACCGTCAGGAACAGAAACACATGCAGTCTAAATTAAATGCTATACCGAGATAATAAATAGCATATTCTCTCAATTATACAGATTATACTTTTGGAAAATTGACTCCGTTCTAAAGGAATCACCAAACCAACTCTAGTGCACTGTGTGTGTAACCTGAGTAGTATCTTGCATCAATTAAAAATGATTACTAAAATTGTGACCTGGTGATACAAACAACTAGTATTCACAAATTTTAAATCAAAGTAAAATTTCCTGTGACAAAGTAAAGCATACCAATGAAAACAATCAAATAATGACTTCAGAGAGTTAACTGCTAATGGGAGGGAGTTATCTACTAAAGGCTGTGGGATGCAGTGCGGATTTAGGCAATAAACGGAATACCTGTGAAATAAAAAAGTAATACCATTAGATGTCTTCTTTACTTCCTATCTTCTTTTTTCAGTCCTAAAAAAGGCCACATAAAAATCCATAAAGTCGCATTGAACTATTAAGATAAAAAAAGAACCTTGAGTTTCTATATTAACTATATTACATAGTGTATATAGTGGACACATTACTGATGCTGGGCTTCACACCTGCTCATATACAGAGATAATATCAGTCACATATACTGAGGTTGCATCTTCACACCAGTTCATAAAGAGAAGATATCTTGGTCTCAAATGCTGATTTAGATAATCAAGAATTCCACATAATATATTGCCTTCCACTCTCTGAAAGAAGCCTGCTGGTGCGCTAAAGTGTAACAGCAATCAATACAACATGCCTTGATAGGAAATGTCTGCGTGGATTTCTTCCACATGCTTTTAAATGCATCTAACATACAAGTGCAGTGGCGTACATACCAGGGTCACAGGGGTCGCGGCTGCGACCGGGCCCAGCCCACCAGGGGGCCCGGCCGCCCTGCGACCCGGTATGTATGCCACTGTGGCCAGCCTCTGCTCCTGGGGGGCCCAGGAGCCGGCAACCTCAGGGCCCCCCAAGGCTGGCCCTGGTATCACCGGGCGGGCGGGCAGGCTAGCGGGCGCGTGAGGGAGCACTCTCCCCTGAGTGCTTCCTCTTCAGCTCCCTCGCGCACCGCACTGATACCGGAGCCGGAAGATGATGTAATCTTCCGGCGCCAGCATCCCTACCTGGCGCGCGAGGGAGCTGAACAGGAAGCACTCAGGGGAGAGTGCTCCCTCGTGCGCGCGTCAGCCAGCCGGCCCGCAGGACAGGCCGCAGGACCGGCCGCCGGGCAGCCCCACAGGACCCAAGGGAATCCCCTCAGCACTCCAAAAGGTAAGGAGGCTGGGGGGATTAAATTTTTTTTTTAAACGTGTGTGTGTGTTAGTGTTAGAGTGTGTGTGTGTGTGTTAGAGTGTGTGTGTGTTAGTGTGTGTGTTAGAGTGTGTGTGTGTTAGTGTTAGAGTGTGTGTGTGTGTTAGAGTGTGTTTGTGTTAGTGTGTGTGTTAGTGTTAGTGTTTGCGTGTGTGTGTGTGTGTGTGTTAGTGTTAGAGTTAGAGTGTGTGTGTTAGCGTGTGTGTGTGTGTGTGTGTGTGTTAAAGTGTGTCAGTGAATGTGTTACTGTGTGTGTCTGTTACTGAGTGTGTTAGTTTGTGTGCATCTGTTAGTGAGTGTGTGTTTTGTGAGTGTGTATGTGTCTGTCTGTCAGTGAGTGTGTATGTATGTCTGTCACTGAGTGTGTTTCTGTCAGTAAATGTGTGTGTCTGTTAGCTAGTGTGTATGCGTCTGTTCATGAGAGTGTTTGTCTGTTAGCTAGTGTGTATGCGTCTGTTCGTGAGAGTGTGTGTCTGTTAGCTAGTGTGTATGCGTCTGTTCGTGAGAGTGTGTGTGTCTTAAGCACTTACCTTTCTCCAGCGCCGGACTCCCTTGGCGCTGGGGATCTCTCCGCCCTGATCCGCCTCTCCGCTCCGAATGCGCATGCGTGGCAAGAGCCACGCACGCATTCAAACCGCCCATGGGAAAGCATTACTCAATGCTTTCCTATGGAGGTTCAGCGTCTTCTCACTGTGATTTTCATAGTGTACTGTACAAGTGTGTACCTCAGGGAAGCTTTCTGTTTCAATAGATTTTGGTCTCTTCTCTGTTTCCAGGGCTGGTATTCAGGCAGACTTTATACAGCCAGGATATCAGTTATCAGCACTCTTTTATGAAATGCATCAATAAACTTACCTAAATTCTCACCATTTACCTCCTAAATGTGACCTATTTGTTACAAGGAAACCCAATATAATCAAACGAGAGGATGAGAGGAAGTAAATGAACAGAAGCCCAGGTACTTATACTAGGCTTCATTCTGAATTACTGATGTACTTACCTGAGATGGGAAAACAAAGTAAACGACCATGGAGGCAGATTAACTGCTGCAGGCGTGTATTTCAGCAGCAAATAGGGATGATGATCTATTGCTCTGAAGCATAAGGCAATCGATGCTACAAGTAGACAGTAGCATTATGTGACCAGTTAGCACATAACAAGAAAGAGAAATGAGGGGTTATCGGGACAGCTATAGGGACAACACTAGCTCCAATCCTTATTAGCCCACGCCAGAGGTGTATATCCCAGGGCATCCAGATCCAGGAGAGTTTGTACAAACCTTCTCCTTCTCCCATGTGTGATATGAAGTCCAGCCATGGAAGTCAAATCCCTTCAAACTTTTCTGACATATAGAGCATCTGTTATTTTCTCCATATTTTTATCTCCTCCATTTTAGAATTCCATTGTCCTTAGCTTGGAGGGGTTGTGTGTTTCCAGAGGGCAGTACCTTCGCCACATTCAGGAAACGACCCGTAAGGGATTTTTTAAAATTTAGAGACTGGAAGAGGGAGATGACTAAGTAACATAGCCTCAGGAATAAGATGGCTTCTTGTTTTCTAAAAATTCATCTTTCTAAGCCTGAACTCCTCATCCTTCCTCCCTGGTAGTGATGTCGCGAACACGAAATTTTCGGTTCGCAAACGGCGAACGCGAACTTCCGCAAATGTTCGCAAACCGGCGAACCAGGTGAACCGCCATAGACTTCAATGGGCAGGCGAATTTTAAAACACACAGGGACTCTTGCTGGCCACAATAGTGATGGAAAAGTTGTTTCAAGGGGACTAAAACCTGGACTGTGGCATGCCGGAGGGGGATCCATGGCAAAACTCCCATGGAAAATTACACAGTTGATACAGAGTCTGGTTTTAATCCATAAAGGGCAGAAATCACCTAACATTCCTAAATCACAATCAATATGGATTGACACCTGACATATGACATAATGACACCTTGACATATGGATTGACACCTGTCCTCAGAGCCCCTGATGCACACGGACACAGAGCAGAATAGAGACTGGTCCCCCTACATAGGGTCACTTGGCAGATATGGATTGACACCTGTCCTCAGAGACCATGATACACATGACACAGAGCAGAATAGAGACTGTTCCCCCTACATAGGGTCACTTGGCAGATATGGATTGACACCTGTCCTCAGAGCCCCTGATACACACTGACACAGATCAGAATAGGGAATGTTACCCCAACATCGGGTCACTTAGCAGATATGGATTGACACCTGTCCTAAGGATCCCTGATACACACTGACACAGAGCAGAATAGGGACTGTTCCCCTACATCGGGTCACTTGGCAGATATGGATTGACACCTGTCCTAAGGTTCCCTGATACACACTGACACAGAGCAGAATAGGGACTGTTCCTCCTACATAGAGTCACTTGGCAGATATGGATTGACACCTGCCCTCAGAGCCCCTGATACACACTGACACAGATCAGAATAGGGACTGTTCCCCCTACATAGGGTCACTTGGCAGATATGGATTGACACTGTCCACAAGGACAAGCTGCAGACTTCCTGGCAGGGCCCATACAAGGTGGTAGAGCAGGTTTGTGATACCACCTTTGTGATCGGTGCGGTCACAGGCACGGGAGGCAAGCGCATGCTCCATGTGAACAACCTCAGGCGCCTATCCTATGCCCCGGATAGACGAGCTCCTAGACAAAATGGCCAGAGGCCAGTACCTCACCACAATAGATCTGTGCAAGGGGTCCTGGCAAATTCCATTAGCCGAGGACGCCATCCACAAGTCGGCATTTGTCACCTTGTTTGGCCTGTATCAGTTTAAGGTCATGCCATTCGGGATGAAGAATGCCCCGGCTAACTTTCAGAGGATGGTAGATCGGCTACTGGATGGGTTTCAGGAGTATGCCTGCGCCTACTTGGATGATATAGCCATTTTTAGCTGCTCCTGGCCCGAACACCTGACCCACATAGGAGCCGTACTAGACCGGATTAGGGAGTCCGGACTGACCCTAAAGCCCAGTAAGTGCCATATAGGAACGCGTAAAAACCTCCCCAACATAGTAGTATGGGCCCCAGAGTGTGAACAGGCCTTCCAACAGCTCAAGACGGCGCTCATTAAATCACATGTACTTTCTGCTCCTGATCCAATTAAACGCTTTCTCGTCCATACAGACGCTTCTAAGTTTGGATTGGGAGCAGTACTGAGCCAAGTCGGAGCAGATGGTGGCGAGCAACCCGGGGCTTATCTAAGCCGGAAACTTTTGCCCAGGGAAGTAGATACACTGCCATTGAAAAGGAGTGCATGGCGGTGGTGTGGGCCCTCAAAAAGCTGCAACCTTACTTGTATGGACAACCGTTTACCTTACTCACAGAACACAACAAATTTGGGGCACTGCGCGTGCAATCTAATGTGCCACCAGATAGGAGTGGTGTGTTTAGTACTATTTTTATCAGTTTAATCCCTGTTACGTCCCCTATCCGTTGATGTGGAGCAAGACGCAGCAGCAGAAGAGGACTCAGCCGAGGAGGTTATGGAAGAGGATGGAGTAGAAGGAGTAGAGGAGATGGCAGCAGGCCTGCCTGCAATTCGTGGCGGTGTCACCAACCCCTCTGCAGAGCCACGCATTCCATGCTTGGCAGCCATCAGCAGGTTTGCCCAATGCGCAGTGTAGGTGATATACCTGCCCTGACCATGCTTTACAGACCAGGTATCAGTGGTCAGATGGACCCTTGCCCCAACACTGTGTGCCAGACATGCCATTATTTCCTTTTGCACAAGCGAGTACAGGTTGGGGATTGCCTTTTGTGAAAATAAATTTCATCCGGGTACCAGTGAGTGAGTGGTGGCACTGGGCACAGTATCCACTGTGAGCCTGACACACCTGCTGGCAGACAACTAACTGCTATTCAATCTATAAGTGATGTTTGTTTCACAGGCAGAAAGTGCCCTAAAACATGGCGGCTTGAACCCTAGTTGGTGGCGGATAAGTCACGCAAGTCAACCGGCATTCAGAGCTAAAATACAGCAGCGTGTGGACCATTTTAGCCCAAGGCAGCTCATCTCATCAGGCCTTTTTTAATCAATGTATCGCCTAGTGTCACTTCCCCTTCGATCCATCCTCATTCATCTTAATAAAGGTGAGGTAATCTAGACTTTTTTGACCTAGCGCATTTCTCTTCTCAGTGACAATACCTCCTGCTGCACTGAAGGTCCTTTCTGACAGGACACTTGAAGCTGTAAGCAGACCAGGAAGTTCTATCGCAAATTGGGATAGCTCGTGCCACAGGTCAAGCTTCCGTACACCCAGTAGTCAAGGGGTTCATCAGCCCTCAGAGTGTCGGCCGCAGTTAAGGCGCAGGTAGCTTGCTACCTGTCGGTCGAAGTCGCTTCTGAGGGTGGATCCTAAGGGCTGTATGGCGCGTAGGTCCGCATGTCCTCCATCAACAACACGCCTTAAAGCCGCCCTGTCCTTGCCGGGCGTGGTGTCGTGGGAGGAGGAGGAGGATGACTTCCACCTCTCCCCTGTTAGATTCCCCGCTGTGCTGTGACATCACCCTCATACGCTGTGTAAAGCATACTTTTTAATTGATTTTGGAACTGCTGCATCCTTTCCGACTTGCCGTAATTCGGTAACATTTCAGGCACTTTCTGCTTATACCGGGGGTCTAGTAGCGTGGACACCCAGTACAGGTCGTTCTCCTTCAGCCTTTATACGAGGGTCCCTCAACAGGCACGACAGCATGAAAGACCCCATTTGCACAAGGTTGGATGCCGAGCTACTCATTTCCTGTTCCTCCTCCTCACTGATGTCAATTAAGGTATTTTCTTCCCCCCAGCCACGTACAACACCACAGGTACCAGATAGGTGACAACGAGCACCCTGGGATGCCTGTTGTGGTTGGCCTTGCTCCTCCTCTTCCTCCTCCTCAAAGCCACATTCCTCCTCTGGACTCCTCTTCCTCACAATCCTTCCAGCTGCTAAGCCAAAAAGAGGTCCAGCAAGTTTACGCGATAAGGCTGTTTCTGGAGGTGATGGTGACCACAACTCTTCCTCTTCACGCTCATCTACGGCCTGATCCAGCACTCTTCGCAGGGCACGCTCCAGGAAGAAAACAAAATGGTATGATGTCGCTGATGGTGCCTTCGGTGCGACTGACTAAATTTGTCACCTCCTCAAAAGGACGCATGAGCCTACAGGCATTGCGCATGAGCGTCCAGTAACGTGGCAAAAAAATTCCCAGCTCCCCAGAGGCTGTCCTAGCACCCCGGTCATACAAATATTTATTAACGGCTTTTTCTTGTTGGAGCAGGCGGTCGAACATTAGGAGTGTTGAATTCCAACGTGTCGGGCTGTCGCAAATCAAGCGCTTCACTGGCATGTTGTTTCGCCGCTGAATATCGGCAAAGCGAGCCATGGCCATGTAGGAACGCCTGAAATGGCCACACACCTTCCTGGCCTGCTTCAGGATGTCCTGTAAGCCTGTGTACTTATGCACAAAGCGTTGTACGATCAGATTACACACATGTGCCATGCACGGCACATGTGACAACTTGCCCAACTTCAATGCCGCTAACAAATTTGTTCCATTGTCACAAACCACTTTGCCGATATCCAGTCGCTGCTGAGTCAGCCACTTTTCCACCTGTGCGTTCAGGGTGGACAGGAGTGCTTGTCCGGTGTGACTCTCTGCTTTCAAGCAAGTCAAACCCAAGACGGCGTGACACTGCCGTATCCGGGATGTGGAATAGTACCTGGGGAGCTGGGGGGGTGCCGTTGATGTGGAGCAAGACGCAGCAGCAGAAGAGGACCCAGCCGAGGAGGTTATGGAAGAGGATGGAGTAGGAGGAGTAGAGGAGGTGGCAGCAGGACTGCCTGCAAGTCGTGGCGGTGTCACCAACTCCTCTGCAGAGCCATGCATTCCATGCTTGGCAGCAGTCAGCAGGTTTACCCAATGCGCAGTGTAGGTGATATACCTGCTCTGACCATGCTTTGCAGACCAGGTATCAGTGGTCAGATGGACCCTTGCCCCAACACTGTGTGCCAGAGATGCTATTACTTCCTTTTGCACAATTGAGTACAGGTTGGGATTGCCTTTTGCGAAAAGTAATTTCGGCCGGGTACCTTCCACTGCGGTGTCCCAATAGCTACAAATTTTTTGAACGCCTCAGACTCCACCAGCTTGTATGGTAAAAGCTGGCGGGCTAATAGTTCGGACAAGCCAGCAGTCAGACGCTGGGCAAGGGGGTGACTTTCTGACATTGTCTTCTTACGCTCAAACATGTCCTTGACAGACACATGATTGTGGGAAGATGAGCGTGAACTGCTCAAGGCGG
>OW240915.1:202266441-202335631 GCA_933207985.1 Pelobates cultripes | reverse complement strand
TGCATTTCCTATCTTATGAACAGCAGCTACACTTTCCCTCCTCTCACTAAGCATGCAGCTTGAGAATGAATGTAAAATGGATGCCTTCCAGTAGGTGGGAGGGTCTGCTAGGGAGGGTGTGCTGCTAATTGGCTGGAATGTGTCTGCTGACTGAGAGGTACAGGGTCAAAGTTTACTCAATGATGACGAATAGGGGGCGGATCGAACCGCGCATGCGTTCGCCATCCGCGGCGGACGCGAACACGCTATGTTCGCCGGCGAACCGTTCGGTGCATCACTTCTCCCTGGTGTCTTATCTCTTCACATCCAATCTGTCTCCAAATTCTGTAACTTCAGTCTTAAATCTATTCACACTTTTTTTTAACTAAAGATATAACGACGGCTCTTGTTCATGTTCTCATCAATTCCTGACTTGACTATTGCAATGCACTAGACCAGGCACAGGCAACCTTTGGCACCTGCAGATGTTTTGGACTACACCTCCCATGATGCTTTGCCTGCATTATGGGTGTAAGAGCATTATGGGGGATGTTGTCCACAACACCTGGAGTGCCGAAGGTTGCCTACCCCTTCACTAGACATTGGTCTTCCAAATACCCGCATAGCCCCTCTTCAAACTGTGATGAATGCTGCAGCCAGGCTCAACTTTCTGACTGACTGCTATTCCCACACCTCATCCCTTTGCCAATCATTACATTGGCTTCCCTTTATGATCCAATTCAAACTAACACTAACCTGAAAAGCCTTCACTAATGCCACACCTCTCTACATTTCCTCTTTACTCAAAAAATATACCACTTCTCATGCCCTTCATTGCTCATCCCCACATTGCCAAAATTCATCTTTAAGATTTTTCAAGAGCTGCCCTGTTCCTTTGGGATTTGATACTTCGTGCCATTGAACCGCCCCACTAGCCTCCAGTCCTTTCAAAAGTCACTGAAAACACACCTATTTAGGAAAGCCTACTATCTTCTTGGGTGATGTGACTCGCATTCTTATTGCCCTGATCAGTTCCTTTCCCTCCATGGCCAGTCTCAATCTGTCTCCTGCCACTGTTAGGTTCTTTTCCTAGCTTATTTTGATACAGGTATCTTTTTCAACAATCCTTACCCCCTTTGACATGCCGTTATTTCTCTTGTGTATTATTACCACTTCCTCATAGATTCTAAGTTTTAACAAGGTATTCTTCACATCTTGAAAGTGTTTGTTTAGTTTTGGAGCTCTCTTATAATATTAATTTAATACAACTTAGAGATGGTATGAATTGTATTCGTATGATTTTTAAACCTCAACACACAAATCAAAATCAAGAGAGATTGTATAAACAAGAGTGGAGCAGTATAGTGAAACAGCACGTTAGGTGATAAACCCAAAACCGATATAAATAGATGGTGAAGAATTCAAAATGTTGTAATGATACTTAATGATCAGTAGATGGCCATTATTTGTATTTTTTTATTATTGAAAAAATCTGTAAAAGTATGTTGTGTCTTTAAAACATTTTCAGATGTGTCACAGTGAAATAAACAATGTGACTGTTGTGTGTGCATGTGCAGAGGCTGTCTGTGGATTTGTATGCATTTGGAGGCTGCTTGTGAGATTCTGTGTGTGGGTGTAGGATGCTTGTGGTGTTGCGTGTAGAGGGTAGGTCACCTGTGGTGTGTGTGAGGAGGCTGTTGGTGGGTTTGCATGTTGGTTGCGAGTCTATGGATAGGGCTGTCTTCAGTGTAGTGTGTGTACAGGAGCTATAGTTTGTGTTAAGGGGGAGAGGGGCTCAAATGTATTTGTGTGCAGGTGGGATAAGTGATGGAATGTGCCTGTGAGGTGATTAGGATGTAGTGTGTGTGTGTAGAGTGTAATGTGTCTGTGGGAAGTAAAGGGTCTGTTGGTTGATTGAATTGTATCTCTGAGGGGAGGGGGATAGGTGGTTTGTTGTGTCTGTGGCGAGATAGGGGGTGTAGTGTGTCTGTGTGGGTGGCATTAGGGGTGTGGTGTGTCTGTGAGAGGAGAACAGAGGGTGTAGTGTGTCTGTGGGGGATAGGAGATGTAGCATTTCTGTATTTGTTGGTGGATATACAGGGTGTGAGAAGAGGTTAGGGGGGTGCAGTGTCCCTGTGGTATAATGGGTGTAGTATGTCTGTGATGGGAGTCTAAGGGATGTAGTGTGTCTGAGGGAAGAACAAAGGGTGAAGTATGTCTGTGGTGGGATAGGGCATGTAGTGTTTGTGTGGGGATAAAAGGTGTAGTGTCTGTGATGAGAGGATAGAGGGTGTATTGTGTCTATGAGGGGATAGGTACTTGTAGAGTTTTTTTTGTGGGGGGGCTAAAAGGTGTAGTGTTTTTGTGAGAGGAGATCGCTGGGCCCTTTATGCATTAATGTGAGTAGGCGGGTGAGGGAGATGTAGCTTCCCTTCTGGGCCGGCCCTCAAGAAGTGACAGCCCTGTAGGGAAATCCTTTGATCTTCCTGTCAGCCTTGGCACCAAGGCTCCATACCACATCTTCCATGTGGATAAAGTGGTTTTAAGACTCCTTCCTTCATTTAGACCTAAGGTTTCTAACCTTACTAATTTATACCAGGAGATATCTTACCAACATTTTGTCAGAATTTCTGTAAACCCTCAAAAACAGAAATTACACATTGAATGTAAAATGTGTCTTAGCTTTTCAATTTTGAAAATATAAAATCCGTTTATCCTTTATAAGGGAAGAAATAAAGGAATAACTGCTTCAAAATCTTCTATTGTAAGATGGATTAAATCTACCCTAGTCAAAGCATATCATTACCTGGAGCTCTGCTTAGTCAGCCTCATGGGCTTCAGCATTGGAAAAGCAAACCCGTAAACCAGCTGTAGTCGTACCTGCATTTACCAAACATTATACATTAGACATCATGCCTCAGGTGAAAGGTGTTTCAAGCCATTGTAAAGTAAGACCCACCCCATCAGTGTTGATTGCCAAGTCCCTGCTGTAATACTGCCACTATCCATATAGAAAAATATCATTTTTATTTGCCATTATCTATGATTAGCAGAACTGCAAGTTTCCCTGCCTTCTTTTTTAATAAATAATTGTCGCAGTATTGATTACTACTGGAACCACTGTAGTGTTTCTAGTGTATACCCATTAGGGGAGTAAATAGGGTGGTACTAATCAATTGAAATTATTTAAGAATAAATGCATCTGGCTCGTGTTGCTTTCCATTATATCAAATCATGCCCATTGCTCATGCTTTGCTCAAAGTATTACCCTATCCACCTTGTGTATGTGTCCTTAAATAAGCAAGTGTGGGGGTGTCAATCTCAAATGTGGATGGTGCATTCTGCTCTTCCAAGGCAACCAGCTGCACTCAGCTGTTCATGAGAGGATTTGGGTGTTTTTGGACAGAGACTTCCATTGACATTTTGAGGCGTTCTACCAAGAATTCTGCCTTGCAGTTTGTCTAGCACAGGGCCCAGTGGTTTAACAACTCGTGAGCCAAGGTTCAAAAGCAAAACTTTTAATGCACCTTCCTTTGGATAATAATTTGTTTGGCCCAGGTTTAGGTCTATTATCTTTTTCATGTCTAGCCTCAAGATAAACCTACCTGCTCATGGGCTTTGATTGTCCCTAGCATAAGTCACCACAACCTCTTCCAAACCTCTACACACTGCCCTCACAGCCAGTGAGGGGGTTTGGTCCCATTTTACAGAAGACCTGGGTAACTTTAACCTTGCGCTACCACCAAAAACTCAGATCTTTTTATACACGGTACAAAGAAGACTAGCACTCCAACATATTAACCCTGGGTATAGTTAACCAAGGTTTCCTCGAGTTCTCCAAACAATAGAGCAAAAATTAGACCAGAGCACCTCCTGAAGAAAGCAAACCGGTTTATACTGAGGCAGAAAAGAACTTTAGCCAAAGACATCTTAAAGATAATGGTGCCAAGCTTTTATAGGGTGAATTATTCCTGGATCCATACTCTGGTAGAATATTATAATTTTTTTGCAGTTATACCTGGTGTTGCAGCTTTCTTCTTAAACTAGTGACTGACGTGGAACACAAGTGGTAAAGAAGGAGAAATCCTCATTCAGACCCATTCTGGAAACCAAGACCATAAACTGCTTCCTACGAATTCCTACCTTTGTTATTTGATGATCATTCAAACTTTCACACTGCCATTTAATGAATCGACAGCTATATGAGTCTTTATTAAATTATTTTGATTTTTGTCCCCTGGTGGCTCAGGCCCATGCCCTCAGCATCATAGTTTACTCATGTATGGATCACACCCTTCTCAAAGTGGATTCTTACAAGCAAGCAGTCTTTTATACAGACCTACAAAGTTCCCTATGTCTGGGTTTGGTTCTGAATACAGCCTCATTGAAATCATTACCCAAAGCTACAGTGTGTAACTGAGCACTGAGACTGCAGGGCATGTAGCCTGCTTTATTAAGTTTAAGTTGTGATGATGCTCAGAATGTGCCTTTAAGGAGATTGTAGAAGCAATCATCTTCACTTATATTTCGGTTTCAACTTGATATGAAATTATTTAACTGTGCTCCCACCACTGAATAACCTGGAAAAAAAGGATTTTATAGGCCATAATATTTTACCCAATGACATTTTATTATTTCAGTCAAACAAAATTTTATTTAAAAAATGTTTTATTTCACATTTGCCCTTGTCCAATTAAAAATAAAAAAAATAACCTACACACACAAAACAAGTAAAGGTGTCAGGAAAAAAGTCAGAAGATTCTTACTATCATACATATTCAAAAAAGTTTATTTTATTTATTATTAAACCTTGTTGTACAAACCTGAAAAGTAAACAAAACTGGCAATAAACAACATGGAGTCTTTCTGCAACAGGGAAAGAGAGCAGAACAGTGCTAATAAATTAAATGTCAACCTGTAAGCCGTAGTCATAGAAGTTTACTGTCAAGAGGGAAAAAGTACACAGCAAGGCCATAAAACTGGACAACCACATTTGAAAAACACTTGACTCTGTTTATGTTATTGTTAAATATTCAAAAAACAGTTCAGTCTTCTGCAACAACAACCAACAAATTGTATTAAAGGAAACTCTCCCAATAGTTACCACTGGCGAGTTCAGTGCAATATGGCTAGCTACGGTTTATTCTTATTTCTTTCAATCATGAACAAAAGAACACATTTGTGAAAACATTTTCCCTTTTTTTTTTCTTTAGTCCCACACATACAAACAACCAGAAAAAAATTGGGGCAAAAAATTACCACTCTATTTTTTTTTCTCCTTTCCTTTTTTTAGTTGTTCAGTGATGTAAGCAGCACTTATATATATGTTACAAGAAGAACCCTGTAAGCATCCAAACCATTTGATGAAGAAACTGAAATGTAAGGCTTTTTCTTCATCATTTTTCTTCTCACCGACCCCTGACCACCCCTTTCCCCAAAAGAAGGCTCAAGTATTTAAAAACAATTTACAAGCATATGTACAAAAAAAAAAGTTGTGGTTTGTCTCTTAAGAGTAACAAAGGGAAAAAAAAGTGAGGAGATTCATTTTCACATTCACAACAAAAAGAGAAACAAAATTCAGATCTAGTGGCTTTTAAAAGGTGATCGTTGAAGCAATTCCATCTTAGCTGCAGAGATCTGAAAACCTAAATGTATTACAAGTATCTCCAACAGAGAGGATGAAAAAAAATATATATATAAAAAAAAAATTAAAAATATATATATATATATTTATATTAATGCTGATTGTGTGATGTGTTGAGACAGCAGTGGAATGAAAATGGAATGTTAGAAAGATTGCACATCTATGACAGAGAAGCACTTCCGGCTTCAACCACTTTATATATATACTTTAAATTCCTTTTCAAAAGGATGCTATTTAAGTTTTTTTCTTTTTTGATAAAGTAGCCAACAGCACCAAAAATAACAGAATGGATTCCATATGAAATCAGGCACAGTTTATAATCCCTCCCCCTCCACGTGACTTTTGTCAGACAGGCATTGCTTGAGTTCATTGATAGTTTTTATATTTCTCCTTTAACAGATGCATAGAAATGTGCTGGTAAGAGAGAACCATTTTTTTTTCTAAAGCTCAGCATTTTGCCTCTGGTTAAAAAAATATTAAAAAAAAGACAAAGAAAAAAGTCCATCTTCAGCTGCCAAACCATCTGCAGTTTTCTTTTACATATAATTTGTAATTCCCACTTTAAAAGAAAAAATAAGATAAAAATAATACAAATTCATCTTCCACATGATAAAATAAAACACAGCCTAGAAAACAAATAGTAGGTTCATTCAAGTTTTGACTATTTTCTTTCTAAAAAAACAAACAAAAAAAACAACAACAAAACCTGCTCCCATGAATGGATAAAGGAATACATAGGTGAACAAGAAAAGAAAAAAATGAAAAATAAAACAATACTAAAAATCCACTTCAAACTTCAACTTAGCAAAAATGCTGTAGAAGCCTCTTTCACATGCTTTGTTGTAAAGGAAGGCTTAGTTGTATTACCTCAGTCTCTGGGGCCTTGGGGGAAAATGACAGGATATTATAATAGCACCCTTGGACCGTCATAAAACAGTGACTAATACTGCAGCTTCAAAATTACAACTGCAGTTTCTAAGTACAAAACCCTAAAAAAATTAAAAGAAGAAAAGTTTAATGCTAAAAACAAATTTACTTCTCTAAAAACCAGATGGAAAAAAAATGTCAAAAACAAAAATGTCTTCTTAGAGCTAGTGCAAAGACAGCCTGTATTCTACAGCAAGTACTCCAAACTAGGGTATAATTACAAAAAAAATATATACTGTATATTTATATGATCGAAGAAATGAGAGAGTTGGCATCATCATGATGAGACTGAAGCACTTTTGGACATATTGGATGTTGAAAGTCTGGATGGTGGCATATCAAGAGTGGCTCTCTTTCTTGGTCCCCTTTTTGGTGTATTCTTGATGAGACAGTTCTCATTGCTGTTGTTTTTACCAGACACCTTCCCACATATCTGATTGACTAGACTAATTATTTGCTCCTGAAAAATAAAAATAAGAGAAGTATAAAATAACATGTTAACATAAATATAATAATATAATTTACAAATAAAGTAGGCTCAATATACAGGTCCATTTATCATAGGAAGGCGAACTGGTAATTGTGACTATGCAAAGTCATTTTTTTGGTTTTTTTTTTTTTTTTTAAGTGAGATACCAAAAGAGTGGACACTAATCATAAAGTATACTTTCATTTTGTATATCTAAATAGATTACATGTTATAGTATCACAATAGAAAATTGCAATTAATAGTTTTGATATATATTAAATATATAGTTTATATATATATATATATTAAAACAATTGATTTATTTTGTAGATGTAAGAAGTAGAGCTGTTTCAGCCTCTCACGAGGCTTCCAATTGTTAAAAAAACTGTTCAGTCTCAGTGATTTGAAAAGTTTGGTATAGCCATTAATATTTCATTAACCTTATGCAGATATCCTGAAATAACAGTCTAGTTCAGAGTTTCCCTTAAAGTGGATGTCTTTGCATATTTTACAAGGACCGCTGATGGTGGCATCACAGTTTGGTTTGCAGTGGCCCAAGGGTGCAGTGAAACACTGCTTGATCCAGTGCTGTCTCTTCAGCTCCTGGAGGTACATCTGCCAGGAGTGCTCTATTCTCACACCTCCTTTTTGTCAAATTTGGGAATAATAATAGTCCCTACTTTGTCTTATGATATTTTTTGCCTGATTGGAATATCAGTGAAATTCCAACAGTGTTTTTGAGCATTTCATAAAGATTTTATCTTCACAAATGTCATTTTTTGGGGTGAGGGGGAAAGGGATGCGATGACAACACAAAGCAGCTTTAAGACATAATATTATTGGCGATATTTGTTATATTTAAGAGTTTTCAGAATTTTGATCTAGTTATTTGTGTGAACTTTTTTTTGCCTATTTTTCTTAAATAACTACTGTAAAATGTTCTCATTCACATGCAGTTATAATGACTCACCTCATCATAGCGATACATCAATTTCAATCCACGACAGGATTTCTGTTTCTCAACTTGACGCAGTGCACACTCCAGGCAAAACACTACATTCTCATTTTCCTGTACAACCTGTAGACAAAAGTCGCAAATTGTAATAAACACATTTCTATGTATGCCTGATTCTCTCCCTGCGGTATGTATGGCACATTGTTTTTCTGAATTCATCCCTCTTGTATCTCTTTCCTGTAGCTATTGTGCATTTTCTCTTTAACAGTTTCTATGCTCAATTTCTGTGTTTTCTTTAAATTTCAACTACGTTTAGCTTTGGCAGATTTCAAAGGACATATTCCCATAAATAAAGTCATTTCTACTGTGATTTTATCAGAATGCTGACTTCATTGCTTAGCTGTGCTAAACATTTTCATTCTTCAACTTAAACACTGCATATTGTTACCTGCTTTAGAATGTACTATTGGAACCATTGTAAATAAAGCCTAGATTAACAACATAAGCTGGAGCATTGTACAACAAGTGGCCAAAACACATAAATAATGATAAATGTAGTTAGATGTAAACAACAAGCAACAGTCTAGGGGAAGTGGTGTATAGATCCATAAACTAACAAAGGGCTCTCTATTCAGCTTGGAATATAGTGTGTCAGGTTGCAATCCACATGTAAGTATATCTGTATGTGTTGTATGAAATAGGCAGGTGCAGCAGAGGAAGTGACGGTGGAAGGTCACCACTGGAACCATTTGGAGGAACCAAGTAATTTTTTTGTGAAACAATTCTTTTTTTTTTTTTAAAGGGAAAGCCATGAAGTTGGCCCCCTTAGTGTCCATCATGTCTGCCTCCCCTTCCCTTGTCCAGCTGCCGTACAATCCAGGAAGGTTTGCCTTTGCTCTTTGCCTATTACTGGCTACTGATTGTGAATAAGAGTACATACTATGATTTGCAATAAGCCATCAGTGAAGGGTTTACGCCCATTTGAAAATGTTTTAACATACTCAAGGTAAGATGGTGCCCAGGCACTCCTGCCACCATAGATTAAGTTGTTATTAGATAGGAATGTTTCTTTAAAGCTATTAAATTATATCTTATCTTCACTTACACGAAGAGCATGTGACGTTCTGGATATTCCTTGCACTCAGACTGTAAAAAAAATGTTCCATGTGCATTCAGCAGGGGTAACCAAATGTAAATATATCGGTAGATGGACTTGCACTCACAGTCTTCTTAGTTAAAAAATCATGCTTAATTGAAATACGTTAAAAGTACAGAACAACGTTTCCTTGATTCTGATGAAAGTTCCGGATGGGGACTGAAATGTTGATCTGTACTTTTAAGTTATTTCAATAAAGCATTATTTTTTTAACCGAGAATACAGTGAGCGCAAGCCTTTTTAACTAAACTGGAAAAAAATCCCCTTTTAATCTGGTCTCATTCTGTTGTGCATCACAAAAGCTTATGGAGTAGAAAATTTTAATATAATATAAGTGCGAAAGGAAAAGTACTGGTCACCTCCTGAGGAAATTAACACAAAATGTATATTTAAAAAGTCCCACCAAGAATTTAAATATATATATATATATATATATATATATATATTTATGAATACTTAGAACATTGTGTTAGAGGAGGTTGGTTGTTCTGTCGTTGAATATAAATAGTGAACATTCAGGTGTGAACTTCTTTGCCTAGCTTGGCTAGGAGTTTTTTTTTGTCCTTCTGCTGAACGAATGTATGAACTAAGAATAAAGAAGTATTGTATCACTGATTTACAGAGACTTAATTTTCTCTAATTTTAAATAAAAGCCATATATGGAAATGAGAGGGCATCTCAGAATTTTATTTCATTTAGACATGTAACTGAATGGTGTGTAAAAAGAAAGTATATTTACTGACTATATATTTAGGGAGATGTTTATAACCATGTTTGTATTGTTTACAGAAATATAGTGTAAGATGTGTTATGTATTTCTTAGCAAGGTGAAACAGATCTAAATATCTGTAAAGAAAAAAATGTAAATAATGGAAAAATGAATTTCACCAGCTTCCCTTTTACAATCTAGGAATCTAAAGCTGGTAAACAGAATGAAACAATTACTCACCATGGAAAGGTAGCACAAGTGCTGGCAAATCTGACATCTTCTCTCTGACGTCTCAAACTGCAACCATTTTCGTGGCTTTTTCTTTCCATCCAACGTTGAGATGCTGGTATCGTGACTCCCGTAGCGTGCTGAAGAGAGGAGACCGGCCTCAAAGAGTTCCTGGCGCTGCCTCAGCTCTGTATCCCTATCCAACAAACAAAAGAGTCAGAACCCACAGAGGACATCACTGCACCCTGATTACCAAGTGCCCCTGTGCAGCTTTGTAATGAGGATGAAGTGACAATAAAAAATATTGCTGCTTCACACCTGTGAGTCACAGGTACCTAGTTGGAAAACAAGCATTAGTGCAGTGATTTAGAATGGCAATACATTTTAACCGTATGATACTCCATTATAACAGTCTGTGATTAGAAAAAAAAAATACTACACCTAAAGAAAAAAAAAAAAAAACCCAAAACACATTTCCTTTTGACTTCAAAAGTATGCAATTAGGGAATGGAAAACAGTATTATGGGTATTTTTTTCTTTTTAACAGATTGATAATATTTCACATATATAGTTACGGTCACTGTTCATCAACTGCTACCCCTTGGATAGAGAGTCACTACATAGTGGATAAAAGAAACAGTATTACACAGGAATCAAAAAACACACAGTTTCAGGGGAAAAATAAAAAATAAAAATCTTTTAGCATTTTCATGAAACGATATTAGCCATTTCAGTATGACTAAATGGTTTCTTATATCAATAAAAAAAAATCTTCTGCTCTTTCTATGAAGGCAGTAAAGAGGCAATCTTAAAATTTCTTGGGAAATTAAAAAAATAGAACATTGCAGAAAGTGTCAAATTCTCCTGGTAAAAAATATGAAAATGTCCAGGTTAGATATAGATTTTTTGACTTCAAAATGCTTGTGCTAGCTAGCTTTGGAAACTGCTACATAATTTGGGTGCAATCTGAGCTCAAAGAAAAGTTAAAATAAAGTTCTTTATAATGTGATCGATGTGTCTGCCATGGATGATTCTTCTCATGTCTGTCAGATAGATTTGACCGGGGCATCAGTTTGCCACACTAAACAACATGAAAAAATTAATTGGTTCATCAAGCTGAATTGTATACTTCCAATAGTAAAAATAACTGTGGTAGGAACGGTACCACAAACGAGAAGAAACATATCCAAGAAAGTCTTCCAGAGATCAGACACCAGACACAATCGGTACTTCCATTTGATAACAAATGGCATTTTGTTTTTTTAAAATTGCTCCTCCTGCCCCAAAGAAAAAGGATGACCTATTATCAGCAGTTGTCCAAACACCAGCTATTACGATTGGGTATGCTTAAAAGACAGCCATCACTTTCAAAGTCAATGTTCTGAATTGAGCCTCCAGCAGTAGATTTTTGGTTCTTTCTGCAGTACGCAGGGAAAACACTCCATGTTGGCTCCCAAAGGTACTGCACAAACTTTGAAACAATTGAAGCAGATAGCTAGGCCTCTGCTGAGGACACGATTTAAATTGTTTTCACTGTATGTCCTCAGGATTGCATTTGTCTCCACCATAAATTTATAGACACAATAATAGTTGTTGTACAACGTTATATATATATATTATATATATATATATATATATAAAAAAAATAACAAATATTTTTTAAATATATATATATTTGTAACATTGTGTGTGTGTATGTATATATATATATATATATATATATACATACACACATACAATGTTCCAAATAAATATATATATTTATAACGTTGTACATATATACTTACGATGTGCAGTGTAATGAGACACTAAATAGTGTACGTGTATAATTATGTATACATATATATATTTAAAATTCAACAAATCCGATATCTTGCTAATATTACCTGAGCTCTCCGAGGAGACTCGAAATTACACTCAGCGAAGGACTGTTCTCTTTCTTTGCTTCTGCAGTTGCAATCTGATACAATAGTTTTTCCATGGAAAAGGGCTTTGCTATGTGTCGACGTTTCATTTCCTGCAAACAAAACAGCAATTTTATTTTTCCTAAAGAATATTATGGAAACACATTACAAATTCCTCATGAACATATAAACATGAAAAAACAGTTTAAGGTATACAAAGGGAAAAGTTAAATAATATATGTTCTGCAGAGGAAATATCAATTATATGGATACTCTAAGCACCACAACCACTGCAGCTTAATGTAGTGGGTTTATTGCAAAAAAAACGTCCTTGCAGGCTGTCAATTATTGAGCTACTCTAGAAATAAAGATTTTTTTTATTTCTTACAGAATGTCCCTTCAAACAGACATGTCAAGCTCAAGTGTACAGCCACCATAAGGGATTATCGAAAAAATGCACCATTAATTTGCAATACAAAACCTATGAATGCCCCTAGTTTGCAGCAAATCCCTGTGATACTGCAGCCTACGCACTGCTCCTGCAAAGACTGCCAGCCAATGCTGTTCTTCCCATTATTTTGAATGGAAACCATGTCGGTTTCTGGCATGTAACTCAGCTGTGCGGTTTACAGGGAGGCATGAAAAATATGAATTAAATTCCTTCTGTAGGGTTTTAGCAGTCATCACGATTTTCATGTAAGATTTTTAAAAATATCTTATATAATATTTATGATAGGTTGTCCTCGGGATGATCCATCCATAAATTTACAGACCTAAAAATAGTTCATGTATAATTATATATATATATATATATATATAAATAATAAAATCACATGCAGTGTAAAAAGACTGAAAATGTGTGATATTAAACACTGCTACGGCAGAATTAGCACATGGTTTTAAAAAGCAATAGAAGACTGCAAATTAGAAAACATTGGGTCAGATAACTGATAATCCGACCAAAGGTGCATAAGATAAAAAAAAGGGTGACTGGAAAAGGTAAGCAAGGGATATCTTCAAAAAGTTTAATAAACATTAAAGCATCAACAACATAACATTAATGAGATGGACAATATATCAGCATTATATCACGATATTTAAGAGGTTGATGACAGTGTTCCTTTAAATTACATTTAGCCCAACTGTATGGCTGTATCTTTCACGTACAATAGTGTAAAACATGCCAGGATGTGTGATTTTCACATTAGGGATCAGTGACAAAATTACAATTCTAAAGTTTTCTATAGTGCTGTGTATCTGTATTTTGCACCATAACTTGGTAGAAAACTGCATGTACTAGATACATGGTGCATGTTTCTTTCTTTCACAAAATCTGAAGATGTACTAGTAATGATTTACAGTTATTCTGCTTCAGAGAACTGAATATACTATGTCACTATGAGATAGAATGTTAGTGCAGTTTTCAATTGTACTATTTGTTACTCAGTGCAGTCCAGAGGTTCAGGTTATTTCCTAAAACAAAAGGTATACAACGTTCCTTTTTGATATTTTGGTATAGGGTGATATTATAGTATATTTTAGTTACTATTTATTTATCATTACATGGAAGGGAGAGGTTGTTTTTGTCCCTTTAACTTAAGTAATCTTAACCTTTTGCTATCACCCTTGTAATTTAGTTCAGATGCATCCCATTTCTCTTGATCAACTTTGAGATGTTTCTACACCTTCATTGAATAGGATTTGAAAAGGCACACCAGGGTCTCAGCAAGCTATAAAAGCATATCAGAGAAAAAAAAACAAGCTATAAGGTCAGATTGCCTGAAGAGCTCAGACAGGATTGTGTTGAGGCACAGATCTGGGGAAAGCTACAAAACAATTAGCTGCATTGAAGGTTCCAATGGTTAAGCATGGTGGTGGTAGCATTATGCTTTGATTGCTTTTCAACTGCATGGACTGGGAGACTGGGGTTGAGGAAAAGCTGAATTAAAACCTGGTCCAGAGCACTCAGGACCTCAGACGTCACCTTCCAATAGGACAGTGATCCTAAGCACACTGCCAAGACAACATAACAGTGGATCAGGGACAACTCTGTCCTTGAGTGGCCCAGTCAGAGTCTGGACTTCAACCGAATCGAACATCTCTGGAGAGAATTGTAGATTGAATGTAGATTTGTGTGAGAATTTTTTTTTTTTTTTTTTTAACAATTGTAGCCTAAGGCCGCAAGGGGTTCAAATACTTTCTTAATACACTATTGGTGCATAGTACACAACCTCCCATTCTGAACATAGGTTGGTTGGTTTGTGTATACCTTGGCAGTTTTGAAGCCCATACTTGTCCACTGGGTGGTAGCAAAATGCACAGTTTCAGAAACACTGTAGCCACAGCACACTTTTGACACAAAGGATCCTGGGAAGCAGACAACGAATTGTCCACTCTGCTGTACAGTACGGTGCACCTTAATCCCCTCTTTACAAAGCACCTCTGGGGAGATCTGAAAAATGACACAGACATAACAGAATATCACCATTCATTACAGATGGATTACATTCAAAATTTTCAATTCAATGTGACAATAAAAACATGACAAATAATGTTTAGACACCCTGTTGCAAAATACAACTCAAAACACACACTTAAGAAACACAAACTACCATAGAGGTTCGCCCATTTATCCCATTATAAATGCAGATCTGATCACACAAATATGAGAAGAGTACAAAGATATTTCAATACACAGATTTGATCAGTTTTAATTTATTTTGCAAAATTTTTTTGTTTTAACTTATTAATGTTTCACAAAGTAATACATTAGACCAAGCATGTCAAACTCAAAGGCTAACACGAGCCAAATAAACAAGGTTTACTTTATGTGGGCCGCAAAAAAACAAAAACTAAAATTTTCATAGAAACATAGATTTATTTAGAAATCTACAGTATAAAAAAGTTGCCTAACGGACACTGGACATCCTCACACTCGTAGGGCTTCAATGTAAACAAAACAACAAATTAATTTTAAGGAGACATGCATTTGCATACAACCAACGTTTCAGTCATATTAAGAAAAGTTTGGTAATGGGACTGAAATGGTGAATGTATGCTGTCGCACAACTGTAAAAAAACAAATTATGTTATCCCCCAAATTAATACATTGGCCCCTCTCCCAAATGAATACAGTGCCCCCTCCCAAAAAATTACTACACTACCCACTCCTTTCCCCAATTTAATATACTGCCCCTCCCTTGCTCAAATTAATACGCAGCCCCCCGTCCCCCTCAACAATTTAGCACACTACACAGGAAGGTGCCCCAAACCCCTATTCCCCTGCTCTTCTTTGCTCAAGCAGGCCAGACGCTCCTCTGACACTGCGAGCAGGAGGAAAGGAGGAGTGGCTGGCCTGCGGGAGCACGCAATTGGCCGTGGGAGAGAAGAGCAGAATCAGACAGGAAATATCTTTCCTGTCTTGCGGCTGGTTGCAGCCACAACACAAAGTGGCCCCAGAGCAGGTGGGCCGCAAATATATCCATAGACAATCATAACACGATGAGACATGTATGGGTGATGCCATAATCAAAGTGGATTTGGGAATAAATCAATATTAAACAAAACAACAAAAACATAAGTGGGGGGAAAAAAAATATTCTATATCTATTTTTTATACACAGATACAATTTGCCAAAGTTCTGAACCTTGTAAGCAAGTTGATGTCTAAAGTCTACATTTTGTTGAACCATTGCTTAATGGGAAGTGCTAAAGAGACAGGTACAGTTCTAAAACCACTAACCATGACGTTACTTTCAAGCATTTGCAGACCAGGAGTACCATTGGCTTGTAGTAGGGTATGTACCACTTTGTCAAGTTTGCTCTCTTCCTCAGCAGGAATGCAATACCTATAAAAAAAGACAATTAAAAAAATACATGTAATGCACAAAACAAAATGTTGAAAATAAACATGCAGAGAAAGATCTCCAAGGAAAGAATATATTAAAGGGACACTGTACACACCCAGACCACTTTAGCCCATTGAAGTGGTCTGGGTGCCAACTTCCATCTCCCTTAGCCCTGCAAGTGTAATTATTGCAGTTTTTCTAAACTGTAATAATTACCTTGCAGAGTTAAGTCCTCCTCTAGTGGCTGTCTACTAGACAACAACTAGAGGGACTTCCAGCTTCTTGGTTGACTTTTGGTCACCTAAACGACGTTGGACGTCCTCACGCTATGCATGAGGACCTCCGGCATTGCCGGAATCCCAATAGGAAAGCATTGAAAAATGTTTTCCTATGGGGAGATCTAATGCGCGCGGCCATTAACGATCATGCACGTTAGGTCTCCCCACTGATGTCCGAGGAGCATTAGCAAAGCCTGACCAAGCCCCGAGGGACATCGACGCTGGATTCAGGTAAGTGTCTGAAGGAGTTTTAACCCCTTCAGCAACGTGGCATGGAGGGGCACTCCAGGATTCTCTAGTGCCAGGAAAACGGGTTTGTTTTCCTGGCACTGGAAAATCCCTTTAGTAAAATGTCCATCTACTCATGATAAAGACAATATTTTCTAGATGCTAAAACCAGATTTAGAAAGCCCTGCTTTAGGGCTAATTTGTGGTTCTTCATTCTACATTGCACATTCTAATGTTTAACATGGGATTAGCATTCTATAAAATCTGTTACAAATCACTATTAAAAACATCAACACAGTTATACTGTGGGGAATATAACTGACAAATTCCTTTCTCAGTAACATACATTGTAGTGAGAAAAGTATTAAGGTTGTGAAAAAAAATTGTATCACTATATCAAAAATGCATTTGTGCGATAGCTACGCCAGAAAGGAAATGTGATCCAATTATTACTTAAATGAACACTATAGCATTTGGAATACAAAAGTGTAATCCTAAAGCTCTAATGTCCACTTATTGCCTGTCTCCTCCAGCCCCTTTAACACATCTCTTTTCAGCACTGAGGCCCCCCAGCGCAATATTTGTCTCCAGTAGAGGCAGTCTTAAACCTGTAATACAAACATTGCAAAACTGCAATGTTTTCCATTGCAGGGATACAGGGACAGGGACACTGCATCCAGACAACTTCAATTAGATGAAGTGGCCTGGGTGCTTATAGCTTTAAAAATATGCATTGAAATATCTAATTGAAATTTTAAATTTCGTTTTTACTCTGCAATTACTCAGAGTAAAAACAGACTTGGTGTATCGGTCTGATGCAAAATGCAATGTCAAATAAAGTCAAAGTAAGACTAAAAAAATGGAAACTGCATTTAACCCCTTAATGACCAAATTTCTGGAATAAAAGGTAATCATGACATGTCAGACATGTCATGTGTCCTTAAGGGGTTAATAAACCAGAAATGATCAGGAACGGACTGCAGAATTTCACATTTTAGCTCTGTGCTGCAGAGGTGAAAATTATTTGTCTCTGCATGTTGGTTAAAATGTAAAATTCCAGGAAAATATAACCCTTAAGATCTGTTTTGTTCACAATCATAAAGCGCATTAAGACATTTTTATTGTATAAATATAAGGCTAAAAAAAATCATTATTTATATTGCATTACATATAAAACCTTGAAAGACAACTCACTGTATATAATTCTTCTTACATGTTGAGATTAGTTGAGGGCTCAACCCTACTGGGGTACTTGGATATTGTGTTTAGTTTTACTATAATATTTGCTTAATATAATAGTTTTTAAAAGTTAACACTGTTTACTTTGAGTGCTAGCTACACTACACCCTTCTTGTGTGTTTTGTATAAATGAATTCATCCAAGCAGAACCATTATTATACATTCTGGCTTGTGCTTCCCATATTACAAGTTACAGCACTCTGCACCCATACTGTGCTTCCAAAAACAGAGCAAACATTAGGGATGGGATTTTATGTAAAAGGGTGACTTTTTACATAAAAAAAATAATTATAAAGTAAAAAAAATGATGCTGTAACATTAAAGCATTTTTTAAGGATAACCAGAATAACATTTGGCTTAGCCCCTCCAAAGTTCAAAATAGAGATGGCATACAGTTCGTGGTCATCTAGAGCGGAGTTTTACTTCCATGTCTTAATGATCCACCAACAGGTCAATGTTAGAGGATGTCCTTACTGGTGCTCGGGGTGCAACAATGAATACAATTGTGTCGGTGGTCTGTGCTTAAGCAAGGATTTCAGAATATTATGGGACATGAGGACAGGTTTATACTAAAGCAAGTAGTACTTAGGAGTCTCTGGACTATAAATCTATCTTTCCCTCTGTTCCAATATGACTGCAGTCTTTGTTACTAAAGGCACTTGGATTTGGTTTCATATATTGGTGATGACAATGCTTCTATTATGATCAATGAAGAGATAAAGAGTTAGAGAAAACAGGTTAATCTCTTATGATCAGAGAAAGCGACATGCTTCTTCTTTCCACTAGATACTGATGGATCTGAGTTAATCTGAGTTAATCTTTAGCACATGGGAGCCTAGTTGCATCTGTGTCTCATGCTCCTATGTGAGACTCAAGTTACTGGGGTTAGTGAGATGTAGTGTCATAAAATGGTGCCTGGCATCATTCTTAGTATTGATACTGAACGTACATTTATACATGTTCCAGTGTGTTCAGTTGTCATGGCAAAAGTACACTGATAAAAATGGAAATTAAAATTGGCCATAAAATTATTATTATTTTTTTATTTAAAAAAACCCAAACAACTTTTTTTTTGGAAACAAGCTGCAGAAATATTGGAGGGGTGTCAGAGTAACCTATAGCTTTTATATCCTATAAAGTATTCCACATAGAGGCAGATCTTTCACTTGTCAGACTGACTTGTCCGGTCCTTTGTCTCGGACTGTGGGCCCAATAGCTTCCCCTGTGTGCCGCCAGGTGCTTGGCCCCTGCATATAGTCTGCCCTGTGATAGGCTACCTTGCCCCTCCAGTCTGCATCTCCGGCGGGTGCAGAGCTGCAGACCACATGATAGCGGTCTCGCAATCTCAGCCAATCAGAGTGTTGTCGTGGTAACCCACGGCAATGCTCTGAATGGAGCTTGCAAGACCACTATCAGACCACATGATAGCATTGTCAGGCACCAATACACAAAACCAAATCCAAGTACCTTCAGTAACAAAAACTGCAGTCATGTTAGAGCAGAGTGAAAGAGAGATTAATGGCTACCCCACCGAACCACGAGGAAGACAAACCACCGGACCACCAAGGAATTCATCAATAAGGTATTTGAAGCTTTTCAGTGTGGGGAGGCTGGTCACTGAAACACAGCCTCCTGATACACACTGTCACTTCTCCACCCCACACATACGGTCACCCCCTCTGACCCACTGTCATCTCCCCTGACATTCACTCTTCACCTCTCCAACCATGTCAAGCTCACCTGCCCTCGCACTGCTACACTCACCCTATCACATTTAATTCCCTAAAACATGTTACCTCACCTTCTCTCGCACTGTCACACTCACATCAAATCCTATCACACTCATCCTCTATCATTCTGCCACACTCACCATATCAAATTAACCTCTTCAACCATGCCACACTTACCCTTAACCCTTTTACATTCTTCCCCCCAAAAACTATCCTGTCACATTAACCATCCTTAATTCTTTCACACTCGCCTCCCCTTGTTCTGTCACACTCTATCCTCCAACCATGCCTCATTCACCCCAAGCCTGTGAATTACCCACCAACCATGCAACACTCACCCTGTCACATTAACCCCCTCCGTCACACTCCCTCCTTCAGCCATGTCACATACTCCCTAACCACGCCACACTCACTCTGTCATATTAACCCCTCCTCAATCCTGTTCCACTTTCCTCCACTCACCCTGTCACACTGTATCCTCCAACCATGTCATACTCGCCCACCACATCCCTGTCACAGTCACCAGCTGAAGACATTCATCATACACAGTCATGAAACATAGCTTTGCCATAAACACAATGCACAAAGGCCTAAGGCAGCCCTTCGTACATACAACACACTGCAAGCAGCTACCCCACACACAAATAGTCCAAGACACAAACAAACATACACATACTCTCAAAGACATACATTCATACACAAGGATACTCTGTCAGACACACAATCTCAGGCACATACACAGGTAGACAATGCCTGACACACTCAGAAATACACATAGTGACTGATTGTCTGTATTTGTCAATGTGTGTGGCCCTGTGCATCAGTGTGTTTGTGTGTGTATGAAAGGGCATGCATCATACTGTGTATATGTGTGCATGTAAGTGTGTTTGTGTCCATGTATAATATCTTAAGATATATATATAGCTATCTCTATATCTATATATATATATATCTATCTATCTATATATATATTTCCTGGCCATATTCATGGCAGCACAACAATAGGTAGCTCCTCCCTTTCCCTAACCAGACAGGAACCTAATTAAACATAAGGTATAAGTAACCCCTCCTACTCCTCCCACCCTTAGTCTTTTTGTTCCTGTCCTATCCCTATGACAGACTTAGTCATTCTAAGACTAGAGAGTTTTTCTTTTTGGCTTACCTGAGGGTTACCTTCTGCCTCAAGGGAGTTCAGCCTCTCTCCCTTGGGAAGTCTTCAGTACACGGCCCTGTGCAAAGGTAACCCCCTGAAGATACCCCTTTAGTGGCAGGGGGTTTTACTTGCTGTGACCCGATGGGGTAGCAAGATCATGCCATCACCATAATTTATGCAGTAACCCAAGGGGTAGCAGGCTGGGCATGCATATACAGAGCATATGATTTTACTTGCTGTGACTCGAGGAGTAGCAAGATTCTGCCATCACCCTATTTCCTGCAGTGACCAAGGGGTAGCAGGTTGGACATGCACATACAGAGGACATGGATTGCAAGGATTAATATGACATTGACTAACATTCCATCACTGAAAGAGTTATGTGAGACTGGCTAGCATTCCATCGCTGAAAGGGTTAACGTTCAACTCTATCTTTTACTTTCCCATGGATTTACTTGCTGTGAACCTAAGGGTAACAAGATTATGCCATCATCCAATTTCCTGCTGTGCCCAAAGGGGTTGCAGGCTGGGCAGGCACACATGCATTGCATGTATATAGATATAACTCCTTCTACCCCTCATCGGTTTCCTGCTAATTTGAATTCAACCAAAGTATTCCAAGGCTTCTGTGTCTTATTCCTAGGCCTCTGTGTCTTAATATGTCCACTGGAGCCACTTATCTCTGTTAGGCATTCTAATATAGCAGCTGGATTAACTTTTTCCTATGCCTCTGTTGAGCCTTTTACTATAGCCTTTGGATTCATTTATTCCTAGGCCTCTGTTAAGCCTTTCAATATTGCTGCTGTGTCACCTATGTGTGGTGAGATAGTTCAGTGGGCTAATGTTCTGTCAGAAAAATCTGTAGCTTTGGGAGTCACAGGGTCAATTCCCCAGCAGGGTTGACTCAGCCCTTCATCCATTTTAGGTAGATGAAATGAGTACCATTAAATTGGTTAAAAGTAACAACCCTGGAATGCTCTTGGAAACCAGAAAATCTCTCTTTCCTGGTTAAACATTTTGTTATACTTTTTCCTAGTGCTTTTTAATACAGCTGCTGGGTTCAGTTATTCTAAGTGCCTTTCAATATGCATTTGACACTTTATTCGCTTTTTCTAGGCCTCTGTGATTTCTCTTGTGCACTAATGGCTTTCTGGCACGTTTATTACATTATTACATGCCTCTATGTTTGGTTTTAGGCATTCGCTAGCTTTATTATCTTATTACTATGGCTCTGTACTTGGTAATGGGCTATTCGCTGTTCTGTTCCTCTATTTCAGCATTTCAACCTGTTTTATTATAGGTCTCTAAGTTTCCATACTTGGGCGCCCATTCAGGTTTTTTCCTCTGCATTTAATCTCCGCGAATACGCAGGCGCTAGTCAAATGGGAGCGCCTTACCGTTTCCACTCATGCGAGAAAATCTGATTCGCTTGTGCGAATTCGGAAATGTAAGTCCAGCTGCGGTGGTTGCAGTGTCGTGTTGGTTCCCCCTTTTAAGCACAATTTTTTCTTATAGGTTTCCTGTAATAAGTAAGTAGATTTGTGTGCAGTTTTCATCTTATTTGAATTCTCCTTTTTGGTTTTGGTAAGTTTTTCTTTATTGAAGATATATAACATCTTTTTTTCTGTATCTATCAATCTCTACTTGTTTTAGCAGAGATTTGCTTTGCAAAGGATAAAAAGGTATCTTTTAAAGTTATGGATTCAGATCCCTCTGCTCCCGGAAAAAAAGGTCACACTCTGAGAGACATGGGTAAGCCATTCTATTTTTTCTGATGTTATTAAACAAAAGAGTGCATATTAATAATTTGAATTCCCTATGATGATAGCTCTATGGGAAGAAAATCATCCGGATCAAACAAGGGAATTCGCCCTAAAAGATCCTTTGTGAGGCATATGATAAGAGAGCCTTGTAAAAGTAAAGTCTCTGCACAGATTGTCTGAAAGTGGCTACAGGCCCATCTACTCCTGTTCCGTATATTATGCAATATCAAACAGGGGGTATCTCAAGACATCATAGAAGCGGTTAAAGCTTGGATCCTCTGGACAATTTCCAGAATGAATACTCTGAGGAATCCTTGGAATTTATACATTCAGAGATATGGCATCATCGGATGAGGATATTCAGCTTATTTCAGTTTTTCCAGAATCCACTCATGTGGACCATTTGATTTCCAGAGTCTGCAGGTCCTTATGCCTGAACGAAATCTTCTAAGGTTGATCCTACCTTTCTTTTTGGATGTCAGATGGTGCAGAGTATCTTTTCCAGTTCCCAGTCCCCCTAAGATCCTTAATGGAGGAATTGTTATACACAAAGATACGTTTTTAACACAAGGGAGTATCTCAATCTTCATCCATTGGGATTTCAGACACTAGTACAGACACTCCTCACTTACCGACCGGGTTCCGATCCTACGACCCAGTCGTAGAACAAATTGGTCTGTAAATGAGGAGTTAAGGGATTCCCTGCTCTGCTACGTTCTTCTATGTTTGGGGAAATGTCCCTGAACATAGAAGAACCCAACAGAGCAGGAATCCCTCTAATCTATGTTTGAGGAAATTTCTCCAAACATAGATTAAGGGAAATGCCATAAACCATGCTTTGCTTTGGAAATGCTTTCTTGGGCACAGAAACTCAAGAAATCATGTTTCCACAACTATCCTAGCGTTCCCAGCTAGACATGCAATAGTGTTTAAGATTTAGTCCTGCATTTCAGCAGGTACCCTTAGCAATGGACGCTATTTTAAACACAACTTGTTTTAGAAACCATAGAATGGGTTTTGATCAAACAGTGACTTTAGTGTAAAACAGATCCAGAATATAGTGTTCCGTTAATGAGAATCCTTGACAACTGTTTAAAATTCACACAATCGTGGAAAGATGATCATATAAAATACATGGATTTGCAAACATTTAAAACATTGCTGGGGGCGGGGCCTGACCGCAGAGCTGAGAGGAAGCAAAACTCAGCAGCTCCTACTGCATATAGCACTTAAAGAAGATTTTCACTGCCCAAACTGCAATTTTTGGATGCGGAAAGGCTACCAAAAGAGGGGAGACGAAAAGCTGCACAGGATGATACCACACAAGCGACACTACACGCAATATTCACCTGGCAAGAAACTGAGGCCTACAAGCATGGCGGGCACGGGAGAGCCGGCCGCTTTCCCGTGGCCCAGACAGCCGAGTCTCTGCACAGGAACCCTCGTTCCCACCCCTTGGACTGGTGGGGGTCATCCTGGTCTACTTTAAGAAAGAGAGCACTCACCCCCAAAGAGCTCTGGGGCGCAAATCTGACAGATGGGAGACACTAGGCCGGAACAAGATGACCGACGGCTCTACTCCCCACACAGAACAGCTAACACCCAGCGACTGGGCAGCGGCCTTCCAAGTGAGATTTAACGCCATATGCAAGCAGTTTTGTGAACACCTGGAGAACGGGTGCCAACCACCAGCAATATCACGGGCCAGCATTGCAGCTAGAGCACTAACGGCACAAAAGCCAGCTGCAGACCTGTCCCCCGCACAGTGAAAAAAACTGAGGTGCGACCGGGAGGCCCCGCCTGGGCAAAACAACTAACAGAGCTACCAATTATCAGCCCAACGGCCCATTCGGGACACGAACCACACGGGGGCAACCCCTACTCACCACCCACACATGTGGAGAGGAGCAAGACGGCAGTGGAAGCAACAGGAAACTCGTTGGCTGAGAATCTACTCGAGAATCACTGCGACAGGCACGTAGCTCAGGGCCTTGAGGCAGCCCGCACCAAACGGCATGGAGCGCACCGCCACCAACGGAGGAAGAAAAGGTATGGCCGCTCACTGCAAAGAAGCACCCACAAATCAGGCAGGAGTACCTCCAGCCAGACGGCATCACACGACAGAAGGCTGAATACCACCCACCATCTGACATGCCATCAAGGTACTCTTTTAATGGGACTTACCTCACCGAGTTGGCTCATTAGCCCCACTGGACAGGACTTTGACTTGCCCATACAAGGCATTGGCTGAAGGACACCGGGACTGTCCATGAGTGAGGCACCAGGCCATAATACTCTGCCTCTCTGTACTCTCAAGCAAAACCTAACCGGACTCCCACGCCTATCATAAGGAGCCTTCTGGGGAAGACCTTATCTACAGACAAGATCCCTTTCTTAAGATTTATGCTTCTATGTGCAGTTATTGTTTTTCTTTTTAAATCTTACTACAGTAGACTAGGTTAAACCGCCTTGATTACCAAGGGAAACATGTGCAACGCAAACACCAAGCGACTGATACATGCAGGCTCTCATATAATGCTCCTGTACTGATCTGTCCTCAGCCGCAGACACGTTAGCTTGCACGCACTGATTTACCCGTTACTGACCCCACTTGTCTACGCCATAGTTCTCTCATAATGTAACTTAAAACTGTGCAGACACAGCTTATGAATCTGAAGACACATACACTTATGCTTGTTTACATATTCAGTACTTATGGTACCCATGTTGGTCAATATAGCTTGAATACCACACCATAGAGTTTTACCTACCTGCTGACATTTATTACTATGTTATTGTTCCTCGCCTTCCATTTTAATATAAAAATGTGCAATTTCTATTAATGCCATACTAATGATATCCGATACCGGTCTTAATATGCTTGATAGAGCTGTTGTGGCATATGAAGCTTGATTGTTTACACTTGCACAATAAAAATAAAGAATTTAAAAACAAACAAAAAAAAACATTTCTGATCAGTTGCAACCCTAGTCAGATGAAGATGATGGTTGTTGTGGCCCCACGAAAAGCAACATGGGTGCCATCTGCCCAAACGTGCATTACATGAATGACATGACAATTTAATGCTACCCAATAGCAAATAGGTTAAGGCAGGAAATACTTACCAAATGCAATCAGCACCAGTGTGTAAGTAGTCAATATATGGAAGGTGATTTTGGTCTCGAGACCAGCATGAGGTAGAAAAAACCATGCCAATATTTAGCCAAGGAATAGTTACTCCTAGAAAACAGATTCAGCATTAGAATGTGGCAAAACAAAGTGCATGGTCATGAATGCAAAGGTCAATATACAAAAAAATTCAAAAGGTTACCAGAGAATACAGTTATATATCAGTAGAATGCACAATTGCTAACTTTCTGGCACACAGATTGGTATGTAAAATAGGGGCATGCCCTAACACTGCAATGAACAAACAAGACAGTTCCAGTTCAGAAAGTGAAAATGTCATGGTTTTGACACACACAGCTTCAGTAAAAATTGTACTTTGTAATGTATGCATATTGTTGGATTAAATTCCAATGCTTTCAGAGTTTAAATTACAAACTTTTTAGCCAACTGAACAGCTATTACTGATGGACCCTGCAGTTGTACTGGTGGCTGTGTTAAAGCGAGGTCACATCTTGGCTCCCAGCATCAGAACAGCACATGCGATGAGCCAAGCAACTAGTGCACAGAATGATCCATGGTCTTTTGCCACCTGCTCTGCAGCCCCCAACAGCATTTGTAAGCAGGTGTCCTTAATGGTGGGAGGGGAGTGCTCTGTGTGCCATCCTATCACATCATCTGTGGAAGGTCCCTACCCCAGCCTCCTTGTAATTATATCACTGAGTCCAGCAACAGTTTCACAGTCATTTCTGCCCATCCAGTAGGACGAATACTGTATCTATATATCTATAATTTTTCCAAGGATCTGGTAGGCCTAGAAATGAGAATCACTAAGAGATAAAATAGGCCTCAGCAACAATGCAGGTGTCTACGGTGCACATATGTTGCTCAGTATACTCAATACACTAACTGAAAGGACCCAAGGGTTGTGCAAAGAAGAAAAAAAAAAAAAAAGGATCCTAAAATATGTTTTCTAAAGCCCAGAAAAGCCCTTTTGGTTCTTGTGAATCACACATTATATATTTATTTTTTGAAGAAAGGTCCACTGTAGCAGATAAACTGTATTTTCAAGGCAAAAATACGCAGGAAACAACAGTGACTCAGAATAGACCTAAAGCTGAATATATAGTAGCAATCAAACATCGAACGTGAAAAACAAACAAACAACATGTTGTGTCTAATAAAATATCCTAAGCAACAAATCAATCTATGGTATTAAACCTCTTCCAAATGTCAGGACGTCCATGCGGTTGTCCACAGACACCCCCATTAGGACAGCATGGAAGGGCCTAACGTTTTGGTATGAGCGTGGTTAAATCCCTGTCCACACCAAGCATTGATTGATACCTGGGGCTCCACTCTACAAGCTATGGCCACATGCAGAGGCCCCAGACTGATAGATGAGCTGTATGCAACGCTCCAAGTGGACGCAGAATTCAGCCCTTTAAATCAATAGTGAACAATGCAGCCGAGCAATCTAGCTAGGTCATGACGATTGGCAACTGGCAGGTGCTCAAGGATGAAGGTGAGGTTAGAGGTGAGACTAAGGTAAGTATATGGCTATTGTTAGGGTGAGCATAGTGTTAGGTGTAGGGTTGGTAAGGCTGTCCCCAAGCCCCCTCCGAAATGAGCATTTAATTCATAAAGCTAAAATCTTTATGAAATACACACACTGACTGTGTTTGAAATCCCAACCCAGTAAAAAGAGGTTCCTCTGCTTGACAATAAGGTGTGTCAAAGCTTAGCATGGTTTGAAAAGTTGCCTACTTTGGAGAGACATACATTACGTAACACACATCAAATTGATAAGATTCTACTTACCAGGCACAGCACCAAGGTGTCGCAGGATGGATCCTGAATTATTAGGAAGGACAGTGAGATTCCATCCATGTCTAGTGATACACAAGAGAGAAAGAATCAGACATAGAGTGTGTACCCAGATAAAAACAAACTAAACATAACAAAAAAAAATGTATTTCAAATTAAATTACTATGATGCCAGGAGGTCCCTGGTGCTTCCTTACCTTGCAAACGGTTTAACCCCAAAGAGTTTACTCCAGTGGAATTCCTGGCATTTCCAAATGACATATGGTGTCTTTAATTTGGACAGAGGATGCAGAGACTGCCACCAGGCAGGGGTGCCGCTGAGTGGCTTAGAGCCAAAGAATAGATCCACAGGTTTTAAAAATACAGCTTCCATGATGCTTTGACATTTGTTGTAGAGCTACAGCATCTAAGGATCTACTTTTTGGGCACTCCTGCTCTAAGTCAATTAGTTGCTCCCCAATCATAACAACGGTATGTACCTTTGTTTTTGTGAATGGTTGAGCTACTGATTTGCTTAGAGGTCAAGCTGACCGTGCTTCCTGTATCTAAATTTAAGACTAGCCAGGAGGTGCTGGATTATAGCTAGGTGTATGCAGTAAGATTCATGATTTTTACAACCATAACTAAATAACCCAAATTCACCCCATATTCAACAGGGAATATGAAGGGCAGTATGGACTTGCATTAGGCTGTGCCTGGGTACACCTGGAACACCTCATGCATATGCCTATGATCATACAATGTAGAAAATAAAACAATGGGAAGCAAATCACGTCACATCATACATACCTTGAAAAGGGTTCTGCTTTACCCACAGGAAACCCACTTCCATGAGTATTTGTGTCAACTTTTCCACAATGCACAGCAACGTGGCAAAACCTCTGCTCAACAACACGCCAGTACTCTTGCTGCAAAGGAAGAGACAAAGCACTAACTGTTTACTTTGAAAGATATTAAGTACAGTATTTCTCAATACACTGAATGCATGTTTTCCCACTTATATTATATATATATATTATATACACACGTGTCACCTTCCTCTCTCCCACAATATCAAAGTACCTGCACTCTCGGACTTCTAAAAAAGTAATACCTTCACACAGACACATTTATCTTTGTAACTTATTTCTCTGTTCTATTTATAATCGTTATAGCTGGAACAAATTTCTAAGAGCGTTGTGAAGACGGTGATGTAATGAAGAGAGCGGCAGAAGGTAAAATAAGGTCACTGAGAAAATTTCATACTTTGACAATAATGGGAATTGGTTTCTCTAGTAGCTGTTTTGCCTTTCTGTAAATAGTGTGACAAGTCACTGAAACTATCTTGAGCTCTTTTATTAATTTTAACGTATTTTGCTTACATAAATACGCTAATCAGCAATCCAACCTCTTAATTCTCCTCTATGTAGACAGCTTATTTAACAACTCTTCAGTGACCTAGATTTCATTTATATACAGAACTAAATGACATGCTAAAACAACTTGCTAAGATGCATAATAAACCTGCTTATGCAGGTGACAGTGTTGCTTTATGACTGTGCAGATTGTGTTTACAGTCATATAACTCCCAACACCAAGGGGGATGAACTTAGGACTGGAAAGTAAATCCAAGTGGGTGGACAGGCCTTGATGTATAAAGTTAATGGTTCATGGCATAAAAGGGTGTGGGTCGTGAAGGTGGTAGATTAAAGCATAAAAGCGGGCCTACTAGCTAATAGCCATTCTGGTGATGCTCATTTAGGCCAGTCTATGTCCATAACTATTTACAAGCGCTCTGCTTGTGGGATATATGTCTTGAAGGCAAACCTGGGACAATGAGACAGGAGCTTTAAACCAGGACTATCCTGACTACCACGAGAATGCTGAGAAATGCTCCTTAAAGGAACACTACAGGGTCAGGAACACTAAAATAGTCCTGACCCTATAGTGTTAAAAACACTCCACCAAGCCCACCCTAAATATAGTAAAATCTTACTTTTATTTTATTTTGCTTGTGCTGGCTCTGCTTCTTATCTGCTTCCTTGGCTGACATCATCAGGAGTAGAGTTCTCAGCCAATCACAATGCTCTCCCATAGAAAAGCATTGCATTGGCTCAGATTGTCAAGGAGGCAGATCAGGCGGAGAGCCAACACAGCCGTGGCCAATCAGCATCTCTTCATAGATAATTAATCAATAAGTTGTAATTGTTCTGGTGACTATAGTGTCCCTTTAACCTAAATGATGCCACATACAGGTATAATAAGGTCTAAAAAACATTATTTCATGTAGAAGATCTCATGTCTCTATTGTTAAAAGTTTTTACTAACTTCTAATTTTACATGCACTGTCATGTGAAAATGGCATGTTGTCACTTTACAAGCAATATCATGCCATTTATACATCCACAAGAGGATAGCTCCAAGCACACTGCCCCCAAGGAAGCATTGATTTCCCACAATACATGGAGTGTATAAGAAATATGGGACGACAAACATGGAATTTAGGAGTGCCCAATTCTGCCAGTCATAATGCAGGAGGAAGAAATTATTTTTAATCTATAAAATTAATAATTGCACTTTGCCAGCACAATATATACATGAAATGTACATCTACCAGAAGGTGGAGGTCACCTGTGTGTGAGTGGGTGTCGATGTGTAGTCACTTAAAAGGAACATTATTTCCCTATTACATGCTATGTTAAAGGAATGGTCACATAAAAAGAAACGAATATGGAAATTAGATATAGGATACATTCATTTACTTCCAGGGTGATAAATATACAATAATTAGTGTAAATGACTGCAGTATCATTCCAGTAAAATAAACATCGCTATTGACGTCTCATCAGAACTCCAATTTTAATTCTTATTCATGGAGTCATATACAATATACTTCAGCAATGGACATGTATAAATCATTTTCAATAAAGCTTACCTCAACCTCTGCTACCGTGGGCTCTTTGTTGAAGCACATGTTCATCACGTTTCTGGCTGTCCGGAAGAAGGTTGTGAGTGATACAGACCTTCCCTACAGAGGCAAGGATATCAAGTTTAATTAAAATATCTCAGCCTGTGTCATGGTAATTTCACAGTGTGCCTACTAGTTGTGTTAATGGTACAATGAGAAGTTAATCCATCAGGTAATTTAGGACTTAAAGAGCAACTGTTAACCTCCCTGGCGGTCTGATTATGTCAGTATTTTTTAATGTTAATGCAGTACATTGTTTTGTATGCAAATGTGTGGTTTCATATTGTAGGTTTGCAATTCTTAGGAATAACTCACTTAAATCTGTCCAAACAAGAGTTTAGTAGACAATCCGGGTATGATAAAGTTAATCAAACCAAAAACACTGAAATTTGTCCAAACAAGGGTGCAATATTACTAGTCACTCTAATCCTAGAGTAAAAAAAGAGGGGGGGAACAGCTCTACAGTACTGATCACAAAGGGGGATAGAGCTGCACACCTGAAAGGAAGGGTAACCCTCAAACCCTTCAAAAATAGAGAGAACAACAGACGACAGATACAGGGTGCGCTAAATAAAATTAAAGAGTCTCTATAGGTATAATGTAGATCTTGGGTGACTGTTCTTCTATTCTTGCTTTGGAATCTCCGTAGTCAGATATGGAATACAAAAGCAGAGAGGGGGGGGACCGAATAGTGCAAAACCGTAATGCTGGGAGGATCACGAACAACACAGACGTGGAGAAATGCCAGGCATTCCAAAGCAAGAATAGAAGAACAGTCACCCAAGATCTACATTATACCTATAGAGACTCTTTAATTTTATTTAGCGCACCCTGTATCTGTCGTCTGTTGTTCACTCTAATCCTAGACACTGCATATTGGTTTAGTAAGCATCCCGGGTATGAAAAATTTTGAAACATGGGACTGCATAAAGTCCGATGTCACAATCAGGACAATGGAACCTGGTTTCCTTTCTGATTTTCCACTGTCATCTCGCTTCAAGCAAAAAAACACACACATCCTTGTAGGTGCTGACTTCTTTTCGGTTGGTGGGATGTAGTCCATGAAGTGACGAACAGTCAGGCGTTCTGGGTTGACAACGCCAACAGCACGACGTCCAGCTCTATTCACAGCCATTGGCCATTGATGGTGTTTGGTGGTTCACAAAGATAAGTTCGGCAACTTTCCAAATGAAGTCAGAATGAACCACAAGCTTTTCACTAGGCAACTATTTCTCCAGTCTTCAGGTTCTTATTGACAAACATTGGCGGCGTGTTGCGCCGCTTTGCCCTAATGGTTCCATAGGCATCTGTTTTTTTTGCAGAAGATGGTTCCTACTTTCTTTTTCTTGAAAACTTCCGATGCAGAGTAGCTAATTGTTGTTCCTTGTACCGGTTGGTCTCAGTAACTATTTTTTCAATAACCTTATCGGTCAGAAATAATTGTAATAATGGGACACATGGGTACAGATACACATATAGGTGCTGGGGCCTGGGAAAGAGACTCACAGAAGGGCTGGGGAAATGGAGAAAGACAATGGGCCTGGGGCTAAGAGACACATGAAAAGGGCTTGGGGGAGAAAGACACAAACAAAATGCATTTTCACTTGTGTCTCCTGCTTTCCCTGTAACTCAAGAGTGGTTCTGGTGTCTATAGCCTGTCCCTGTAGGATGAGCACTGTAAATGCTACCTTTTCAGAAAAAAACGCCAGTGTCTACATTGCTGTCTAGTCACATAGCTAGTGACAGTCACTCAGACGGCCACAAGAGATGCTTTCTAGTACAGTGCTGCTGATTGCACCCATAGAGATGCATTGATGCAATGCATCTCTATGAGGAGATGCTGATTGGTGTGGTGAATCGCAGCATTTTGCCACACATGCACAATAGCCCCCCAATGTTTTCCTATGGGAATTGAATATGGCATTGACTGAAATGTATTTAGTTGTATAGAACTCGTATAGAATTTTTTTCCAGGGCTGCTTTTAATTCCTAGTCCGGCCCTGAGAGGACACAGCCAACACAAAATGTGGTGTCATAATTCCATGCAGATTTCCATGCTCACAAATCTGTATATTGTGACAGCTTGCAAGGTGTTTTACTACAAATCTGGGTTCCCAATAAAATTAAGCAAGGGCAACTAATGTGAATTATGAAAAAAAGAAAACATGAAGATAGTGTAACCCAGTACAGAGTTTGGATAACTACTAAACCAAAATAATCAATTCCCCCCCAAAACTTTATTTAATATACCCTTACTCCATATGCACCAATGACTCCATATGCTTCATGGCATAGGTAGCATTTGTTCTTTATAAAATGCTTAAGAGTCGTCTGACTCATTAAACTTAGAAGTGGTGTAGATAAGTAACAAAAATATTGTTTCTGATGTGGTTTTACCAGTTTGAAATACCATGAACTGCCTTGCAATGGCCTCTGGCAAGTAAGTAACTACCTGCAACCTGGATACCAACAATTATTGACTCATAATCCAGATGCTCTTCACCTGCTTTTGCATGGTGTTCTAGAAGTGGAAAGTCTAGACAGTAAGAACAAGAAACTCCCCCAGCCGGTCAACACAGAACACATGCAAGTTCTAGAATACTCTCTATTTCACGGTTAACATACTAGTATACAGATATTGAAAAAAATATACATTACCCATTACATTCCATAAACAAGTATTTCACAATTTCTAGAAACAAAAATCCCCATTCTTCAATTGAGTATAAATAGTGGTTGGTTATTTATCTATTTTTAAAATGGTTCCATGATACATTTTGGCAAACTCTTACATGTGTTAAATAGCATCACATATTGGGGTGGGGGAGATAGTTCAAGGAATTTCTGTACACAGTATGAAAAAAAATTAAAATAAACACTAGTTTTTAAAGAAATATAGGAGAGGCAACCAGAATAGATGGCTTCAAGAGATACTGCCAAATACGTTTACGCAAGCTATTTTAATTGGAGATATAACGGTTCATTTTACCCCTTTGATGGTCATAAAATTACTCAAAAGGTTAAAATATGGTATTGGTAGTATCAATATAAGCAGACAAAAAATTACAATAATAGGACCTGAAATTGCAGGATTGCATACAAGAGTCTGACAGATATAATTAATTTGTAAAAAGAACCAGAACTTACTTTATAGATACACTTGTGAAGGTCACCAAATAAACCCTTATCTTCTGGCTCTTCCTCTGTAATTTCTTTTTCCTGAGCGAAAAGCCTCCGTCTTCCATTTTTCATCTGGACATCCATTTCTCTTAACTTCCCTCGGAGGCCGTTGCGGGGAACTACTCCATTAATAAGCCCATTCTTGGGTTCATAACGAGGCAGCAAATGTAACTTATAGTTATTCTCTGAGTGACCCTCCAATGGACCTTTCTTCTTCTCCAGATTTTCCTTCTCTTGCAGGACTTCTTTCTCCAGTTTCTTGTGCTCCTCAGGGGAAAGAGAGTCATAAGAGAGCAGGTATTGGCAGTATGCCTCTTGCAGCTTTGCCAGTCGGTCCTGTGCAGTTTTCGGGATGCGTAGCATGTCTGCCAACTTGCTCCACTTCTTGAGGTCAGTCACTTGTTGCATGCCACCCATTTCGTTTATGAGTTGGAAAAAACGAGCAAGATCTAGCTCACAACCTCCTGTTAGCCAGGTCATGAGGGAAACAAAAAAGAATAGTTACTAAACGGGAAGACTGACAAATTTTATGGAGAAATTAAACCCCCAAAAATGAGTTGAAGATCAGGACATCTTTAGATCTATGGAGCCAACTGACCATGTCTATTATTGATGTGTGCTTTTGGTATTTGTAACACATTTTAATGTTAACTGCAAAATAATGTTGCAGACCGCAAACCATACTGCTTTTGCTTCATGCTCTAGGTGTAGTAAATATTTTTTTTATAGTCCAGAAAATCACTAAAAACAGTTACTATTTTCATAACTCTTTTTAAATTGTATTATGTCAGTGGGGATTATAGTGCTACACAAAATGTTACCACAGAAAGAACAGTTTACAAATAATGTTATCACAAAACATCACCAATCATAATTTTAGGTAGACAAGCAAGATGGTTGCTTTCTGAAGATTTACTTTTGCATTTCTTTAAGTTAAAAATGTAAAAAGAGTGCACATCAAAAACAATGGTGCCGGCAGAAATTACTTGATAATTTTATGACCAACGTTTTTGGGGGTACAATTTCCCTTTAGATCCATGGAATCATTACTACATTGCCTCTATATCAACAATATAACATATTGAAAAGTAAGAAGTAAGGGATAGGAAAGAAAATAAATCATATTAAACTAAAATGACTGGAATTTCAAGCAGTGGCTCTGCTAAGTTAACAGCTCTAACAAATCTGACTGCCTGTTATCTACTTTTCTATAGGAAGAAGATATTCTAAATGATGTTCTGATGTGATCTAGAATAGATCAATACTGTGCTAAAAGCTTTCTAAGGTAAAAAAAAACAAGTCTTTTCTATGGGAGAACATATATAAATAAATAAAATAAATACCCTCAATAATATTATTAGAATAATAACTGCATTTAAGCCATTAAGCACTAAAAGATGGCTTCCTTCTGACAGACAAAAAAAAAAAAAAATCAACCACGCAATCAATAGGAAGGAAGTAACCATACAATAACAAAGGTTGGCCGTTGGCATTGACATGGATAGAGCAAATTTACATAGAGTTTAAGCTTACGTTCCCAGGATTTTCCAGTCATCCATTTTGACTTACCACCACCATCAACAAGGTCTCGTCTAATATTAGGAGTAAGTTGTATCGTGGCAGTTGGCCGTTTATATATGCAGGAGCCCCCAAACATGTCAGAGGTGTTCTTGAGTATCTTCTCCATACCGTTAGGCAGCAGATATCAAGATACGCTTCTTAGGACCACACTCTGGAGACCTGTACACTAGTTGGTGAGAACTCTGAATGTGCCCATGACCAACACTCATTATACATAAACTCCATGTCTGCATGACAGCATAGTGGAAATGTATAAATTAGGTTATATTTCCATTATATAACTAAACTGTTGAAAAAGAGGGGCAGTGAGGAATCTTCTGGACCAGTCAAGACCATGCGAAGTGAAAGATGCTTGAATGCCTGCTAGCCATATCACCACAAAGAAACAGAGAGAGATCAGTGTTCAAGTAATTGCTTTTTTTCAGGAAGTCCTTTTTCATTTAGGGTTGTCACAAGCAGGAAGAAAGCCAAGGTATATACCCCCTGTCATTATATTCAAAAGAGGTGCCCGACATTTCATTACGCGTATACTGCAACCAACTATGCCGTCTGTATTTTATAGTTATGTCTTGTTCATCCCCCACCTCCCACCTCTGACACTGCCCTCTTTTTCTGGAACCCAACAAATACTTGTGACAACCCTGTAGAATATTCATTGAATACATCCAATATATGTGTGTGTATATTATTCATATATGCATGTTGGTGTCAGCATTAGGATTGAGAAAAAAAGTGGGGCTACATGCACACTCCTATCTCTCTCATGATAAGCCTTTCAGTTGTTTCACCAATAAAATATTTGATTTGAGAAGTGCTGTTGTAGTGATTTTTTTTAGCAAGAATAAAGAGCTTATCTAACAGAACAGTGATTTCCAAGCTAGGCCCTGCAAACTGTTTTTGGACTATTGTTGAGATTTTGAGGAGACTGTAGTCCAAGAATAACAGGTGGGCCTACGACACTCATTTTTTTATTCTAGCATGATCTTTAAAATAAAATTGTAACAGCAGCAGTATTCCATAACCAAAAAAACAAAAGCTTATTTTTAGCACAGACCTATAGGTGATACTTTTAAAAACAGTCTGATTAAAGGACTCTTTCTAAAGACCTAAGTTAATCTGAAAGTTGTCCCACATTAAGAAGCAATACTTTATTGCAAAAATGGTGGAAAAAGAGGTTTTGCTTGAATTCCAAATAACAGAATATGAGAATATTTTTTTTCTTTTTGACGCTGCTGTTTAATTTGCTTGAGACAAAAGCTATGAACTTGAGCTGCATGTTTGCTTGATGAATCCTGGTAATAATAATAATATCTTTATTTTTTCCCCTCTTTTTCTTAAGTCAGTTGTTAACTGCAGTTTAGATTGATATTCAAACTGCAGTTTAGCCCCAAATTCCGATTGCCTTGATTGAAAATCCTGACGTTTGTGATTTCACGTGATATTCGTATGAAGTATAAGTAGCCATCATTTAAAAGACAGCTAATATCTTCACACACTGCTGACATGCAAAATGCATTTGCTTCAACATCGACAGGTTTAGCAACATGACTCAGAAAAAAAGATTTTGCAAAAAAGTAACCCCAAAAATAAAAAAAGCCTCTTTTGGAGAGTGAGCAAAAAAGAGCACACTATACTACCATATATTAGTTTGTCACTCAAAGCAAGTGAGCAAGAAAAAGGTCTATGTACTTGCATGGAGCAACACGTCATTCATAGACGTGAGCAAGTAAAACACAATGTGCCATGCATTTGACATAGCAAGTGTAACTGTAACATATTTATCCTCAAGGGCTGAAATCCTGCCTCAAGTTTACGTTTCCGATCAATTTTTTAAAAGAAAGCTATACTACTACTACTAATAATATCGTAGGTAAGCAAAATGCTGCTGACGGTTTTATAGTAAGGATACTTCAATGTAAGAATACTTTTGGAGTAAATCTGTCCTCTGTACAACATTTCCAAACAGTAGCTGGTGCCATCATTAAGTGATATGTGCAAACACAAAAGACAGATAGGAGGAGAACTTTGCTCCAGTAAATGAAGCTCCATCACTTTAAAATATAAGGACCAAAGCTTGTTGCTTGCACCACAATAGCACATAGGCCCTAATCTGCTTGCAGGAACATTACAAATCTCTAGGAAGAGGAATTTGCATATTTTCTAAAGGATATACCCTTTTGAAGGGCACATCCCTCTACATACCATAAACCCCTCAAAACTAAAAAGATGATAAAAAGTTGGAAATAAATTCTCAGCTATTTATGTCTTGTTTTTTTGCTCTCTCTCATATTCCATCGTAGTTATACAAGTAAGCCAGGTAAAGCACCCATCACAGAGTATCACGGAGTGCTACATTTCACTAGCACAATTTCCTTGTTCACATGTCTGAGTCATGTAACGCCATTAGAAGCAGTGTCATTTAAATATTGCATTTAGTCTACAATGGTGCTCTTAGATTTCCAGGATATGAGAGAAATGAAGCATTGTGTTATATTGCAATAAAAGAAAGATGCATGAAGAGATCAAGCATGTGTGGAATACAGAGTGAAATGAAAAATAAAAAAGGATCATTGGAAGTGTAAAATTGTGAAAATGTTTAGAGTGTGCAGTGCAAAGGTTATTTTGAAACAAAGAAATGCTATAAAAATTAAATCTAAAAAAAAAAAGGTAAAAAATCTAAAATAAAAAAAGTATCTCAGAGTAAATATAGCTCTATATAGTACAGGGCTAAACATACAGTTGGACACGTTTTTCGATGGATGATATTTGTGTGATTGGCATTCTTATGAATTTTGTCATTTCTTTTATGTATTTGTTTAGCCTCAACAAGAAAAGACTTACATGAGGCTTACATAAGAAAAAAAAAAGGCTGCTACCACAGTGTAAATTATGCATATACCTCTAAATAAAGAAGGGTAGAATGTGCACTATTAATATTTAAATGCAATTACACAGCTGAGATTTTGGGTATACTTTCTCTTCACATATTTGTCACTATTGCATGTAGAATGCAATGTAAGCTGATTTGGCCTTCAAGTCAAGTCTCAATGTGACCATGTTATTGTGAATTATTAAAAACTTAAAATATAAGTATCCATTTTGCTACATTGTCCAGCTCTATAGGTATTTTTTGTCAATCATGTATACACATAATATTTGTAAGAATCCCATTAATTCAAGAATGCTGAATCAAGTAGTATACATATTGAATGATGAATGACTGGGGAGAACAAAATGCCACTAATGGATGTGTCTCAATGATGTTAACAAAACACACAGACTTATAAAGATTAATATTTCAGAATAATGGAGAAATAACAAAAGAAGCCCCTAATAGTAATAATATGGGAGAAGGGATCTAGAAAGAAAAAACATTAAAATAAAGTTAACAATTATCAGATTTTTTGGGGGATATTTTCTCCAGACCTTCCCTTTAACTTGGAAACACTTAAAAGAATACGGGGCACAATTATTTTAAAACAGTCCTGTAATTCCAACAGAGGATCCAAGTTGAAAGTGAGGTATGGCCATAGTATACAAACTTGTATATATGTATGTAAAAGATAACTAAGGTTCTCAATTGTCTTTCACATGCAAATCCATCAGAGTGATACCCTTACCTATGAGTGGGAGTTCATCCAAGGTGATGCCCTGAGATTTGAGGTGCTTTTTAATGCAGGCCAGACGCTGTACATTTGGACCCCAACGTCGGCCAAGCTTGTGGATATGCTGGATCTGCGTCACAAATCGCATCTCGTCATTCAGTTTGCACTCCGGTCTCCAGTCTGGAGGAGGGATCACTGTGCACATCCCATATTTCTCCACTCGGGATCGGATAGATTCGATGTAGATGAGTGGGTCATGGAACTCCTTGGCAGAAGGTCGGAGGACAGGGATCTCACACATGGCTGCACACCTGGGCCTCCCAGCATTTCTCTCTGGCTTGGTAGAGTCCAGAGGTTTTTGCAAGGGTTCAGTCTGCGAGGTAGAATGATTTTCACAGACGGCAGCTTCCGTCTTACCATGCGTTTGCATATCTGATGTGCTCTTGGCTGTTGAGGCCCGCTTCGGCCGATTGCTCTCAAGCATCTTCTCTGGCACTTCCTTCTTTACATGTCCATTAAGCACCGGTTTCTCTGCCGCTAACCTTTTGCTTCGCACCTCAGGCAAGCTGGCAGATACTTTAATTTTTTTTACCAAGGGCTGTGCCTTGTTGGGATGGTTTGCTTCCTCTAGACGCCTTTTTGAGTTGCGCAGTCCTTCCCTTAGCTGCCTCCCTTCCTCTCTAATGCACATCTTTTTGTTCAATTTGCCATTTACCTTGACACAGTTAATACCAGCGGCACAGTTGGGCTTGGATGTGGAAAGAGATAGCACCTGTTTACGAGTTTTTGCATTGCTGCTTTCTGTGGTCCCTGAGATTGTGTGGTGAACAGATGAACTGGTTTTGCTGTGATTCTGTTTGGTTGCCTTATCCAGTTCTTTCTTGGCTTTGGTGTATGTGACAGTTCCTTTTGTCACCGTTGCAGTATACTTCACAGTTTTGGACGGTGAAGGTCGAACTTCTCTCGTCTTTTTGGCACCGACTGCATTAGAGCCTGATGATGATAATCGAGTTATTCCATTCACCTTGGAAACCTGTCACGGCAGAGAAAAGAAAATTATAACGTCATATCAATAACAACAACAACAACAACAGTACATCTTCCTCCTCATATTTACAATTTTTCTGTCTTAAAATGTATGCTATGTTGCACAAGTTACACTGCTGCATTAACTGTCCAACTTTGGATGCAATAGATAGGCTGCGAGCGATGAAGGCTAGTTAGCCCATTTTTATTTTAGCTCTCTGTGATGGTTTTGGGTGAATAATGCTGATGCAATGGCCAAGTGTCAGATACAAAGCCATGATGTAGATGCTATGGAAGACCTGCTTATTAGTGATGTCCCGAACGGTTCGCCGCGGACGGCGAACATATGCGGTAAACTTTGACCCTGTACCTCACAGTCAGCAGACACATTCCAGCCAATCAGCAGCAAACCCTCCCTCCCAGACCCTCCCACCTCCTGGACAGCATCCATTTTACATTAATTGTGAAGCTGCATTCTTAGTGAGCTGTCCAGGAGGTGGGAGGGTCTGCTGCTGATTGGCTGGAATGTGTCTGCTGACTGTGAGGTACAGGGTCAAAGTTTACCGCATATGTTCGCTGTCCGCAGCGAACCGTTCGGGACATCACTACTGCTTATTTCTTTTGTTTATTCACATATTTTGAAAGATGATTTGACAGAAACTGAATGAAAGGCAACTATAGACTCATTACACCACAACCACTACAGTGCCAAAATAGTACCTTTACTTTCACAAATTCAAATGTCCAATTCACTGTTTAATTACTAACATAGTTATTCACTAAAGTAAGAATTCAAATCGAATTTAATATTTTAGGCCATAACAATTGAACTAGAAATAATAGTCAGATATGCTTCTAGCTCAGTAAATTTGAAATTTACTTTGAATTCTCACTTTAGTGAATAACCCTGCAAGCTTCTGTCACCAATGTGGGCTGTTGGCCCAGCTGAGACAGTGGGGAGAGTGTTGAAGTGAAAGGGTTAATGACACCAGATCCCTGGTTACCCGTTGACACTCCCAGCAACCACTAAATTAACCCCTGCAATGCCTGCTACACGAACAACCTAGTACACACTTTACTGCCACCATCAAGACTTTAATTCTACTGTGTGTGGGGTAACCTAAGACGCCCGATCTATAGTATCACAACCTCATATTACTGATCAGGCATATATAATTAAAATCAGGCATGTATAATTAACCCTTTAGTAACGTGTTTACCTGAGCTTTCCTCGGGAGAGTGAGCTCATAGAGAACAAGCAAACATTTAATCTGACAAAAATGATTCACAGTGCTGGGTACAAAAATACAGAAATCAATAACATACAGAAACACAGATAAGTTACAAAACACTGTATAAACTAAAATAGGAGAAAACACAAGAAATCCTTACAAATATTTACCGATTTTATATTATATACACACATGCAAATTTCTTGTGGGAGGTTCAGATGTTAAAGTTCTCCAAGCAGTTGTTAAAAATAAATCTTTCTGGTAAATCCAACATTCCGATCATATAGCTCAAATTTGTTGTGTCTAAGAGGTCAGATCCTTTGGTGGATCAGAGGGGTTTGGCCTGGCAGTTTATTGTCCACTCTATCAGACCTGTACAGGGAACTAGTGTGGATTTACCTGAAAACACAATAGGCTTCCCAAAATGTGCCATTTACAGTAGATCTCTATAATTATGCTATCATCATATTCCTCCAATTCTTGTGAGTTTTTAGAGATCAAACATGCTAACCTTTCCCATGACAGGCACACCTTCCTCTGGGCATATTTGGTAACAAACAAATAGATATAACCTGGACAATCTGAATATATACTCATATCAAGCCTCCTCATAATATATATTTATATACACACACACACACACATATATACACACATGTTCTCCATATTTCCTTAAATAATGTTGTCCTTTGAATAACCCAAAGCCAGAGCATATGCACCAATACCTTTTTTGACACCCTATGTCCAGCTCTGGTGATGTGTGTCTAGTAATTACATTGTATGGCTTAGGCCTGGTGTTAGATCAAAGCCTACAATAAATATTATCCCAACATGTAAAAAAACAACTCGTATCACATGTCCAATGCCAACTCATGCTGTGGCATGACAGCCGCTGAGTGTAATTTGTTGCAATAGGTTGATTAGCTATAGGCGCTGTACATTGCTAAAGAATATGTGGGTGGGACACTCTAAATGGATGGAATTTAATATTGCTTTATTAAATCAGCATTGATATTTGTTGCAAACATTTTTCTTAAATAAATTGTACAAGTCTGTGCTTAAAATTATGATAACTATATAAAGGGTTACTCCAGCCTGTATGACCACTTCTGCTTTTTGAAGTGGTCTTGGAGAAAGGAATCGGTCTGTGTTCTTTTCTGCTTGAAACACTGCAAATCCAGAGATATATTTGCACTTTTGTGCCAGTCGCTATTTGCACTCCCGGCACACATGAATTTAGCAGCCCGGAACTATGTTCCGAAATGCCAAATGTTAAATACGTACCAAATTTGTGTCTGTTGTCTGTACTAGCGACTGACGTTCTCTGCTTCTCCCCTAGAAAGCTTACATCTCCTCTCCCTCCCTTCTTCACTACAGCACTCCTGCCTCCCATATATCTCCATTTAATTTAATTTTAAGGTGCGTTCTAATTTTTTAATTAGACTGTATGACAACTACAGTGACGTCAGATAGCGGCACGCAGTGCAGCATCGGAAGCTTTGCCGGTGCTGGATTTCAGGTAAATAAAAATGTATTTAACATTTAGGGGCTGGGAACCAAACTAATAATGTCCGCTATGGCATTATTCATTTTTAATAAACGTTATGTAAAAAGAGTTGAAGTAACTCTTTAATGTAGTGTGATCACAATTATCCAAAAACATTTTGCTAAATTATTAATCCAAAAGTAGATTTGATTTAACATTTAAAAATGTTGTTATTCCCTCCTCAGACATTTAGATAAAGCCAGTTTTGTTGGTTACAGAACAAAATGTTGAGGGATAGCTCTCAGGTGAAATGGGGAGGTTATATGACATGAAATGGTCTTGCTTGAAGGATCACAATTTTACTCTTAAAATAGTTTGCTACTTTTACAAAAGGCTACTTTTTGACATTTTGTATATCACAGTTTGCTTTATGTTCGTAACAGTACTATTTGCTGAAAAAACAGTTTTGGTAATTTATGTTCAGTTTTACCAACAGGGGGCTCAGGTGAGCTTTGTGAGCTCTATAGCTACAATTACAGCACATCTGTAGGGTTGCGTTCAGCACCTTTGTTTCCCCTTAAAGAGGACAAAAAACGCTGTATAGTGTACAACAGGAGTAGGCAACCTTCATTACTCCAGATGTTGTGGGAAACCTCTGGTGTTGATTAGATGTACTAAAAGGAAGCAGAATACCTGCAACCTGAAGAACAGACAATGCCAATCCGTCAGTGCTGCTTCTTAGACAAAAAAAGCTCTCACAAAGACCTGCCACATATACATTAAACACAAATCAGAGCGATTCACCCAGCAACCATGGTACTTCCTTTTCTGTGTGAGAATCAAGTTCCTTGGGCAGCTGCGAGATGAATAGGATTTTCTCCCAACAACAATTTAACAAGAGCCCTGCGGTTTACTCTGCTGCTGCACTGAACAGTTTTCTGTGAAGTGGGAATTATAATTTAGAACGTACAGGAGGTTATGTTGCAACCTGTGCATTAACCCTTCACACTCATAGGGCTGCTGCTACAAATCGATCATTTAACTATCCACCGATGGGGACTTGGGGTGAAGGCCAAGGAAGCACCTAAAAGATATACTACCGGATCTGGCTGCAAAGAGGAGACAAAATGGGAGTATCCAAGACTGACATCACAGGCCTGCAGTCTCTCAGCTTATAATTATGAGCGTCTGTCTCCAGCATTAATAGATGCCAGACAGTCTCTGCTTTACTAACCAAACAGGCAGCTGTTCTATTTACTGCTTTTAAGCTTCAATAGGGATCTATCATTACAATAATTAAAAAAAAAAATGAAAAGTTATATGGCCCTTTAAGTTTTTATGGCTCATCCAAACTAGCTTAGAATAAAATATAGTTTCACACTGCTATCAGCTACAAATGTATGTTCGTGCCATTGGACTTCACTATTCCATTTGTTGTTTAACTTGTAATGTTTTTTTCATCCTATTGGTGCTTTAACCTCTTGAGAGCCAATGATAGTGTGGGGAGACAGATTATGATAGATCGAACAGGGACACTATAGAGTTAGCAATACAGGTTTTTATTCTTAACGCAATAGTGTTCCTTAGAGGGCCAGCCTGAAATATATTTAGTATTTAAGGGGTTAAAGCCTCTGAAACCTCAAAGCAGCTACTTTGTAAACAATGGTTATTACTTATAATAATGCTTGCAAGCCTGGAGTAAAACAACCCCATCACAATGATTAACAGTGTGCATGCAGCAGGTGTTCCTAATAGGAGCAATCATGCTGTTGTTGAACTACAACCTCCATAAGCTTAGGCATGGTAGAACCCAGCCAAATACTAGTTTAAAACAGATAAACAGGTTATGTAGTTTCCAACAGCAGAGGAACTTTTAATATAAAATTTCTACTAACCTGACCTGGGAAAGGGAAAAGCATGTTTTAAAATGATTTATCACAAACTGGAATGCGATGAAAACCCTATGCGTAAGCATATTATATAGAGACACAAAGCCATATAATTGTGTTCTACGGAAAATGTATTCACTAGTGGAGATGAGTTGATTAATACAAACATACAGGTTTATCATCTTTTATTTTATAAGCAGGAGTCAAATTTGATATGTTATGAACAACCAGCAGATTTTGAATAGAGCTGTAGACTACACATGTACAAAAAATAAGGATTCCATTATTTTTTGTTTTGCACAAATGTTTTGTAGTTTTTTTTTCTTTCCTTCTTTAGTTTAATATTTGTAAGAGAAGCTATCAAAATAAAATACGCAAAAAGATCAGTGCCAGCAACAATAATTTTGCAGCCAAGGTTCCTGAGGCTTGTCGTGTGTATTCGTAAAATATTTTGAAAGGGGTCATTGAGAAAGTCCATAATTTTCTATTTTTATTGCACTAGACACTTTTTTCAGTGCAATGTTATAGTGACAATAATTAGAACCAAAAGTCAACCTTAATGCATTCACTGTAGTTATTACAAAGTAAATTGAGGTTGAATCTGAATAGCAAATAGACGTTTTAAGATAAAATGGGTTTACATTCACTCATATTACATGAATGTTTGTCAGTAATCTTCAATGTATACATTAATCTGCATACAGGGTTGTTTAAATAGAGACATAGTAACATTTAAACCATGTTTTCTGAAAGTAAATGGAACCAGTGCTATATTGATGTGGTTTTCATTGTGGGTTCAATGCCAAATTCTGTGTAAACCAATTATTGTTGCACATCATAGTTTGCTTTGTTTATTAGTTTCCATTCACAGTTATCTTTAGATCGAGTCAAAAAAAATGCAGCTCAGTGTAGTGATACAAGAGCCTCTCTGTTTAGCAGAAAATGTAAATGTGACTATACGAGACAATTTTAAAAATAAGTAAAACCTATGAAAAAAAATCTCTATGAAAATGTGTCATCTAAACAAATGATTTCATTTACCACTTTTGTTGCCTTTATAATACATGATTACTATCTGAATTGAACAACACTGCCACCATAGGAGCAAATATGTGAATGCTGGTAGAATAGACAATCAAAAAATTTAAAAATAGCACCCTTCAGCCAGCAACAAAAGAAAAGCACAAATGGCTAGTAGGGTATTCTAGGGTACTTACAGGATTAGGCCTGCATTTTTATGTAGGAAATAATTTATGTAACATGGCTGTAATCAGTCTGCAGCATAAGAAACATTGTGACTGCAGAGTAGGGTGCAGACAATAAGTGAGGTGTGAATGTACAAAGTACGTTAGAGACTGCACACACACACACGTGAAAGATATTAATCTGGTATTCTGATATTACAGTAAAAATCACTGAGATATAATCAGTAACACTGAAATCTGACTCCCAACTCCCTACATTTAAGAGATGACCATCAATGGAAAGGATTTATGATCATACCTTTGATGATGTTTATCCAATCCCTGCATAATTGATATAGTAACCTGAACAGATTTTCCTTTGAGTGGAGACGGTTATTAAAAATACACACTGCAAATCAGCTTTGATTGTTATGCAGCACTGATGCATTTCCTATAAACATCTCCCTGAAAGGGTCACCCCATATTTTGCTGCAATGTCATCTTTACCTGGGTTAATGGTAAGACGTGTGTGGGTGGAGCACGAGCAGCTGTCTTTTCTCCATCAATAAGAATATGCGCAATTCACATGTTCTACATCACGGGCATGTAAAGATCTGAGGTGTGAACAACTCAGATCTTTAACACAAAACTTTAACCCTTTGTGTCACTATACCCCACTCCCTCTAGCATGTAAGCTCTTCGAGCAGGGCCCTCAACCCCCACTGTTCCTGTACGTCCAGTGGTCTGATCTCAATTATATGTCTGTTAGTCCACCCATTGTACAGCGCTACGGAATTTGTTGGCGCTATATAAATAATAATAATAAATTCCATGCAATCTTAGCTACCATAAGTTTCTACATTGTATATACATTACCCAACCAAAAATAGACTATTAAGCCCCATTCACCTGTTTTTTTAAGTCCTGAGCCGATCTAAGATGACTGTGGTGGTTATTAGCAGCGAGCCCTTTGGCATAGGAGCCCGTGTTTGAAGCAGGTTGATGGGTAGCAGCAGCAGACTCTCTCCGGCTCTCAGCTTTATGTTCGCTGTGCCGCTCCTTCCCTGGTGTGGCCTCTTTCCTTTTGTGTTTGTGTTTGTGAGAAGATTCTTTCTCCTTCGACGACTTGCAAGACCCATTGAAAACTGTTAACCAAAAAATAAATAAAAGATTGTCAGCTTAAAAAAAAGAAGAAAATAAAAAATACAAATCCAGCACATACGATGGGATACAATGGCAAAGTACCATTACACAAATGAACATAGGGCTATGTGATCAACACAAGTGTTTTCAACATTGGAAATTTTGCCATATTTGCTGGAAGAAGTTTCCTACAGATATTTTCTTACTGACTGCTGTGTCTTACATAGCAGTCTTACCCATAGGAATTTTCAAAAATACAAAAAGAAAAAAAAAAAAACCTCAAGATGATGTTGTTTGGGTGAAAAATATCATGCAATTAAACTAGTGGTTTACTGACAAAATCTTCACTAAAGAGATCTTTTGCACTGAAGTTATTTTCCTATACAGAGGTTTCATGCCTCTGAAAATGAAGTGTTTAGAGTGCTAAGCCTGCAAGGACATGCTATAGATACCAAAACCACTACATTAAGCTTTGGTGGTTCTGGTGACTATATGGGCCAAGGGAATTTTTTATATTTTTTATAAAGGATAACAAAAACCATATTGTTCACATGACACTGAAATGAACAACATAATCCATCCATTGTTGTGTATGTTCATTTTCTGTGTGTTTGTTTATTTTAGGACTAAATATTTTGGTAGAGGCACTTTCCAAGGACAGCCACCCATACGGAGTATCCTTTTCTCACAATCACAGAAGGTGTGCAAAAAACTAATTTCTTTATTTATTCTTTATACTTACACCTTTATAAACAATACTACTGCAATTGAATAAGGAAGATTGCATCTAAAGTAATCAAAGAAAAAAAGTAAGCCCTCAGCACAATCCGTGTGCAATATGTGAAAGATCAGGTGCACAGCACACAGCACGGCATAAATATCATAGGAAGGCACTAAAAAGAGTGTGTGTGTGTGTGTGTGTGTGCACGCGCACAAACAGGCAAAGGTATGTTTAAATAAAAGTACACAAATGCCACAAAAGAACAATATATGCTATTAAAGCAGAAAACATTTCTGCACAACATAAGTATTAGGAAAAAAAGAAAGCATTGACACTAATTTCACCATTTAATTAATATGGGGAAAAAAATATTTTAACATAAACCCACACATTGCTGTCCTAAGACTAAACCAGATAGCGGTGGCAGATATGTCCTTGTATGACAAGTGTGCAGGTTAAGAAAAAGAACACGTTCGTAGAGGTATTCTCTGCCCAGCAACAGTAAACCACTCATGTGATTGGTGAGCTCTCGTTATTCAATGCCCCAGATGTCACAGAAAAAGCAGTCTGTCTCTCTCTCTTTTACTCACTAGTAACACCAGAACTTTAAGGCAAGCCAATTATTAGTGTTTTAGGAATTTGAAACATCAGTCTCTCATTACCAAGTGTAGCAATAGTCTAAATTAAGGCCTGAAATTGTATTTTGAAAGCCCCAGAAGAAACAGCCATTAATTTAAATATTTATCTATATAACTTTTTATTATATAACTTTCTTGCATTTTGGAGGACCAAAGGATAGATCCACTGTTGTTGTAGAACTACAACTCATACAACGCTATGCCAGAGTTAAACCTTCCAATTAATATTATTCTAGGACAGGAGTTCACAAACTGTGACATGGTGGTTTTGCCGGTGCACCCGCACAGCACAGGTTAGGGACCGCAGGGTTAGTGGGTCCATCGGGTGGCTTATGCATTTAGGGCCAACCAATAGACATATATCATGAGGGGCCTGGTTGTGCTCTGCGGTGCTTTAACAGCACGACTGGGCCCTTTCTAATCTGCAGCGAGTGCTTGGAGGAAGTGAGAGCCTGTCGCTTCCTCCCAGCTCACTCAGACTAAGCTGTGCAAAAGGGGAGAGGAGGCATCCAAACTCCCAACATCCCCAACCAGCAGAAGCCACCTGCAATCAAAAGGTAGGAAACTGAAGGATGGGTAACATTTTGACCTCTATGTGTGTGTAACAGTATGTATGTAGGGTTTGTATCTGTGTGTGTGTATCTCTATATCAGTGTGTATATCTCTAGGTCTCTGTATCTGTGCCATTGTTTGTATCTATATAACTGTCATTGTGTGTGTCAGTATGTTTACCAGTGTGTCTATATCTGTGTCAGTAATTGTATCTGTGTGTCTATGTATCTGCATGTGTGTCAGTATGGCTGTATCTGTGTAACTGCATTGTGTGGCAATTTTTGTATCTGTGTGTCTGTACATCTATATGTGTGTCAGTGTGTGTATCTGCATGTGTGTCAGTGTTTCCATCTGTTGGTGGGTCTATCTGCATGTGTGTCAGTGTTTGTATCTATATGTGTCAGTATCTGCATGTGTGTCAGTGTGTGTATCTGTCCAATTTATCCAAATCCCTTGTAGAGAAATTATGTCATGTTACCTAATTTTGCCTCATATGCAAACATGGACACATAACTTTCAAGGCACACTTCAAGATCATTAATAAGCAGATTAAAGAGGAGTGGACCCAGGACAGAACACTGAGGAACTCCACTTACCACTTTGGACCAGTTTGCAAATTTTCCATTTACAGCTACTCTCGGTCATCTTTAAATCAATGTTTTATGCAAGAACAAAAAGTTTTTGTTTTTTCTAAACCAATTGATTTCCGTTTAAATAGTAATTTATTGTGTGGAACTGTATCGGCTGTCTAAGGAAACCCAAGTGGATTGGTGTGTGAGATCATAACAGAGCTCCACCGGAAAAATATTCATAGCGATGTCCTAAGGACCAAACTTCTGGAATAAAAGCGAATCATGACACGTCACACATGTCATGTGTCCTTAAGGGGTTAGAAAATGGGGTTGGAAATCAGTCTGTATAAATGAGATACATTGTTCTTGTTTAGAAATATACTTGAGCTGCAAATATTCTTATTACTAAGTCAACTAAAATATCCCACAACAGCCCCATTCTCAATCACACCTCTAGAATTAAATTATTTGGCCATTTGAAATGTTTTGAGGTATGTGTTTGGCACACATAAATAAACTAAAAGTGGTTTTAAAAAGCAATGAATGTATGGCAATATGTATAAATACACATTTTCCAAAAAAATAAAAAATACAGGGGGGAGGATCGAAGGCTTTTTGCACCAACATCAAAACATTTTAGAACACTGCTTTAATATTCATGACAGTAAATCTTTAAACATGTATTTTTACAAACAAGTCACCACCTAAATTTGTACCAATTGTGCTAGTTAATATGGGTTAGGCTTGGGGCATAGAAAGCTTTTACGTAAATAAGTTAAAAATAAAATAAAATAAAAAATCTTTTCTTACATAGGAAACACTTAACATATTACAGAGATTGCCACAACAAATGGGTCTATATATGTTCCCTTTCAGCCTTGGGCACACTTCTAGAATAATTAGCTTAAGGTCACAGTGTCACCAACTCTAAGCTACATAAATGTTAAAGAGATCTTTAACAGTAGGCTAATGGTGAAAAAAAAGTAAAGTATATTATAAAATTGGTTATTTCAATGTTTTGCACAGGCAGCACATCAAAACATACAACCTAAAAAGATATTATTAAAAAATGTTTTAAAAAGGCAAACAATTATGACAAAAGATTTAACTTTACATGCACAAACTGACAGTCCCCAAACTGTGACTGGACTTAACGTCTATGATTCTAGGGATCGACCGATTATCGGTTTTACCGATATAATCGGCCGATATTCGGTATTCTCGGCAATATCGGTATCGGCTAATTCAGATACCGATATTGCCGATAATACCTCCTAGGACCGCCAGGCTCATTACAAGCCCGGCGGTCCTGGGGGGGCAGAGAGCAAGCGATTACTCACCTCCCAGCAGCTCCTCCAGCTCCCCAGTGTAACTCTCGCGAGACCCGCGGCCGTCAGAGCGTTGCCATGGATCACCATGGCAACGCTCCGCGCGACACGCTGGCCGCGAGAGTTGCACTGGGGAGCTGGAGGAGCTGCTGGGAGGTGAGTAATCGCTTGATGCCCGCTCCCCCCCAGAGCTCAGCCAATACCACTGGACCACCAGGGACTGCTATATCCCCCCTCCCTGGCCAGGCAACAAGCAGGGAGGGGGGACAACAAAAATAAATAATAATTAATTAAATATAAAAATAATAATAATAATTTAATAAAAAATGCCCCCTCACACACTCCATTATATACACATACACTACACAAACACACTGTGTATATAATGCAGTGTGTGTGTTTGTAAAGTGTGTGTGTGTGTTTGTATACAATGCACACAAATACACTGCATTATATACACACACTATACAAACACACACACACTGCATTATATACACAGTGTGTTTGTATAGTGTGTGTATATAATGCAGTGTGTGTTTGTATAATGTGTATATAATGCAGTGTATTTGTGTGCATTGTATATAAACACACACACACACACTTTACAAACACACACACTGCATTATATACACACACTATACAAACACACACACACTGCATTATATACACACACACACAGTGTGTTTGCATAGTGTGTGTATATAATGCAGTGTGTTTGCGTAGTGTGTTTATATAATGCACACTACACAAACACACTGCATTATATACACACACACACTATACAAACACACACACTACATTCACTATACAGACACTACACAAATACACACACACTCTGCATTCATTATATACACACACACTTTGCATTTAGTATATACAGCATTCACTTTACGCACACTACCCACACACTACACAAACACTCTGCTTTCATTATATACACACTACACTAATACACACTGCATCCACTACACAAACACACATTGCATCCTCCACACACACTACACAAACACACATGCATCCACAACACACACTACACAAACACACACTGCATCCTCTACACACACTACACAAACACACACAGCTCCCCTGTCACACTGCATCCACTACACGTGGCATGTATATTTTGTGCATTTACCTTTAGAAATAGTTTTTATTTTCCAAAATGGTAAATGTACAGAATATCGGCAAATTATATCGGCTATCGGCCTGAAAGTTCACAGAATATCGGTATCGGTATCGGCTCTAAAAAATCAATATCGGTCGATCCCTATATGATTCTCATCACAACTCTCCGCAAATGCAGCATTTTTTGATAGACATTATATTCAAACAAATTAAACTGACCACACATAACGTGCACATACAAAAACCTACCAACATCAACAATTCTTCTCAAATGGGACAAGCTTTCTTTGTGAGAATTGATTACATTTAAATTAAAATTAATTTAAAGCACACCATATGATGCAAATAAGGACCACTAAAGTCACCCAGACAACTCCATGTCAATGAAGTGATCTGGGTGTAGTGATCTTGTCATTTTAACCCTAAAATGTAGAATATTGCAGTTTTGTAGAAACTGCAATGTTTACTGTGTAGGGTTAAACATACCTCGAGTCTTCCAGACAGCTATTAGAGGTACTTCCACTGCAAAGGCAGAGTAAAATGCAATCATGAGATACGGAAATGCATCAGGTCTCCTAAGCTCCTCTATGAGAAGCATTGGATTCGACCATCGCCAGAAGAATTAATGCATCTTAGATGATGATGCCGCTGGAGACAGAGAGGTAAGCAGTGCCCAAGAAGTCTTGGCACTGGAAAATACGTGAGTAAAATATTTAATTTCATTAATTTAACGGTAAACGAAAAGCAAGGCGGGGGGGATACCTGTACATGGTTAGAGACCAGGGAACTATAGTGTTAGGAATACAGGTTTGTATTCTTAATGCTATATGTTCCTTTAATAACTGCACAAAAAATCTATATAGCCTCTACAATTTCCATTTCCATTATTTACAAGATAAAATTCAAAAAAGGTTTCAGAAATATAAAGTTTATCCGTCTCTATGGGTGGAAAATAGTTTCAAGTTAAAACAACATAATCACTCACTGGATTCCCCTACAAAGATTACAATTACGAATGGTCTGATTTTCCCATATTGCCATCATGTTTAAGACACGTTGTCTTCCAATGTCATTGAAGTAGATATATTTAGCATTAGTGGTTCAAAATAACTGTGTTGCGGTAATCAAGTAGTGAAATGTAGACTAGAAAGGAAGAGGTTTTTTTTTTAAACAATTTGCCAAATTAAATGGGTAACAAACCTATTTAATCTTAAATTTCGCAACTTTGTCAGCACAAATGTTTTGTGGATAAACCCAATTCTGCACTACATTTTATAGTAATGAAGTCAATGATTTTCTGGCAAGAGATCATATTGCCAAACAAACCGGCCTGGTGTGAGGTCCTGAAGTCTGCATTTAAGGCCAATGATCTACAGCACACTGAGAAACATATTTGAGAATCTAAAAAAATAACATGTGGTATGATATCGACCACAATTATTTGTTCACAGTATTAAGAAGTAGCTATATTTGGACTATGGGAAACACAGAGTTAGGAGCTGGGACATTTACTCTGATGTGGTGTTGGAAGAAGTCATTTCAGATATGGTCTAATAGTCCTTTACATTCATAGCCATCTGTGATCTATAAATAAGAAACAAAATAATTCTGAATGCTCCCACAGTAACAGATAAAGATTTATCTTATTTGCCTTTTAATTTTGCTCAGAGTGAAGAATGTGATGCTTACTGCAGGACACGGCCAGAAGTGGAAAGTCCTTTGTGGTAGCCAATGTGTAACAAAGGCAAAGCTGGAATATTAAAGCGGCACTGTCATGCCGAACTTACCTTTCCTCAATCTCTTCCTCTTCTCCCTCTCTCTCAGGATCTGTTCTTCTTTTCTTCCTGTCTTCTTTAGTTTTCTTTAAAATCATAAGACAAAGTAGGGACTCTTTGCCTTATGGAGGATTCCTCCGCTTGACCAGCTCTGACCAGCGGAGGAGCAAAGTGTGCTTCATTTCCGCTGGTCAGAGCAATTTTCCCATAATTCTTACCTTTCCTCTGTGATCCCACGACACCCGTATGTGTAGTGTGGCTCCCTGACACCCTCAAATGTCAAACATTATCCCAATCACACATACTATATATATCAGATTGTGTGTGTGATTTCCAGGCTATTATATATGCTAAATGCCCTAAATGAGACCTCCTCCCCCCCCCCTCCATAAATATTGTTTCGAGGCAGGGGCCCGGTCGGGTGCCCGGTCCTTTAAGAGGCTGACCTGGCCCCTGCAGTATCTTTTGGCTGTGAGGAAGCGATAAACAGCCTGTCACTTCCTCCCAGCTAAGAAAACAGCCGTGCGGGAGGGAGGAGGAAGCTGGAGCACAAAGGCAGCGTCAAGGCAGAGGAGAGGCTAGATTGAGCTGCTAGATGCTCACTCCCATCAGTCTCAGCCAGGACACAAGGTAAACTAAGGGTGGCTGCAGATCAAATTGTTATGCCTTGTGTGTGTCCGTGTGTATCTGAGTGAGTGTATGTGCCAGTGTGTGTTTGTATGTACCAGTGAGTGTATCTAAGTGTGTGTATCTGAGTGAGTTTATGTGCCCGTGTGTGTATGTATGTATCTAAACATGTGTATTTACCAGTGAGTGTATCTAAGTGTGTATGTACCAGGGAACATATCTGAGTGACTGTATGTGCCAGTGTGCGTGTATGTATCTAAGTGTATGTATGTACCAGTGTGTGTATCTGTGTCTGAGTGTCAGTGAGTATCTGAGTGTGTGTATCTGTATGTATCTAAGTGTGTGTATGTGCCAGTGAGTGTATCTGAGTGTGTGTACATATCAGTCTGTGTATATTTGAGAGTGTCTGTATCTGTATGTCAGTGTGTATGTCAGTGTGTATGCGCAAGTGTGTGTGTATGTGTCAGTGTCCGTATATGTGTCAATGTCCTTCAGTGTACATAGTTGTAATATGTAAATAGTTGTGTTCTGTCATAATAAAATATTTCATACATGTTTGGTGGCTGTGTGTGTTTTGGGACGCGCATGTGTGCGAGTGTACGCATGCGTGGCAGTGCGCGTGTGAGGTATGAAGCCACCTCCCTGAAATGAACTGTGGCATGTTAGGACGTCTGGTTGTATACATGGAAAATACAATAACTCGTTTCATATTTCCTTGGCATATAAGCTGAAAATACTAGGGTCATTTTAAAAGCATTTGAAACTAGTTTTGTTTGTGGGTTTTCTTTGTTCTGCTGTTTACAGTACTTTGTAATGGCATGCCCTTTTTAATGCATCTGCTTCCATTTGCTGCAGTGAAGCTAGTGACTGTTAAACCACCAGCACCATCATCTGTGCTCAAGCTTCTCTTGTCTAAAACCCTATCACCTACCACATTCAGTAATCTTAAAGGGACACTATAGTCGCCAGAACAACTACAGCTTAATGTAGTTGTTCTGGTGAGTATAATCATTGCCTTCAGGCATATTCATGTACACATTGCCTTTTCAGAGAAAAGGGACACCTCCTTCTCATTGGATTGGCTAAAAAGCGGCCATTTTGATATAAATAGGGTGAGTTTTAAACATTTATAGGGGAGCTAAGGGGGGGAAGTGACCCTGTAGTGATCCTTTAAACAAAAATAGAAATAGAGCAATAATGTATAAAATGGTCATGGCAAATTCACAGAAATTTAGATTTTATCATCCCCATTACAGCAATGTGTGCTTGCTTTATGAGTAGTTCCTAGCAATAATGACCTATGGTCACTATTAGAAGCAGAATGTCCTCTTTAAACTTGATGGATGCCAACTCAAAACTTGAAGGCTAGGTAAAGGAAAGCAGGCATCCTTATAGTTACTATTAGATAACAACAAGGGTCTTCTGAATATAGACAATGAATAAAATAAAAAGTAAATGCTGCTCTGTAATAAGTACATACCATGTCCATTGGTAACATGCTTGTGCAGTTTTCCTTTCCGAGGTGTTGAATGGCATGAGGATGAAGTGTTAGTGGTGAATGTTTTTGTGTCCTCAAATTCTAAATCTTCATCCTCAACATCTTCTTCATCTTGAGAACTTCCAAAATACACCATGTTAGAGGGTAATGCAGGAGAACCTACAGGAGATAGAAGGTAAAACTTGATAAGCATGTTAGAAAGAATGGATTATTTTGTTCCAAGTTAATTTTAATTTTTACGGAGAAATAAAAAACAATGAAACCAATGCAAAACCTTTTAACAAAGGTTCCTTTAGAAAAAGGAATACTCCAAACACCTGAAGCACTTTACTCTCATGGCTTGAATTAGAGGTAAGTTAACTATACATCCAGTGTTAAATGGATTCTATAGCGCCTGGAAAACAAAGCTGTTTTCCTGGCACTATAGAATCCAACAGTGCCCCCCTCCCTCATCCCCCTCCTCCCCGCCTGCGGGCCTGAAGGGGGACATACTGATACATGATATATAAACTCAAATATACACAGGCACACACGTACAAGAGAGAGAAAAATAGAAAAAAAACCCTGATGTTTGTACACACGAATAACAATAAAATATATCAATGGACACCAACAAAAACCTTATCTTTTCTGATTTCTGCAGATCTAGATATAGAATGTTAAAATAATGGTTCTTTAACACACAAATGTGCATACACACCATTAAAGTATATCAATGTAAACCAACAAAAAAAGGTTCTCATATCTTATCATATTCGGATTACTACATATGTAAGATGTATAAAATAATTTTGTGGATATTTAAAATTAAGAATACTGTAATAGCCCCACAATTATGAAAACGCACAGATTAATATGGATAATAAATGCTATTTATAACCCCAGACAACCTCTTGCCATCCTGCAACGTGCCAGAAATCGTCCGTGCAGGCTCTCAGAATATCCTAGATAAATATAAGTATGCTCGTGAATGGATGTTTGTGCTCAATCAATATTTCATTCATGTAAGGCAGAGATCATTTCTCCTCCACTTTCTGTATGTCATACAGTGAATACAGAAATGAATTAGAAAACAATACGTTAGCAGATGTACTGTCCATTTAATATAAAAAATATATAAACGACTCAAAAATTCATCCTCTTCTTGCAGAGCATTTAGAAGGTAAATTAGTGCTGGTATAGTGCCATATTTGGCCAATAATGAAGCGCAGTAGTCATCCACAGACATTTTCCAATCATTATGGCTACCTCCTGTCCAGATCATTCAAATCCAGTCCTGGTTTATTACATTTGTCCTTGAAGTAAGGAAAGAGTACCCATTTTAGGTCACTGTTAATAAGATTAGGCTTCGTGCCTCTTCATTGTTTTTAAAAAGTGCAGCCAAATTCTAAGGTAAAAATTTGTGTTTGCCAATTGCACTGACTAAATAAAATGTATCAAATAAAAATTAAAATAAATAAATAAACTCTGAATCAGCTTCATAAGCAGAGAACCCTTAAAATACCAATCCAGACTCTTAAAGCACTTTAGCTTGCTGAAGTGCTTTATGTGTTAAGAATGTGCCCGTTTTCATTGCACAAAAAATGCTGTGTGCAATAAAAATTGTCTGACAGCCAGGGGTTGAAAAAACAAAACAAAAAAAAAAAAAAGGTTAATTTATGAAAGTGAGTACCAGTTCTGTTACTTTCTGGTAGTTTAGCTCAGTGGAGCTAAATTGAAGAGTCAGGAAATTGCTCCTTTATCAAGGTTTCGCTTGGAAACTGAAACATTGATTTAAACTTCACCTTTGGATTAATAAAAGAATACTTTCCAATTTCCTTGTAAGCACCTCATCTTTCATGACTCTCTCTCTCTCTCCCCCCCCGTGAAAGAGAAAAAAAAAGCAGTGACATTAATACAATGTAAATGGAACATACTTTCCTCCATCTTGTCTAGCACATTATCAATTATACCACTTTCTACCACTGTGCTCCTAGGACTCGTTACAAGACTTTTCCTGCATTTTTTTCTTCCAATGTGAACAGTAATGCAAAATTAAACTGGTGCTCTAAAAAAAATATCTACAATGATACAGAAAAATAACAAGAGATTAAAAAAAATGCTACAAACTGTATTTTGATATATTGCGGGATAACGCTAGTTTAAATAAAATGATATCCTTTTGCGTGTCAGTACTGCTCACACTGTCATAACAGCAGATTTTCTGTGTCATTATTCCAAGCACTCTTTGTGCCAGACAAATTTCAGGACATTTACAAAACTAACAACATAATTCAGAGTCTTGGACCAAGCTTCCCGATTCACTGCATGCATTAAAAATAGCCAGGATTTGCCAAAGCTGTATTTCTTGGTTTTTACTCCAGGGCAATTTGGTAAATGTTTACTTTTGTGGAGTTAACACCAAGCAATCATCTGGATGTGATTTAAAGTGTGGTAAGTTCTGTGCAAGTCAAATTCTCTATACAATATACTCTATACTCCATGTCTATACAATAGCTTAACCACCTGTCTAGCGTGTGAGGCAGTTTAAAAATAAATAAATAAAACAAACCAAAAAAAAAAACACTGAAATGTTCAGAAATCAAGACTTGTTTGGGTGTTGCTGTTTTGTGTGTGCTTTTTTTTTTTTTTTAAATTCTTTATTTTTATTGTGCAGGTAGGTACAAAACTGTGTCACAGCGCCACAACGGCGTATATTAACTTATGTATACAGGGTAGGTAGTGGCATGAGTTCCTTGCACATTTTTAATATATGTATTCAAGCTTGGCATTACGAGTAGGTCTTCAGAATGAAAAATTCAACTTTTAAAAATTAACATATATGGCTTAACAGTGTGAGGTGCTTGTTTGTATCATCTTGGTTAATAAGTAAGCTTGTGAGGCAGACTTCAGTTAACGGTACGTCGTAGCTATCAACTACGCAGATTACACATAACTTAGATTAAGGTTAGATCGGTATAGCAATGTGTGATAAATGGACAGAGTGTGAAATAATAGCTTTTCGGAAGGTAACAATACACATGTGCTATATTTGAGGTTGACAGCATATTTGACTCTTATGTGTTTGTGTCTCTGAATGTGCTATAGGTATGTAAATAACGAGATGTACTAGTAGTGTAGTGGTGGTCTGATAGCTTTGCGTTTGGAGATATGAGGTCGTATGTTTAATGCTCACTAATAAAATAAAATGACCGCTGGGGCACAGTTTAGTAATGACAGCATGATCTGGTGTTAAAATAAGATGGTGTCCATCAGTATCATGGAGGACTCCGGTTCAATTTGCTTAGTCCTCTGTCTTCAGAGAGTCTCCGGCTCAGCCAATCCCCAGGTTCGGGAAGCTCCCAGGACATATGATGGGGCAAGCGGTATCTCCATATTCCTCCTTGAGGGATCTCAATGCTTGGTAGGTGGCCGGTTGGCAAGAGTGGCTGCTTTGATCGCTCCGGTTGTCCTCCGTTTGATCTGGGGGGCCAGGGGCATGTCGGTAGCGAGGGTTCTCATGCTGTCTGTGTCTAGCTGCCTTCCGCCGTGCCTCTGCATTCTGCTGCTTTGTACCGCGTCGCTTGGTGGGTTGTGATGTGGCAGTACGGTGCCCAGTGTGTAACTGGGTTCTGAGGCTCTGTAACTTGCGGGGAGCCTTCCGGTTGTTTAAGCGGCGGAGCGGGTGCTTCCTCGTGTGGGTCACGGGCCCAGAGTGGGACTGACGAACAGCCTCTGGTGCGTGCTCCTGCTTAGCAGGTGTGGTATGGGAGGACGGTTTGTGCCGAATTCGCCACCAGAAAGCCCTGCAAATTTGATCGAACCGGGCCTCGAAGCGCAGTCTCCATTGCTGGAGCTCTGGGTTCTCTGTAACATGTTCAGGGTATAGCCTGGCAGCCATCTTGGGCATATTGTGCGACTTGTCGTCAGACTGTGAATTTCCCTGTGGCAGGTGAGTACAAGTCTCCAGCGGGGACCGGGATATCCCCCACCGGTCCATAGGGGGGGGTGACAGGGGAACAGGGGAGCTGCAATATGGTGCTGACCCTGCGTCGGGAGATCGGCCGCCTCCCCCGGCAGTCAGGGTGCTGTCCATGCTAGGCCTCAGATGTGGTTCCCGGCAAACCGGCTTTATTTGCGTCATGTGTGGTATCATAATGTTCAGCTCAACTTTGCCTGTCCACCGGTTGCGCTTTTTATCAGGTTTCTGGGCTAAATTTTGCAGTTTAGTCGAGTTATTGATTGTGCAGAGCAGGAGCTGTGCTTGCATGCGTCTGCTCAGCTCCGCGTTCAGGCCCCGCCCCCTCGTGCTTTTTTTATGTATGTTTGTGCTTGTATACTCCAATATTTTAATCATCCACAGAGACCCTTAACAGGGACTGCAGTTTGCTTTAAGTATATCTTGCCTGCAATCTGATCTTCAATATTTTCAGAGTGCCTTTTTGTTATACATAAGCACACAATCATGTATCTACACAAGTTTTATGCACAGGCAGAATTTCACATTTATAAAAATACATATATTACATAAATCTTCTTGTATGGGTGCTCAGATGCATACAAAACTTCCATAAATTTAAAATGCACTTAATGAAGTGGTCTGGGTGCCAGGCCCAGCTAGGCTTAACCCATTCTTTTATAAACATAGCAGTTTCAGAGAAACTGCTATGTTTATCAATGGGTTAAGCCTTCCCCCAAAGCCTCTAGCGGCTGTCTCATTGACAGCCGCTAGAGGCGCTTGCGTGATTCTCACTGTGAAAATCACAGTGAGAGCACGCAAGCGTCCATAAGAAAGCATTGATAATGCTTTCCTATGCGACCGGCTGAATGCGCGCGCAGCTCTTGCCGCACGTGCGCATTCAGCCGACGGGGAGGATCGGAGGAGGAGAGCTCCCCGCCCAGCGCTGGAAAAAGGTAAGTTTTTACCCCTTTCCCCCTTCCAGAGCCGGGCGGGTGGGGGCACCCTCAGGGCACTATAGTGGTCCTTTAATATATATACTTGTGTATTTTTTAGATCACCGAAGCATCAATCACCTGCTTGTAACTTATTAACCCCTTAAAACCGGAGGACGTACAATTACGCCCTATTAAAGGTGGCTCTAAATGCCGCCGGGCGTAATTGTACGCCCTCTGGTTTTTGTTAACTTACCCGGTCGCCGGCGGTCCCACGCCGGCGATAGCGGTGGGGGGGACTCCCATGGAGCCCCCCCCCGCAGCAGATCCTTCTCCTCCGGTGCTCCCCGGCCATGTGAGAGTGGGGTCCTAGCGAGGACCACACAATCACATGGCCGGGTAGGCTGCCTCCTGCATTGCCAGCAGGGGGGCTGCCTGTAATGACAGGTGGTCCCCTTGCTGGCTGGAAATAAAATTAAAATTAAATTTATTGGTGTAAAAAAAAATAATAATATATACTTAGATCATATGTATATGTTATATATATATGATCTAAGTATATATATATATATATATATACACATATACATACACACACGTACACCGTCTAGGTGTATTTTACTATTAATATATATATATAATTATATATATATATATATATATATATATATATATATATATATATATATATATATATATATATATTAATATCAAATTACACGTAGACTGATACTGATTAAATATATATATATTATTGTTATATATATATTTTATATATAATATAAAAAAAAAATGTAAATACGTTAAAAAATAAAATTAAAAAAATAATTAAAAATAAATAATTAAAAAATATATAGATGTGTGTTATTTCGTTCTAACTGTTTTGTAAAATTAATATATATATAAATATATATATATCAAAATACACGTAGAACAAAATAATATATATATCTATATACATAAATATATACATATATATCACTATATATATACCTATATATAAAGAAAAATATTTAAAAAAAATTATATTGTTATATACATATATATATATACACATACGTATATATATACATATATTAATTCTACATATATATATTTATGTAATATTTTTACATAATTAGGTATCTTAATTAATTACAATTAGCAGGACCTGCCTGACAACCCATGCCGAAAGTAAAGGGAATTTAATTTGCTAGCACTATATTTAACCCTATAACTTTCCGAGACACCATAAAACCTGTACATGGGGGGTACTGTTCTACTCGGGAGACTTCGCTGAACACAAATATTAGTGTTTCAAAACAGTAAAATGTATTACAACGATGATATCGTCAGTAAAAGTGAAGTTTTTTGCATTTTTCACGCACAAACAGCATTACACGGACAATATTATTGCTGTTATACTTTTTACTGTTTTGAAACACAAATATTTGTGTTCAACGAAGTCTCCCGAGTACAACAGTACCCCTCATGTACAGGTTTTATGGAGTTTTCAAAAGTTACAGCGTCAAATATAAGGCTTGCGTTCCATTTTTTTCACATTAAAATTCGCCAGATTGGTTATGTTGCCTTTGAGACCCTATTGTAGCCCAAGAATGAAAATTACCCCTATGATGGCATACCATTTGCAATAGTAGACAACCCAAGGTATTGCAAACAGGGTATGTCCAGTCTTTTTTAGTAGCCACTTAGTCACAAACACTGGCCAAAATTGGCATTTTTTGCATTTTTCACACACAAACAAATACTAACGCTAACTTTGGCCAGTGTTTGTGACCAAATGGCTACTAAAAAAGACTGGACATACCCCATTTGCAATACCTTGGGTTGTCTACTATTGCAAATGGTATGCCATTATGGGTGTAAATTTCATTCCTGGGCTACTATACAGTCTCAAAGGCAACGTAACCAATCTGGCAAATTTCAATTTCAAATGTAACGTGCTATATTTGACCCTGTAACTTCCCAAAACGCCATAAAACCTGTACATAGGGGGTACTGTCTTACACGTGAGACTTTACTGAATATAAATATGTGTATTTTATTGCAGTAAAAGCAAACAGTATTATGACATTGACCGTTAAAATGTAATGTAGAACTAAAAAAATCCCAAAAAAACGTATTTTCTCCCATTTTTTTCATATTAAATTATGTTTCATAGCTAAATATTTGATATTAAATGAAAGCCCTGTTTCCCCTGAATAAAATGATATATAATAAGGGTGGGTGCATTTACTATGAAAGAGGTGTATTACGGTTGGACAGACATGTAGCGCAAATGCCAGGTTTTGTTTACATTTTGTTTTGTTCACAATGTGTACATTTGGCTCCGTCCTTAAGGGGTTAAACACAGCCCTGTCATAAAAACAATATGATCTTGTTTGGAAGCAGGCAGATGTTGTATAAGATCGTATTGCAGGAGTTTGCCATCTCTTAATAACTTCCTCAGGATTCAGCAAAATAAGTCATAGTGTCTCAGCAAAATGTAACTCTTTAAAGGCCACATACAATCAATTTGATCACAAACTGATCCTTCACAGAAAAAAAAAAACCTAACAATTATTATGCCTGTAGGACAAATGTTTATTAAAACCCCAGCAGCCATAGTCTAAGCAAGACTTCTAATTTACAAATATTTGGGAATCTTGCCTAATACCCACTTATCAGAAGAGATTTATAGCCATTTGGACATTTCTAGATTAAACAGACTGTGCAATGAAGGTAAAGTGTAAAGGAACACTATAGTGTTAGGAATACAAATGTGTATTCCTAATGCTAATGTGTCCTAAGCATTGTTTAGGTGATCAGGTCCCCTGCTGCCATCGTTAAAAAGGTAATTTTACTTACCTTTAGTCCCTTGCAGCGTCCGTCTCCATGAAATTGTTAATTTCAGCCAATCCACTGCTTTAGTATAGGAAAACATTGTGAGGGTAGTGCTTATGTGAGACGAATTGATTGAAATAGTGGAGTTTTACTCCGCTATTTCACGGAAGTGCCTCTAGGGCAGGCATAGGCAACCTTCAAGACTCCAAGATTTTTTGGACTACACCTTTCATGATGCTTTGCATCAAATATTGATGATCTCAGCCAATCCAATGCTTTCCCATAGGAAAGCATTGTGAGTCTATCACGCAAGCATGGCAAAACTTCATGCTGTACCGATCAGCGTCTCTTCATAGAGATGCATTGAATCAATTCAATCAATGGGAAGCGTTTAGCTATGCAGAGTGTGGAGATGCTGAACGTAGGTGCTGCACACAATGTGAAGCACTAGACTGGGAAACACCTTTAGTGGCCATCTGCAGCAATGTAAACACTGCCTTGTCTGAAACCTTACAGTTAAAATGGCAAATAAAAGTTAAATTTTATAAGTCCTTGGAGTGCTATCCTTTGAAAATGATTTTTGTATTTTTGGCTGGACAAGCACCGGGCATTACAGTGATTTTGGTAGAGTGCAAGATTATATAAATATATAACCAAAGATAGCTAGGGCAGCACTCACCTGAACATGCATATATTATAGGATGCCTCTGGGGTCAATTTATACAACATACAAAATACACATTCCAGCGTACTCGCTCATTCACTAAACAGTGATTTCAAGTCTCACAGATTGTTACAGTTTTATTTCAAAACACCTCATCTAGGCAAAAAATAATCAGGGTTTAGAGTATATGATCATACATTGCCTGACACAACATTAATGTACCCCATTCTTGGTAGGTCCTATCCTAGCAGCCTAATGCTCTTATGAGATTAATCCACTTACTTATGAAATTCTTCCTTACTGGGACTCTCTGCAGTGCAAGGATAAATAGGGCCCATATGCCCTGAAGAAAGTTGACTATACTGGATTATTACCTGGATTGAATTCTGGATAAAAATGTTTTCATTTAAAAGACCTTGAGTGCTGGCTTTATATTCTATGGTATAAATTGTGCAGCTGGGCAAGGAAGACAGGGAGGCTGGAGTGCAAAAGTTCATGGAGTGTGTGTATATATATTTATATATATATATATATACACACACACACACACACACATTTATTCATGCAGAGTAGTGATCAGCACTCACGGTCTTTTGGTTAAAAATATACATATACACACAGAACTTTATATATATATATATATATATACACACACATATACACTCATGGTCCTTTATGAACAAGCTACAGGCGGCTACACTTTGATGTGGTGCAATGTATATATTAATAATGTATAGCAAAATCCAAAAAGGTTATGGTGGGGAAAAAACATCACTGCAAATTTGTGATTTCTGTGGGAAAAGAGTGTGTGTGTGTGTGTGTGTAAGGCCGAAGGCCTGTATTTGTGGGAGGAGTTAGCGTTCCTATATAAACTCCCCCCCTTCCTACCTTGCCGTAAGCACGCTGTTCACTGGTCCTCCTCGATGACCTTGCACTTCCAGTTTCCGGCCGCACGTCCAGCCAGTTCAGAGCCTCTCCTCCGTTCGGGGAAACTCAGCCGAAGCACTTCCAGCGCCGGAACGTTGAACATACGAACGTCCAGGTAACCGGCGGGAATAGCCACGTTTGGGCTATTCCTGCCATTCGCATATACAATTTACAGTCTGTGTGTGTGTCTGTGTGTATGGACTCCGCAGTCTGTGTGTGTGTGTGCATGGACTCAGCAGTCTGTGTGTGTGTGTGTGTATGGACTCAGCAGTATGTGTGTATGTGTGTGTGTATATGGATTCAGCAGTCTGTGTGTGTGTGTGTATGGACTCAGCAGCAGGACCGCCATCAGGGCATGACAACCATAACTGGGCATGACAACCCGGTGGTCCTGGGGGGCCTGAACTACTCTGGCAGTCCGAGCCCCACATTCCTTATGTGCACTTTTTCACAGTTTAGCAATGATCTGTTTACTTCTCCTCTTTATTTCCTCAGTCTCCCTCAGTATAAAAATCTCTCCTTACACCAACTTCACTCATCCCCCCATCCACATTTACATATGCCCTTCTCTGCTACACTCCCCCCCTTCTCTCATCTCATGCCTTATACTCATTTTTCTACTCTCTCACTCCAACCCACAATCGATCTCATCCTAGACCCCATGCATACAAAACCCATTCACACCTCCTGTCACTTTCTCTCCTCCTACTTCTAGCAGCTGGTGATGTATCTCCCAATCCAGGGCCCTTCACCTTCTCTACACACACTAAGAAACCCCACAAACCTCATCACAATACCCCGCCCTTTACCCTCACTTACCAAAATTAATTGTGCACTCTGGAATGCTCGCTCCATCTGCAGTAATTTAAAATCAACAACCATACACGACTTTTTCATCTGAAACTCACTCACACTGCTTGCACTTACAGAGAACTGGCTGTCCCTCTCTGATAGTGCTACTCCTGCCTCTTTATGTTTTGGTGGGCTACAATTCTCTCACACTCCCAGACTCAACTGTAAAGGAGGCGGCGTAGGCATCCTTCTCTCCCCTCAATGTACCTTTCAACCAATCATAACTCCTCCTGCCCTATCCTTTTCTTCTTTTGAAGTTCACACTGTCCGCCTATTTAAACCCACTCCTTTAAGAATTGCTATCATCTACCGCCCCCCTGGTTATCCTAGACTATTCATTGAGCACTTTTCTTCCTGGCTTCCCCACTTCCTCTCATCTAGCACTCCTTCCCTTATACTTGGGGATTTTAATATCCCAGTCAATAACCCCAATTGCACTGATGCCTCTCGTCTGTTCTCTGTAACTTCCTCCTTTGGCCTTGCGCAATGGTCTAATCTAGCAACCCATACAGAAGTAAACACTCTTGATCTTGCCTTCACCAACCTCTGTACTGCCTCTAATCTCTTCAATATTCCCTTTCCTCTATCTGACCACCATCTGCTGACTTTTGACATTGGCATACCTAAGACCCAACTGACACCACCATCTGAACATCACTCTCACAGAAACCTCCAATGTCTTGACCTAGAGCATTTCTCCACTAATCTCCAAACTCTCCTTTTACCTATCTCAAACCTCACCTGTCCTAGTTCTGCAACCTCCTTCTACAACTCCACCCTCTCCTCTCAACTAGACATCATGGCACCTTGTACATTTAAACGCCGCAGGCCCCCCCAACAACAACCCTGGCACACCATGCTCACTCGATACCTCCAAAAATGCTCCAGAACTGCTGAATGCTGTTGGAGAAAGTCTCACTGTGCATTTGACTTTCTCCACTATAAATTTATGCTGAGGTCATACAGCTTGGCTCTTTCCTCTGCAAAAGTTAATTACTTCAATACCCTCATAACCACACTCTCCACGAACCCAAACGACTATTTCACGCATTTAACTCTCTTCTTCGCCCTGCTGTTCCTCCTCCACCTACTAACTTGACCGCCTCAGACTTTGCAACTCACTTCACTGTCAAGATCTCTACAATCAGAGAAGAGATATCTCATCTTTCTTCTTCCCCTTATAATACGTCCCCTAACTTCACTCCCTCGGCTATTCTATGTTCATTCGCACCCGCTACATTGGAAGAAGTTTCTGCTCTGCTCCAGTTCTCCTGCCCCACCACCTGCTCCCTAGATCCAATTCCATCGCATCTCATCCGTACTCTCTCTTCTTCTCTTTCTCCACCTCTCACTAAAATTCTCAATCACTCTCTCTCCTCTGGTATATTTCCATTGCCCTTCAAACATGCAACTGTAACCCCAATTCTAAAGAAGCCCAATCTTGACCCTAACTCCCCATCCAACTATCGTCCTATCTCGCTACTGCCTTTTGCATCCAAGATCCTTGAAAAAATTGTGTATGCGAGATTGACAGACTTCCTCGAGTCCAACTCTCTGCTAGACCCGCTTCAGTCTGGTTTCCGTGCTAAGCACTCTGTGGAAACGGCACTGACCAAAGTATCCAATGATCTACTCGCTGCAAAATCTCGTGGTCACTACTCTATCCTAATTCTCCTTGACCTGTCTGCGGCTTTTGACACTGTTGATCATCAACAGCTTCTTCTCATCCTCCGCAATATCGGTCTACAAGATACTGCTCTCTCCTGGTGCTCCTCCTACCTCTCCCAGCGCTCTTTCAGTGTTTCTTTCTCTGGCTCTGCTTCTTCTCCCCAACTCCTCTCTGTTGGTGTCCCCAAAGGTTCAGTCCTTGGTCCCCTACTGTTCTCCATCTATACTGCCTCCCTTGGTAAACTCATTAGCTCCTTTGGCTTCCAATATCATTTCTATGCAGATGACACGCAGATCTACCTGTCCTCTCCTGATCTCTCCCCGTCCCTCTTGACTAGTGTCTCTGACTGCCTCTCTGCTGTTTCTAACTGGATGGCTGCCCACTTCCTTAAACTAAACTTGACCAAAACTGAAATTCTGGTCTTTCCTCCCTCAAGTGTTGTTACTCCTGTGTCTGTCTCCCTCCAAGTCAACGGTGCTACCATCAGCTCCACCACGCAGGCTCGCTGCCTAGGTGTTCTCTTTGACTCCGACCTCTCCTTCAAGCCTCATGTTCAATCTATTGCCAAATCCTGTCATTTCCATCTAAAAAACATTGCGCGCATCCGCCCCTACTTAACGCCAGATGCGACTAAGGTGTTGGTCCATTCCACTGTCCTTTCTCGCCTTGACTACTGTAATCCGCTTCTCAGTGGTCTTACGTGCTCCCAACTAGCGCTGTTACAGTCCATAATGAATGCGGCGGCGAGGCTCATCTTCCTGTCCGCATCCCATGCCTCACCCTTCTGTCAATCCCTACATTGGCTTCCTATAAAATATAGAGCTCAATTTAAAATTCTGGTTCTTGCTTTCAAATCTCTACATAATGCTGCTCCCACCTATCTATCCTCCCTTATACACAAGTATGTCCCGTCTAGGCCCTTACGATCTGCTGAAGACTTACGTCTATCTTCTGTCCGTACTCCCACCTCTGATGCTCGCCTTCAAGATTTCTCGAGGGCTGCACCATTCCTGTGGAACTCGCTTCCCTCCTCCGTTAGATGCTCACCCAGTCTCCACTCCTTCAAAAAATCTTTAAAAACCCACTTTTTCATAAAAGCGTATCCATTAAACTGTTAATAGCTCCTGACTGATTCCTCTTCTGCAACTGTCATTAGTCTAATACAATCCTTACCTTTTTGTGTCATTTTACCCCACTCCCTCTAGCATGTAAGCTCATTGAGCAGGGCCCTCAACCCCTCTGTTCCTGTGTATCCAACTAGTCTGGTTACAACTACATGTCTGTTCGTCCACCCATTGTAAAGCACTGCGGAATTTGACGGCGCTCTATAAATATCATAATAATAATAATAATATAAATATAGCAATTTTTGCTATATATATGTGCACAGAGGGCCCCCTGCTACCTGTGCATTGAAGAGGGGGCCCAGCAGCACACTCTGTCCTCCTTTCTAGCTTCTCTCTGTCTAACTTCCCTGCGCCCTGTGGCCGCCAGCGCGTTGCCAGAGGTTACCATGGCAACGCTCCGCACAGCACGCAGACCTGTCTCGCAAGAGTTAGTCAGAGAGGAGCTGGAAAGGAAGACAGTGTGTGCTGCTGGGCCCCCTCTTCAATGTAACGCGGCTGGCTCGCTCCACCATGCCACCGGACCACCAGGGAATGCAATCTCCCCCCTCCCTGGCACAGTAAGAACCAGGGAGGTTGGAATAAAATTGAAATATACACAAATAAATAAAAAAAATACTCAACACACTTTGCACTCACTACAAACACACTACATGCTCTATACACACTACATTTACTATGCACACTACATCCACTACAAAAACACACACTCTGCATTCACTATATACACCTACATCTAATGCATGCATACAAACAATACATACATTACACAAAACGTACAATCTGCATCCACTATACACAATGCATCCATGACACACATACTGCATGCACTATACACACTGCATCCATGACACACATACCGCATCCACTACGCACATTCTACATCCACTATACACACCGCATCCATGACACACATTCTACATCCACTATACACACACACACTTCATCCTTGTGGGCAGACTTGGGCTGGCCCTGGGGGCCCAGATC
>OW240915.1:202211673-202266341 GCA_933207985.1 Pelobates cultripes | reverse complement strand
ACTCAGCAGTCTGTGTGTGTGTATGGATTCAGCAGTTTGTGTGTGTGTGTGTGGACTCAGCATTCTTTGTGTGTATGGACTCAGCAGTCTATGTGTATATGTGTGTGTGTGTGTGTGTGTATAGACTCAGCAGTCTGTGTGTATATGGACTCGGCAGTCTGTGTGTGTGTGTATGGACTCAGCAGTCTGTGTGTTTGTGTGTGTATGGACTCAGCAGTCTGTGTGTGTGTGTGTGTGTGTGTGTGTATGGACTCAGCAGTCTGTGTGTCTGTGTGTGTGTATGTGGACTCAGCAGTCTGTGTGTGTGTGTATGGACTCAGCAGTCTGTGTGTGCGTGTATGGACTCATCAGAGTCTGTGTGTGTGTGTGTATAGACTCAGCAGTCTGTGTGTGTGTGTGTGTGTGTGTGTATGGACTCAGCAGTCTGTGTGTGTATGGACTCAGCAGTCTGTGTGTGTGTATGGACTCAGCAGTCTGTCTGTGTGTATGGACTCGGCAGTCTGTGTGTGTGTGTGTATGGACTCAGCAATCTGTGTGTGTGTGTGTGTGTGTGTGTGTGTGTATGGACTCAGCAATCTGTGTGTGTGTGTGTGTATGGACTCAGCACTCTGTGTGTGTGTGTATATGGACTCTCAGCGGTATGTGTGTGTGTGTGTATGGACTCAGCGGTCTGTGTAATGTGTCTCTGTGTGTATGGACTCTCAGCAGTCTGTATGTGTGTATGGACTCAGCAGTCTGTGTGTGTGTGTATGGACTCAGCACTCTGTGTGTGTGTGTGTGTATGGACTCTGGCAGTATGTGTGTAAGTGTATGGACTCAGCAGTCTGTGTGTCTGTGTGTGTGTGTGTATGAGACTCAGCTGTGTGTGTATGGACTCAGCAGTCTGTGTGTTTGTGTGTGTATGGACTCAGCAGTGTGTGTGTCTGTGTGTGTATATGGACTCAGCAGTATGTGTGTGTGTGTATATGGACTCAGCAGTATGTGTGTGTGTGTGTATGGACTCAGCAGTCTGTGTATGTGTCTGTGTGTATGGACTCAGCAGTCTGTATGTGTGTATGGACTCAGCAGTCTGTGTGTGTGTGTATGGACTCAGCACTCTGTGTGTGTGTGTGTGTATGGACTCAGCAGTCTGTGTGTCTGCCTGTGTGTGTATATGGACTCAGCAGTCTGTGTGTGTGTGTGTGTATGGACTCAGCTGTGTGTGTTGGACTCAGCAGTCCGTGTGTAAGTGTATAAATCAGCCTGTGTGCATTCAGTTACGCCTGTGTGCATTCAGAAATCTGTGTGTGTGAAGAAGTCTCTCGGTGTTCGTATTTGTGTACTGTGTGTATGTACTCAGCAGTCTATCAATAATTAAAAATTTTATTCCTGTGAGTTGTTGTGTAGGAAGGGCCCCAGAGCACTGCTCAATATATATTATATATATTGACCTGTAGGAATGGCATACATTTTTTTCTAGGGCTGCTTTCCAGTTTGGCTCTGCCAGCGAGTGCTTTACCGCTGAATCATGTGTGTGAGCTGCCGCACACTTTAGCCCTGTTACATGCGTCTGGGAGCTGCTGTTGACAGGTACTAGTAGTCTAGAGATTGGGACATGGGGTATATGCCCAGCTATCTGTAGAATACTATAGTGCTCTTCTCTGTATAATACAGGTCTGTGTCTGTATAATATCCTGGGACAATCAGTGTTCCCTGTATAGTGCTGCTCTCTGTCTTGGGATATTATACACAAACAGATCTGTATTATACAGAGAGCAGCATTGTACAGGGAGCGCTGACTGTCCCAATGTCTCAAATGTTGACAACTATGGCACTATATCAAGGGAAAGGTTTGTTTTTTAATAATCCCTGGTGGAAAATAATGAATCCTTCACCAGGGATTATAAAAAAAAACAAAAAAAACACATTGTGGCGGGGCTTAACATGCGACAGGGGCGGGGTCAAACTGAGGCAAAGACTGGGTTAAATGTGCCCCCCTACTTTTGTCCCTGGCCCACCATGTACCCCCCCTAAAATGAATCCTAGAGACATCACTGACCTCGGTCCAAATCATAGTTAGAGCCTCGCATTCACCCACCTATCGGGTTTATAGTTAGGGCCTCACCTGACACAGCCACACGTTTTGGATCTTTTAATGTCACAGAGAGGCCGCCACCCCGCCACCACGCTAGTGGCTCGAGCCCGACGCCCAAATCATAGGTAGAGCCTCTCACCAGCCGCTTGGCAACTAGCAGGGCCTCACTTGTCATGGGGTAGAGAGCTTTTCGCTTCGGCACAAAGTTAGCCAGTCAGTTCTATATTGCTTAACCGTATTGTTGTTAATCAGTTCATTGTTGTTGTGATATTCTTTTCAGTATGTCCTAAGAAGGCAACGTTGGACAAGGACCATCCCTGCCTAGCACAACCACCGAGCTGGACACTGACAATTCTGTGTTGGGGTCCAGCTCACAAGGGGAAATCTCAGACATTACAGGAGACCTAAACTCCATTCTGGCTACGCTTTAGACCTTCAATAATAGTCTGTCTAACTTAGAGAACACCAGTCCAGCTCAGTTAGGCCCTCCTCCCGTAGGGTCCATACACACACTTACTTCCACCAATGAGCAGGGTTGGCCCCCTGCATCACCTTTTACCCCCTCCCCCCCTCACTTTCTGAGTACTCACCCACGAATTTGTGTTAATTTCAACACCAGCATATGTAGTTCTACCAACTGCAAATTGCTTCACGTATGCGCCATATGCCTCGGGGGTCATGTCAAAACCATCTGCCCGTATATATTATATCAAAGGTCAGCAGTACAGAGGGAATAGGCTTTGACGTTATGCATGAGTCACATCCGTCCCCGCAGTTGGTGATTTAAAGGACCACTCTAGGCACCCAGACCACTTCAGCTTAATGAAGTGGTCTGGATGCCAGGTCCTTCTAGGGTTAACCCATTTTTTTTATAAACATAGCAGTTTCAGAGAAACTGCTATGTTTATTAATGGGTTAAGCCTTCCCCCTATTTCCTCTAGTGGCTGTCTCATTGACAGTCACTAGAGGCGCTATGCGTTTCTCACTGTGATTTTCACAGTGAGAGCATATCAATGGAAAGCATTGTAAATGCTTTCCTATCGCGACGAGCTGAATGCGCCAAGCAGCTGCAAGCATTCAGCCCAGGAGGAGGATCGGAGGAGGAGAGGAGGCAGAGAGCTCCCCGCCCAGCGCTGGAAAAAGGTAAGTTTTTACCCCTTTCCCCTTTCCAGAGCCAGGCGGGAGGGGGTCCCTGAGGGTGGGGGCACCCTCAGGGCACTATAGTGCCAGGAAAACGAGTATGTTTTCCTGGCACTACAGTGGTCCTTTAATCATTACACATGGGTTCCACATTGGGTGGGGGTAACTCCCAGTAGATGTAGATGTTTCATGCTCCTCGGCTAGACACACATCATATACTGTAAACTACCAGCAATACTCTAATAAACAACATCTCATTGATCGGCCTGCTCCTCATTCAGTCGCAACCTAGGCTTAACTCCCTCATATCATCTGCCTAATTCTCTCACAGTCTTCATGTCATAGGGTCATACCAATTACGGTACCATACAGACAAGTCTCCCGATGATAAGAGTGTGTGCGGTCATGAAGACGAACAAGTCCCGTCAGCAGGGAAATTGAAATCGAAGACCTGCAATCATTGCAGGGTTCTTGTACGTCACTATGCGCACTATCCCGCTGGGCAGTTCATTCATTTACTGGCACACTCGCTATGAGGTCTGCCTGACGGAGATAGATTATTAGGCAGACCTTGGTCAGGTGGGGGGGGGGGGTCATTAGAGCTCGGAATTGGGTTTCTGTGTTCATCCCGCCTGGTTTCGACCAGCTCCCAATCTTTTGTACAGATGAAACCACTATCCTGGATTGCAGCATTTACATAACTATTAGGGATTACTGACCAAGAGACACTCGGTCTCGTACCTCACCCAACTGACAAACACCCGAGCATAATCCTCATTTCAGCATCCCCATCCAGTCGCCCTGCATTTGGGGCTCGAAAACAAGTTATCACCTATAGTGTCATTCGATTGCACTAAGAATACATACGACAGAGATGTGACATTCATCCAAGACTCAGTGGAACACAACATCCACAGGCATACCATTCAAACTGTAGTCTATTCTGCTATTTTTGCCGCCTTTCATTCAAACCTTCATACAACACTATCGCACTATACCAATCAGACATACAACAACACATTTCTGACAAGCCTTTCAAACTATACCCAGTCTTCTTAAATGCTTAACATAAAATATCAAGGTATAAATAATTGGTTCATCACTCCACAATAACATACATACATAGATGGGAATTCCGGGCAGTGTCAGACTCCCTAGACAGCATCCGTACCACACAAACTCAGTCTTAAACCGCTATGCCTTTAACCTTCCAAGGATCCCGGAGCCCTACAACTTCATGATCACAGCTAATCAGACTGGCAGATCACGTATCCTCAAGGAAGATTTAAGAAAGTACAGACACTACCTCATGTCACGCCAATATTCAAACCAGACAATCAAGACACTTGATCTACTAAATAATCCCCTAACTACTTCTAACTGCGGTTCTACATTCATACTCCTTGTATTAGATTAGGTTGGGACCACTGACTCCTATTTAGGACATCCATTTAATAAGTACTGCATCAGTAGCAGTACGCCGGTACACATAATAAATTGGGGTCACTGGAAATCAGCTACGTTATACAGAAACATTCCACAACGGATAAGAGATAAGGCAAACGAATCTCATGGGATAATTATATTGCAATAAGTGTGTTTTCTTGCTTTTCCTTTTGCCCTCTTTTACAGGCCTACCCCCTACGTCGGTTCCGGCACACCATGCCGACTTAATTACAATCACAAGGTATTCCACAATACGATATTAACCGACCACAAGTTTAAGGCCGAATGCCTGTATTTGTGGGAGGAGTTAGCGTTCCTATATAAACGCTACTCTTCCCTTCCTACCTTGCTGTACGCACGCTGTTCACCCCACCCACTTCTCCCTCTTATACAATCCATGCGGGCCGGCCCTCTTTTACAGGCCTACCCGCTACGTCGGTTCCGGCACACCACGCCGACTTAATTCCAATCACAAGGTATTTCACAATACGATATTAACCGACCACAAATAAATATATATATATATATATATATATATATATATATATATATATATATATATATATATATATATATATATACACACACACACACACACACACATACACACTTTGATGTATACATATATATCAAATTGTAGCCTGTAGCTTGTTCATACAGGGTCATGAATCTATAATATTTTTAATGTGTAAACTTACCTCGAAGACACAAAAATGTGAGGAAGTCTTCCGTCTTGGGCTTGCGCTTGGTGAGGTCTGACATCTGAGTGACTGGAGGGGGTAGCAATGGATCCACAATTTTAATAGGGGTTGTGCTCGGACTGTTTGGCTGGGATTGGGCAAATTTTCTTTGTGCTTGAAGCCTTGGCCTGCAAAATAATAAAAACAAAATATAATAAGAAACAAACAAGGGCTGAATTTTTTACTCTTACAAACAGTCCCAAGTACAGCAATATTTTAGGTTTAGTTAACCCATGTTAATGTATGAATTGCTAGAGTTAATGAGGTCTTAAAAAATAAACAAAAGAAAACCCACTCAAAACAAACATTCTTCGTATTCAGCACCACCTCGATATACCAGTTAATCTATTATCACATTCAAACAAATGTTTAAACGGTCTTTATTAAAAATTTAATTCAAGCTCCAAACATTTAGCACAGAGAACCAAGAAATAAAGGCAAGTAGAACTTTTGGTTCAGTTTCAAGTCTGATCGCCAGGAGCTTTGATCTTTGGAAAGCACTGTATTGCTTACCCACCTCTGGCACAAAACATGTTAGATGACTTGAACGTCTGTGTACATTCACCAGCCGCTCAGTGACAGCCCTGTTTCATTACAGTCTTAGAACACTGAAATGTTATCAGATGAGGGAAAAGAGCTCACCCACATCACTTATTATATTAAGGGAATGTTTAATGTTACAAAGCTGCATATTTGCATAGGAGACTACAGTATAAGTATATTTGAAGAATATTTCTAAAAGGGGGGTATGAGTGAAGTATTTAAACTTTAAGAGAAATGTCCCTGACTGCTTGTAGTTGCTCCCAAACATTAAACAGGCCCAGTTGTGTTCTGATGACAACATGGCCATTCTGCCTGACATATACAAAAAACAGATCGTGCCTTCTGAGCACCTGGTTCTTTAACAAAGCACAAAATGTTTAAGCCTCTAGACAGGGGGAGGGAGATGCGGAGGTATGCTTGCATAGAGCTAAAATTGGTTACTTTATGTAAAAGCATCTTGGGCTAATAAACTGAAGAAAGATGCTTTAAAACTCCAATTTAATTAAGTTTCAAACAGTATCTAAATGTTTAAGTAATTTCTTTCATCTATCAAGAATATTTTTTACCATGCAAATGGGCCTGATCCTGCACTTGACTGGCAAAAAGAGTTAAAAAATATTTACCTCTATTTACAGACTGCTAATATGTGTGTAGAATTAACTAAAATTATATCTTAAGTATCCTTTGTAAATCTCTATCAAATAAAAAAAACTGCTGCAATTAGTGGAATATTACAAATAACAACACCAAATAAATAAATAAATTATATACACACATATACACACACACACACACACACATATTATATACACACACACATATATTGATCTATATCTACACCAGCAATATACATGTACTATAAACATTTAAATATTAGCTGTAAACATACTGAATAGAATTGTTCTAAAGTGAAAAATAGTGAATTCAATATGTATGCCTTTGTGTTACTTGGTGTGCAAAGCAAATACTAAGCACAATAGCCTCTGTAAATATAGCCTATTCAATCTGAATCTAATAAATTGCTTCTTGCTCACTAGATTCAAACACCTTCATAATATAAAGCAATAAAATACTTTGCTTTTGAAACAAAAAAAAATTGCAAAGAACAATAAAACATGCCTTTACAAAGATTAAAATGACACAGAGTACTAAGGAAGGGTAGGTATAAAAAGGCACCAGACTGAATCAACCTCATGAAGTTACAAATAATAAATCTTTCTGCCAGCATGTTGATTATTTTTTTTTTTTTTTTTTTAAATGGACCAGTGCAGAGCTTCAGTTGAAGTCATGGCTGGACACATAATAACCCCACAGATTCACATTGAAGGAAGCAGAGCTCACAAACAGGTTTCTCCCACCTGCAAAATCTGCTGGAGGCCAGGCAAAGCGATCTGCACAAAACATCCTTGGTGCTAAGCGCACAGCTACATCTTTGTGTTTGCTGAATTGGTTCAAAGTTAGAATATGTACCAATATTTAAACTGCTCACCAGAGAAGTCACTTGGGGGAACTCAGTTTGATTTAAAGTCTATCCAAGGTCATGTCCCTAAAACACATTAGAAACGATATCCTTTAAGTAATAGTCATGTATTTAAACAGATTTTTAACACAAACTTTTGTTGTCCTTAAAAAATCTTTTTTTCTTTCTTTGCTAATATCAGGGCTTGCAATGAGGGATACACATAATTATACACTGTGCAATACAGAGGAAATGTACGCAAAGCAAAAGAACTACACGTCTATGCAGGTCTCATCTGGAATGCATTTGCACATCAATAGTGATGTCCCGAACTATTCGCCGAACGGTTCGCCACGGACTCATCATTGAGTAAACTTTGACCCTGTACCTCACAGTCAGCAGACACATTCCAGCCAATCAGCAGCAGACCCTCTCTCCCAGACCCTACCACCTCCTGGACAGCATCCATAGTGAAGCTGCATTCTTAATGAGCTGTCCGGGAGGTGGGGGGGTCTGGGAGGGAGGGTCTGCTGCGGATTGGCTGGAATGTGTCTGCTGACTGTGAGGTACAGGGTCAAAGTTTACTCAATGATGAGTCCGTGGCGAACCGTTCACGAACCGTTCAGGACATCACTACACATCAATGCTCCAAAACCAGGAATTGTCTATTGAAGTAGAAGCCTTTCAAGACCACTGTGAAATTAGGCTGCAACTCTCTTAAAATCATCCTACCAACAGGTAATTGCAAAGCTATAAATACTTATCTTTTTTATGTGGGGAAAGAGATCATGGCAATGATTAATAGTGCGGCACTCTACTGCTACTGGAAGTGTTTCAAAGCAACCATCATGTTGCTGAGCTGATCCGAATATTGCCAGCCATCCAATCAGCCAGCTGCACATACGTGGTTCTCTGTGAAAGCATTGTGTGGGTGTTTATTTAAAAAAAAAAAAAAAATTTGTAGTGCGCAGAAAACGTTACAAGCAGGCATGAGGTACCCCGAGAGCAGTCCTCAAGCTTTTTCTCGCAAAACATGCGGGACATTTGATTACAAGGCACATTTTTATATTATTGTTAGCTTATACTTTCCGTTTGTGAGAGTAGTGTTACACGTTAATTAGGCTAGAACAGTGTTTAAACTAGTCTGTGGGCATCACAGATTATGCATATATGAAAGGAGAAGAAGAAACAGACGTAAGAGTTAAACATGCAAGTTGCCAGGCAGGCAGGTATATCATCGTTATGTTAATAGGTGACAGGCTAACTGGGAGCATGGCCTATGCGTACTGTAATGCATAATGCAAGTGTGGGATGAATAGTATGAGTGCAAAACAATTAAAATGGGTAAGCGGTGAATGTTACTTTAAAGTCCTCTGTCGATGGAAAGTCTCTGCTCAAGAGGTGCCAATGTGGTATGGACAGCGTCTATTGTATTAGAGGCGTTGGACTTATATCGCTATGTGTCCCTGTCTGTGAGTGCTCGGTCAGCCGATACCCAGCGCATTGAAGGGTGTTGGGATCGTTTGAAAGTCCTGCTGAGGCTCTGCCATGAGCAGCGTCGTGGGTTCCAATTGCGGTCTAATCTGCTCGTCGCCGCGGGAACCGGCATGGACGTTGCGGGTAAGTGTATTCTCCGTTTGGTGCTCTGGGGCTCTCCATGGCGTCGAGCAGGATCGGAGCTGTGAGTGAAGCTTGCTTGTTACTGGTTGCTGTACGGGTCTCCGCTTCATGCAGGATCTGGGGTGAGCTTGTGGGCCAATTCGGGCCAGGGTCGCAGTGTGGCTTGATCTTGCCCGTTTGTGTTTAAGCAGGTGGGATCTCAGTCTTCGGCGCCAACTTTTAGGTCCCGTCAGGCGGGGGCCTATGCGTTGCGGTGGGTATGTGCGGGTCTTTTGATGGGTTTACGCACTGGAGCTTTAGTGTGTCGCTCCTTGTCACCATTTGTGCCCAGAAGGCGTCGAGTATGGCTCCAAGTTTGTCCATGATGCTGTGCTTGTCCGTGTGGCAGTTTTGAATGCATGTGGCGTCCTCCATTGTAAGTGTTCATGTAGCATGGGGCTGCCCTGTATGCTCTGCTGTCAGCTCGCGCTTAAGCCCTGCTGCCTGGAAGGATTGGACCGGGATCACCCCCGCCGGTCCTGAGTGGGGGGAGCGGGTAATCGGCGGTTCCGTGCCCCGGGCGCTGAGGCGAGTGGCCGTCTTCCCCCTGCCCCGTCCACCGTGGACCGCAGCCTGCCGCCTTGAGTTTTTGCTTGCGGAAAACACTGAAGTCCGGTATTGGATGATTCACCAGGGCGCCCCCAGCATGAGTAGTACACCCCGGCTTCAATTCAGGCATGAGATCTGCTAGTATTTCCCTGTAAACAGCCTGTGTGGTGGGAGCTCATCCACCATGTGACTGCTCTGCTTGCAGGTCAGGCCCCACCCCCCGTGTGGGTGTTCTTAAGCACCACACACTTAAGGGGAAATACTTTGCTATTTCAGAAGCATGTTACGAGAAAATTAATCTGGAATGACAGAATTACAGTACCAAATTGGGCTATTCCTTTGGATATACTGGCTCAGTAGAACTCCAGGTCAAGATCCCCTCTGTTCTCTGTCCAGAATAGGCCAGCTTTACTCTCATCTGTGTGGCTGCAATGACACACTAAAGCAAGACAATCCGCAGGTTCGAGCATAGCAGCACTGCGGAATGTTGCACATGTCCCGTGGAAGAAGAACTGGGTTAGTTTTATAACCATGTTGCCAAGATGTTAAATCGAGGTGTCAAATGCAATAAAAACTACAGTCTAAGAACTTAGTTTTAGGAGGTCCTTATTGGCGCTATCATGGCCTTATACAACATTCCACGTTCTAGAGTAATTGGGCAAGGTATAAGATCAGAGTGGTGTGAAATGGGTAATGGCACGATGCAAGGATGCCCTCTTGCGCCAGTGCTATACATATTAACACTTGAACCCTTTGCAGCAGGAATTATGAATAATGAACACATAAAGGTGATTAAGGTAGGCGATCTGGGGTTAAACATGCCTAGCCTGGAACAGTATGCAGAGGCGAATATGCTGTGCCGTTTGTCTCAGCTTTAATATAAGAAAAGTAAAGATGAAAGCTGGTATTACATAGAACAAGATTTAGCAGGAATGAATAACTTGGAATGCTTATTATGATTACATGAGGAAAAATTTAAAAAGCTTGGAAAAGATCAAATGGCAATGATAACTAGGAATTGTGTTGAATTTTGGATAACTTTTAAAAGCCGAATAGGTATGAAAGATATGCTATTGCCGTCTGCTCCTTTAGACATTCTAAAAAAAATAATATCCCTCGTTTGAAATTTTCCAACTGTGAAAATCCTAAAACATTTAAAGTATGAGACTTTATGATTGAAGATGGAGTAAAAACTTCAACTCAACTGCTTAATAAATATGCATTTAATGAATCTGAGTTCTTAAACTCCCTCAGAATATGGCATTATTTGAGAACTCATATTTATAATAACACTAATAAAACCAGTCAGAATATCTATCTACCGGTAATCTTGAATAGCGAAATTGTTTAAAAAAAAAAAAATGAGTAAATGGTTCAGCATATCAGAGGATTTGGAAAAAAAATTAAAATTAAAACCCTTTGAGGCATGGTAAAAAGAACTGAATTCTCAATATGACTTAGAACATTGGATAAGTAGCTTGAGTAGAGTAAGTAAGATAACCCATTGTCTAAATATGGTCGAATTGCATTATACAATTATGATGCATTGGTATATGGTCCCAGTAAAAATAGCAAAATTGAACGCAGAGGTGGATCCATTATGCTGGAAATGCAATGAAACCAAATGGACATTTAGTCATATATGGTGGAGTTGTAAAAAAAAAAAAAAATCAAAACAAGTTTGTAAAGATATTTTTTGTATTCTTTCCAGCGTTATCATCATTATTCCACCAACAATTGAGAAAGCATTGTTTCACATGGGTTTAGATATATTATCAAAAAAAACTAAAACTATGTTTATACAGGGCATATTGGCTTTAAAGATTATTATAGCTAGGAAATGGCGTGAATCTAATGGTATAAGAACCAATATGGTAATAAATAAAATTCGACATCAGGCTCAAAAAAAAAGGATACTACTCTGCCCATCAGAAGTACAAAAAATCTGGAATGATTTGGCAACCTTGGCTAATTAAATTTCCAGTCTAACTAAGCTTTCCTTTATATTCATATTCTAATGTAATAGACAATGGTTTGGATGTTCAGTTATCCCCGTCGCGCACAACTTAACTTGTCTTTGAGTTTAGCTTATATAAATATATAATGTATGGTTGTATGTATCGTTATGCTAGATTTTTAACTATATTGATAATTTCCATGATATTATGAATAACTTAATACTTGGATTATTAAGATAAATAATTGTTAGGAAATGGTCTGACATAATTAATGTGTATATTCTCTTTTTTGCAAGAATATATGGGGGGGGGGAGGGGACAACAACAAAAAACACTACAGTTTGCTGTTGCTCCCAGCACTAAGTACCCCTGATAAATCTTGCCAAGTTTAATGCTACAAAACAGTAAGAAAAAAAAAAAGAAAAAAGACCTCACAGTGTTAATTTTTATTATCAAAACACGTTTTTTTTTCCTTATGCAGTTTTTAAGTGGGTGGTGCAAGGAGTGACATGTCCTGGACTAAGGGAGGAGTAATGCCATAAAGACATAACTCATGACACTACCCTGTTTTTGTAAACCTATACAAGTGATTCATCACAGCTGTTCTCAGGTTGTTATCCTCCTCTAAATGAGTTGGCAGCAATCAAAAGGACAAGGTTTACTAATGACAACATTGCAAGGATTCTAATTTCAGGGTTAATAATCCTTACATTCCATCACTATTTGCTGCATGTGTCAAATGTAAAATAGTCTACCTAGATTTAAGGATGGTGGACTTAAAGAACAGTCCAATAATCAACCGTTACAGCTACTTTGGTTCCCATATACGAACAACTGGAATTAGAAGAGGGGGAGTGTGGCACTCCAGGCACCAAAAGCACTACAGCAAGGAAAGTAATAAAACAAATATCAATGGATACCACTTATAAATTAATGTTCTATATTCCTTATACCCTTTAGAGAAATGTCTGGATAAAATGTCACCTAATACCATGGACGATGATCGGTTTCTTTATAAAGAAAAAGTCACTTGGACTTAATGTCCAAAGAACACAGGAAAATGGAAAATTCACCAGCACAGAAGAAATTCTAAACATGTCTAAGACTAATTGTCTATGTTTAACATGGTCACCTCAACACATTTCAAAACCCCCCAAAAAAGCAAAAACCATTAATAGGCAATAAATAAAGAACAATGTATTCTTCAAAGATTAAGGCACACAGCAGTGGCGTACACACGATCCATGGGGCCCCGGTACGAAAACTGATCTGTGGGCCCCCCACGGTGCTTACACTGCGGAAGGCCGGGGCCACAACACATGGCGGCAGGCACCTGGTCGCAGGGCTGCAACCCCTGCGACCGCGGTATGTACACCAATGCATGCAGATACACATACACTTAAAGGACCACTATAGGCACCCAGACCACTTCAGCTCAATGAAGTGGTCTGGGTGCCAGGTCCCTCTAGTTTTAACCCTGCAGCTGAAAACATAGTTTCAGAGAAAATCACAGTGAGAAGACGCTGGACGTCCATAGGAAAGCATTGAATAATGCGTTCCTATGGGCAGTTTGAATGCGCGCGCAGCTCTGTGAGGCGGATCAGGGCAGAGAGATCCCCAGCGCCAAGGGAGCCCAGTGCTGGAGAAAGGTAAGTGCTGAAGGGGTTTTGACCCCTTCAGCCCAGCGGGAGCGGGGGACCTAAGGACTATACAGTGCCAGGAAAACAAGTTTGTTTTCCTGGCACTATAGTGGTCCTTTAATGGCAAACATTCAGATACACATACAAACAAACAGATACCCATGCAGACCAAGGAGGTACACATACAGCCTCACATACAGGCACACACACAAACACACATGCAGACACACACACACACTCATAGTGTCAGACCCACATACACACTCACTGACAAATACATATACACTCTCACTAAGAAACACACACTCACACACACACTCTCACGAATAGACCCATACACACTAGCTAACAGACACACACATTTACTGACATACATACGTACACACTAATTGACAGACACACATACACACTCACAAAACATACACTCTCACTGACAAACACACACTCACTAACAGACACAAACAGACTCACTAACAGGCACACACACACAACTAACACTCAGTAACAGACACACACACACTCACTGACACACAAAAACTAACACTCACTGACACTCACTAGCAGACACACACAACACTCAGTAACAGACACACACACTAACACACATACACTCATTTTTTTTATTTATTTTTTTATTTAATCCCCCAGCCTCCCTACCTTTGGGAGTGCTGAGGGGATTCCAGCTTTCCCTGGGGTCCAGTGGGGCTGTTGGGCGGCCGGTCACTGCAGGCGGCGAGGGAGCACTGATCCTCCTGTTCAGCTCCCTAGTGCGCAGCTTACTGATGCCGGAGTGACGTCATATTCCGGCTCAGTCATCACTGCGGTGCGCACGAGGGAGCTGGGCAGAGAGAGCTCAGGGGAGAATGCTCCCTCGCGCGCCCGCAATGTGATGCCACTGCCAGCCTCGGGGGGCCCTGAGGCAGCCAGTTTCTGGGCCCCCCAGGAGAAGAGGCTGGCAAAATGCGGCCATAGCCACACTGGCGTACATACCAGGGTTGCAGGGCCTGGCCCAGTCGCAGCTGCGACCCGGTATGTCCGACAGTGGCACACAGATTTAATTCATTGTGAGTTGCAAAGCTCTGTTTTGTTTTTTTTAAAACTTCTAATGCATAGAAAAGGTACAGGCCCATATAACATAATACATCCAATGAAAATTTGGTTGAGGGGTTTAATTATACAAAGTGTATTGCTGTTAATTAAAATATATATAGATTTACAAAACAGTTAAACAGAAAATGCAATTTATGTGCTTTAAAATAAGTTAAATATGTTCTATTTGATAATCTAGATTAATCAATAAACATCTTAATATTTCTGCGAACAGCAGACATGGTCTAGCTATCCATATTAAAGAATGATTACTCCACTAATATAAAAACAGTGGAGTAGCCAGTGGAGTTATCAATAGGCTCTAAACACTACATTTTCACTGAAAAGACAGGGTTTACTGCAAAAAGCCTGATGGGAATGATTCTACTCACCAGAACAAATGCAATAAGTTGTAGTTGTTCTGGTGACTAGAGTGTCCCTTTAAAATAACCAATTTAAATGTTGGCATGAGAATAGCACAAACTTGGCCTAGATATCTTAAAAATTCCATTAAAGAACAACGTTTTAAAGAAAAAAAATATGTTAAGGGACTTTTCAGATTACACTAGTGGCCAAAAATAGAATATTGATGAATATCAGCACAGAGTCACTTTGAGGCCTCTGGTGTGAACTGTAGCACCGAAAAACAAATGTGCTCAACTCTGTACATTTCAGAATGTATAATTATTTAGAGGATTTTTCCCTATAAAAATTATAGTTGCTTAAGAAGAGGATTATGGGATTTGTTGTTTATTATTATTTTATTATTTATATAGCGCCATCAGATTCCGTGGCGCTGTACAATGTAGAAAGCGAGGTCAGCTTTCTTTTGAGACCCTCTGGACCCCAGGGAAAGCATATTCAATCCAGCTCTCCAAAAGGTATGAGTGGATTTCAATTAAAATAATTATTGTTTTTAAATTACAACTTCTGAGCGTGTGTAAGAATGTGTGTGTTTGTGTATGGCTGTCTATCAGTGAGTATGTGTGTCTGTCGGTGAATGTGTGTGCTTCTGGGTCTGTGAGTTTTTGTCTGTTAGTGAGTACATGTCTGAAATAATCAATCTTGATGATCTCGGCAAAGCCAATGCTTTACCACAGGAAAGCACTGGGAGGCTATTGCGCATGCACTAATCTGCATCTCCTCATAGAGAGGCAGTGAATCAATGCATATCTACGGGGAACACTCAGTGCTTCTATGCAGAGAGTGGAGAGGCTGAACGTAGAGAGTGCATCACACTTCAGCTTATTCAATTATAAGTGCCTTAATTTGTATACTTGTGAAAAAGAGTAGGTGTATTCCTTCATAACACTGAATACTAGATGAAAACTAAGATTATATTTGGTATTCTGACTCATACCTTGGACCTCATTGATCATTATTTGTTTTGACAGCTAAGTTACAAGCTATACTTCTACATTCTATTACTCAAGGCTCTAAAGGTGTGGCACCATGTAAAATAATCAGATACTAAAAATGTTACAGGAGGAAACTGAAGGCTTTATTTCCTTAAATCCAGGCCCGGCAAATGGCAGGTTCCAGCTCTCCAGGGCGACTAAGAATTTTGTTCTGGCACCTGGGATCGGTTGGCCCATTCCCTCCACCCGTCACAATCCCACAGGGGAATTGCAAGCTGGCAGGGCAGCAGGTAAAAACTGCCTGCCCCCAAGGCCCTCCTACCTTTGTTTCTATTAGTGTATGTGTGTAACCAAATAACCAAAAGAAAAGTCCAGGATGCAAGCAGGGGTCAGGCACCAGAACGGGTAGTAAGACGAGCCAGGATCAGGAGAACAGAGAGCAGTGGAGTCAGGAACAAGGCCAGAAGTCAGGAACCAGGAACACACAGGAAACAGGGAGTCTTCTGTTAAACAGGAAACCATGCAAGGGCAAGGAGCTACTGGGACTTGCTGCTTAAATGGGCTGCACTGATTAGCAGCAGGGCTGGTTACTACAATCACGTGAGTAACCGTGGCAACATTAATGAAGTTAAAATCGTTAAAATCAGCTGAAAGCTCAGACACAGAGAAAGGAAGGGTTTCTGTTTAAAACAGAAAAGAACCCCTGACAGTCTGTCAGTGAATGTGTATGGTTAGGTCATCAGCCCCCTCTAATCGCATAGGAATGGTGTTCTTACTCAATATTTTTTTCAACGCTGTGCCAGTCTTGAGGCAGCTGGCCCGCCTCAATAGCGGAGATTATAAAAATACCCTTCAGCATCTCCTCATACAGGTACAATAAATCAATGCATCTCTATGGAGAACATTCAGCGCCTCCATGCAGAGCGTGGAGACGCTAAATCTAGGTGCTGCACATTGTGTGGCACTGAGATTACAGACACTTTAGTGGCCGTCTGAGTGACTGCCACAAGAGGTGTTACTAGGCAGCAATGTAAGCACTGCCTTTTCTCAGAAAAGGTAAAGTTTACATTGAAAAGCCTGCAGGGACTAAGCTGTAATAGTTCTGGTGACTATAGTGTCCCTTTAAGAATTGTATTTTTGTCTTTGGCTCCTAAATTTTCTAGCTGGCTCCTAGATTGAAAGCAAAATTGCCCAGCCCTGCCTTAGATAATTTATCTACAGTGAGGGGAAAAAGTATTTGATCCCCTGCTGATTTTGAACATTTGCCCACCGACAAAGAATTGATCAGTTTATAATATTAATGGTATGTGTAATTTAACAGTTAGAGACAGAATAAAAAAAATCAAATAAAAAAATAAAAAATCCAGAAAAATGCATGTCAAACAAAGTTATAAATTAATTTGCCTGTCAATGAGTGAAAAATATTTGACCCCTTCGACTTACTACTTGGTGGCAAAACCCTTGTTGGCAATCACAGGTCAGACGTTTCTTGTAGTTGGCCATCAGGTTTGCACACATCTCAGGAGGGATTCTATCCCACTCCGCTTTGCAGATCCTCTCCAAGTCATTAAGGTTTCGAGGTTGACGTTTGGTAACTCAAACCTTCAGCTCCCTCCACAGATTTTCTATGGGATTAAGGTCTGGAGACTGGCTAACGCCCCCAAAGCATGTTTCCACCTCCATGTTTGATGGTGGGGGTGATGTTCTTTGGGTCATAGGCAGCACTCATCCTCCTCCAAACATGGCAAGTTGAGTTGATGCCAAAGAGCTTGATTTTGGACTCATCTGAACACAACACTTTCACGCAGTTCTCCTCTGAATCATTCAGATGATTAATTGGCAAGCTTCAGATGGGCCTGTACATGTGCTTTCTTGAGCAGAGGGACCTTGCGGACTCTGCAGTATTTCAGTTCTTCATGGCACAGTGTGTTACCAATTGTTATCTTGGTGACTATGGTCCCAGCCTCTTTGAGATCATTAACAAGATCCGCCAGTGTAGTTTCGGGCTGATTTTTCACCGTTCACATGATCATTGAAACTCATTGAAAATGAGGTGAGATCTTGCATGGAGCACCAGACCGAGAGAGGCTGACAGTTATTTTGTGTTTCTTCCATTTGCGAATAATCACAACCAAATATTGTCACCTACTCACCAAGCTGCTTGGCGATGGTCTTGTAGCCCGTTCCAGCCTTTTGTGTAGGTCAACAATCTTGTCCCTGACATCCTTGGACAGCTCTTTGATCTTGGCCAAGGTGAAGAGTTTGGAATCTGATTGATTGCTTCTGTGAACATGTGTCTTTTATACAGGTAACAAGCTGAGATTAGAAGCATTCCCTTTAAGATAGGGTTCCCAATCTCAGCTTTTTACCTGTATAAAGGACACCTGGGAGCAAGAAATGTTGCTGATTGAAAGGGGATCAAATACTTAGTTCACTCATTGACATGCAAATAAATTCATAACTTTTTTGACGTGCGTCTTTATGGGTTTTTGTTGTTGTTGTTATTCTGTCTCTCACTGTTAAAATACACCTACCATTAAAATTATAGACTGATCATTTCTTTGTCAGTGGAAAAACGTTCAACATCAGCAGGGGGTTAAATACTTTTTTCCCTCATTGTATATGGAATGAAACTACACATCAATTGATTCAATGAGGGACACTGCTTATATGGGGAAACTGCACTGACCAAAGTATCCAATGATCTACTCGCTGCAAAATCTCGTGGTCACTACTCTATCCGAATTCTCCTTGACCGGTCTGCGGCTGTTGATCATCATCAGCTTCTTCTCATCCTCCGCAATATCGGTCTACAAGATATTGCTCTCTCCTGGTGCTCCTCCTACCTCTCCCAGCGCTCTTTCAGTGTTTCTTTCTCTGGCTCTGCTTCTTCTCCCCAACTCCTTTCTGTTGGTGTCCCCCAAGGTTCAGTTCTTGGTCCCCTACTGTTCTCCATCTATACTGCCTCCCTTGGTAAACTCATTAGCTCATTTGGCTTCCAATATCATTTCTATGCGGATGACACGCAAATCTACCTGTCCTCTCCTGATCTCCCGTCCCTCTTGACTAGTGTCTCTGACTGCCTCTCTATTATTTCTAACTGGATGGCTGCCCACTTCCTTAATGACACATGACATGTGTGACATGTCACGATTCCCTTTTATTCCAGAAGTTTGGTCCTTAAGGGGTTAAACTAAACTTGACCAAAACTGAAATTCTGGTCTTTCCTCCCTCAAGTGTTGTTACTCCTGTGTCTGTCTCTCTCCAAGTCAACGGTGCTACCATCAGCTCCACCACGCAGACTCACTGCCTAGGTGTTCTCTTTGACTCCGACCTCTCCTTCAAGTCTCATGTTCAGTCTATCGCCAAATCCTGTCATTTCCATCTCAAAAACAATGCGCGCATCCACCCCTACTTAATGCGAGATGTGACTAAGGTGTTGGTCCATTCCACTGTCCTTTCTCGCCTTGACTACTGTAATCCGCTTCTCAGTGGTCTTATGTGCTCCCAACTTGCACCATTACAGTCCATAATGAATGCGGCGGCGAGGCTCATCTTCCTGTCCGCCCGCACCTCTCATGCCTCACCCTTCTGTCAGTCCCTACATTGGCTTCCTATTAAATAGAGCTCAATTTAAAATTCTGGTTCTTGCTTTCAAATCGCTACATAATGCTGCTCCCACCTATCTATCCTCCCTTATACACAAGTATGTCCCATCTAGGCCCTTACGATTTGCTGAAGACTTACGTCTATCTTCTGTCCATACTCCCACCTCTGATGCTCGCCTTCAAGATTTCTCGAGGGTTGCACCGTTCCTGTGGAACTCGCTTTCCTCCTCCGTTAGATGCTCACCCAATCTCCACTCCTTCAAAAAATCGTTAAAAACCCACTTCTTCATAAAAGCGTATCAATTAAACTGTTAATAGCTCCCGACGGATTCCTCTTCTGCAACTGTCTCTAGTCTAATAGTATCCTTAACTTTTTGTGTCAATTTACCCCACTCCCTCTAGCATGTAAGCTCATTGAGCAGGGCCCTCAACCGCTCTGTTCCTGTGTGTCCAACTAGTCTGGTTACAACTACATGTCTGTTCGTCCACCCATTGTAAAGCTCTGCGGAATTTGATGATGCTATATAAATAAGTTAATAATAATAATAATAATATTCAGTTCAGTTTGGCAGCAACAGGAAAAGTTGTATATTCTCTCCAGACGAAACACTGAAAATACTTTTTTCAAAGACAATGAGAGAATTTTCTTATGACACCTATACAATTATGAATTCAAAAGTAAAATGTGATTTACTGCAATGGTCCAAAACCTTGACTGGATCAATACACTTTATGGTAGAAATATTCTCAAGGTACACTTAATTAGTTTTAACGAACGGCCAGATGGAAATCTCAATTTAATACTTACACACTTATAAAACAAATTTTAAGGACTACATTCAAACTTACTATTTGGACCTCTGTGGGGGTTATTATTAAAAAATATGTTATTATTTTGATCTTATTTATTCAAGTATTCTAAAAGTGATTTATAAAGTGACATCTTTCATAACCGTAAATTCTGCCAGTTTTTAAAATTTCCATTTCAGAAGATCAGCAGAAAATATGGCATAAATGCTGAAGCAGAAAGTTTTTCTGTCAGACAAAGTAGCAGAAAGATTGATATATAGTTGTAATCAAAATTATTCAAGTCCCATTACAAATCAGGTTTTTGTCAAAATTTACACACTTTCTGCTTTTTGCAATGAACAAATCAAACAAAAGCAATTGAAATTGCTCAACACAATGAATGCTTCAAGTGGTATCCCCTAATTCAAGAGGCTGGGTGGTGAGACTCTGAGACCTGACCATTTTTTCTGCGTCATGTCTCTAGTTTTAAGGGAGATGTACGTATGATTTCAGTTAATTTTTATACTCGATTGCTTTTTCCTTTTGCATGATTTCTTTCTGATTATGGTCCCAAGGGCCTTCACAATCATTGTCTACCCTTGACTCAGAATGTCAATAAATGCCTTGCCGATGAGCCTCCTTGGGGGGATAAAACTGCTAGTTAATTTACAACTTATGCATAGTTTTATTTTTTTTAATGTTATGTTGTTCTCTACTCATGTTTTATAAGCATGCTTTATATATTGTTTTTCACCAACCATCTACATGTCAAAGTAGCTCACATGATCCCACGCTTATTTTTTCTGTATACTCAAGACATGTTTGCCTTGAAACTGTTAAGATTTTTTTTTTAAAAAACAAAACGCAGAAGGTTTCCATGTCAGAACTCCAAAGTGTCATGCTGTCTATGAGGAAGCTGAACCTTGGGCATCATTGGACCATCCAACAAGATAACAAATGACCTTCCATAAATTCCACCAAGGCTTGGTTTCAAAAGTAATCCTGGAAAATTCTACAGTGACCATCACAGTCACTTGACTTGAACCACATAGAAAATCTCTGGTGGGATTTGAAGAAGGTGGTTGTAGCACACAAACCCAAGAGTATTACTGAACTGGAGGCCATTGTTCCTGACTAATGGGCTAAGAATCCTCAGGAATGCTGCCAGAAGTTGGTGTCTGGCTACGCATCTCAAGCAGGTCATAAAAGCAAAAGGGTGCTCTATGTAGTACTAAAGATTAAAGCTTGCCATGAAGGTGTTGAATAATTTTGAGACTGGAGATGGTCATTATAAGTTGCGTTTTTTGTTGAATTTGGAAAAAACACTTTAAGCATTCGTTGTGTTGAGCTCTTTCAATTGCTTTTGTTTGATTTGTTCATTGCAAACAACTGAAAGTCTGTGAATTTTGGACACCCAAAGAACCTGCGCTCTATCCAGCACCCACAGCTGCACTTACCTCTAAGTTAGAGGCATACTTTTATTTAAGAACTTTTATTGATGGGACTATATTCTATATTTCCAAAATACCTGACTTATATTTGTCATTTCCGATTGTCTTTTATTATTGTTATTCTTTGTGGTGCAGCCCTTTTCTCTTTTTTCTTGTGATATTCTTTTATATCTTTTATAGGGTTGGGAGGGATCCTTTTTAGGGTTGCTACCTCCCTACAATTGTTTGTTTATTTAGCACTGACTTATTTGTGTGTTTTGTATTTCTCTATGTAAACTTGTAAAGTTGAAGCTTATTCAAAAAAACATACATAGGTAAGTAACATTATGATTGGATTATTGCCTGTATAGATCATTTCATTGAAACAGAAAAGAAAAGAAAAAACTCTGGCATAATTGAAAAGTAAAAGGATTTTTAAACAGATAATTAAAGAGATTATTAACTTAAAAACCAACCATGCTGTAAAACAATTATTTCACAAACCACTTATCTAAAAAGATTCTGCATTCAGAAATAATGCAGAGAGTCCAGATTTTGTTTCCTGTTCTAGTCTCCAGGTAAAGATTTTTTTGGTCCTTTATGAAAAAGAAAAATCAAAAAGTATAATGAGATAAAACCACTCACCTTTTTCTCACAGGCCCATCTTCAGAATCTGAAGAAGTCACACTGTTGGTGTTAGAAGAAGTTTGTGAGGTGTCATCCTTCTCAGTTTCAGATGACTTGCCCGATCCTTTAGACTGTCCATTAAGGAGGAGACCTGTCAATACAGCAGAATTATTAGCAAATAAAAAATTGGCTTTCAGAAGCAAAATTGGGACAAGTAGCATTACACCACTTGCATTATTCATATAACAATTTGTGCAGCTTCTTTTAAACTTCTCATTCTTCCTTTCACCATTAATAAAGTTTTTGGTACCTGTCAGAAACACACCCTTTAATAGGTACTAAAAAAAAAAATCCAAAAGAGGGTAAAAAAAACCAACAAAATATATTGTAAGTGTGTCACGGTACGAAATCATCCTTTATTGTAAAATAAGGCATTATTAAAAGTAGACTTCTGTTTTCAAACTTTGAGTTGGTGTCAACAATTATAGCTAGTTGTGGAAGAGTTATAAATCTAACAATGTATGAAACATTCCACTAATGTAAATGCAGATATTTTAAAAAAAATGTCTTGAATAGTCCTTGACTAATAAATAGAATTTTTTTAGGATCCTAATTACTCAAAACCGAAAGGAATGTGTTATTGAATATCACAAAATCAATTCAATATGACAGATACAGGTGTACGGATGGACACACACTATCTCTCGATTGCAAAGATTCTCTCTATTGTTTTAGACATGTTTGTGTTTTGTTTAAATTAACATTTATGTTAAAAAAAAAAAAAAGGTCTGTGGAATGAATGTGACAAATTGGTGGTGTAATTCATGCCCATTTTTAAATATACAGAGTCCAGGTCAGCAGTCTAAATTCATTATAAATGGGAGAGAGGTGGTATGGGGAATTATTGTACTAACCAACTGATCCAGATAAGTTAAGCTATCTGTATTAGGGGCCATGCATCCACCTTGTAATGTCTAAGTAGCTGCAGGCTGGATTTAAAACTCAATCCCCCTACTTTGAGTTCACATCCTGTAGATCTGCAAGCCTGCAGTTTATTGGAGGGAACAAAGAGCACATAGATTGCTTTCCATTACTTGCTGGAAAACGACACTGCCTGGTACAATTTACTTTAGTTTTATATCAATGTATGCAAATATTGGTATTTACACAGAGACTGAAATACCCTCTCATGTACAAGAGAAAGTTTGTGAACCCATCAAAATGTTAATCATCTGTGTTACAAAGAAGGTCTCAGACCACTGAAATTAATGCAGAAACCTATTACTGCTCCACAATAGCACAGTTTAGGGATAAATACAACTTAGCCACATCCGGTACTGAACACAAGAAACATATCACTAAAATGTATTTTCTGCAAATGAATATATGAATGCATGTCTTCTTATACTTGGTTTAAAAGGAATCTATAGTATATTGCAGCAGGGCCGGCCCGTTCATAGGTCCAGGTGGGACCATGGCACCAGGTGGCAGTCTGACAGTGGTGGCAGGTCCAGAAAGTGGCTTAGGGCGGATTGACCTGTTGGGTCCTAGGCTTGCTCTGTATGTCGTGTTGCCATGGCAAGGCACTGGGAGCTTGCGAGACCACTATCACATGGTCTGCAGCTCTGCACTCGGCGAAGCCTCAAACTAGAAAGCTGCCCAACGGAGCACCAGGGAATTGATTACATTGAAAATAAAGTAATGTCACAGACTCCACCCCCCCTTTCCTCCACTATCAACCTTTCTCACACTGTGCCCCCCCCACACTGTCACTGTCATCCTCTGCTCCCCCACACTGTCACCAACACACTGCACCCCCCCAATCACCAACACAAACACTGCTCCTCACATACTGTCACCAACACACACTGTCGTCCCCCCACTGTCATCCTCCCACAAACAGCTTTCCACACACCAGTGGGTGTGAGTGTGTGTGGCATATAACTGTACGTTTGCAATGTACAGAGAATGGGTACGTCAGTATATCATAGTGTTATATGTGTGAGGATGGGACAGTGTGAACAGAGAACGGGTACGTGTGTGTGTGTGTGTGTCTGTCTGACAGTGAGTGTGTGTGTGTGTCAACTCAGAGTGTGTGACTGTGTATGTGGGCCTGGGGCTGCACTCTTTCAGCTGAGGTCACTTTAAGTGATCTCAGACTGACAGATGAGCTGTGTGCAGCGCACAAAATGAGTACTACATACAGCCCTTTAAATTCAAAAAGAATGATACTCCGATAGGAGCAGCTGAAAAAAGATCCAGATGCTCTGATCAGACTGGTCTCCATGAACACCCCCAAGTCGTATGTGATAAGCGCTGGGCTTTATGAGCTTCCTAGCTCTGATCACAGTGCTCCCTAAAATACTGAAAACCATTAGTTGGAGGTCACAGGCCATTTTCTACTGTTTTGACTAGGAAACACATCTGCTGATATTAATACTGATATTAGCAGATGGTTTCCTAAGGTTTAGGGGTTGGGGCAAGGTTAAAGTAACACTATAAGGTCAGGAACACAAACATGTATTCCTGACCCTTTAATGTTGAAAGCACTATCCAGCCCCTCTGGTACCCCCTTGCCCTTCTAAACATAGTGAAATCTTGCCTTTAGTCCAGTCTGCCGGCGCTGGCTCCGGCCCCGAAGCATTTCCTTGGCTGACATCATCAAAAGTGATGATCTCAGCCAATCACAATGCTTACCCATAGAAAAGCATAGAATTGGCTAAAACTTTAAATTCTGATGATCTCAGCCAAGGAGATGGGTTGGGGCAGAGCCAAACAGCATCTCCTCATAGAGCTGCATTTGATCAATACATCTCTATGAGGAACGTTCTGTGTCTCCATGCAGAGCGTGGGGACCCTGAATGTCAGTGCTGCAGCCCCAGGAAACACCTCTAGTGTCCGTCTATAGGTGTTCCTGAAAAGGCAGTGTTTACAACGAAAACCCTGCAGGGACGGAGTATACTCATCAGAAAAGCTACAGTAAGCTTGTAAAAAAAAAATATATATATATATGTGAACCATTAGGACAAGGCTTGGCAAATTGCTAAGAAACTATAAGTTAAAATAGTTAGGAGCCAGGATTTTTATACACTAACAAAGCTTTATTTTCATGGGCAAAAATATAATTCTTAAAGGGACACTATAGTTACAAGTACCACCACAGCTTAATGCAGTGGTTCTGGTTTTTATAGTATTTCCATGCAGGGTTTTGAACGTGCTGCCTAGGAACACTTCTAGGGTCAGTCACTGAGATGGCCAATAGAGGCAATTTTTAGTCAGTGTGCAGCATCATCATGCTCTGCATGGAGGCACTGAATGTTTCCCATAGAGATGCATTGATTCAGTGCACCTTTATGAGAAGACGCTGATTGGCCTCGCACTGCATTTTGCTGTGCATGTGCAGTAGCCTCACAATGTTTTTTTATTGGAAAACATTGGCTTGGCTGAGATCATCAAGATTAACGATTTCAACCATGGAGGCGGGGGTCCAACATCAGTTACTCATTTCAGGAGATGTTGGTTGGCAGAACACTCAAAAATGCAATGCAAGAGTCAAGGTCCCTGTCCATATCCTTGAGTTCGCAATAGGAAAACACAGTTGTGTTCATGGCAGTATAAAAAGTGAAATATCATGGCCTATAAAATACCATTGTGATTCACCTCAAGTTTTTTAACCTGATAATGATGGCTATTTTGACTAAAGTCACAAAAGTTGAACTTTTCTCAATTTATGAGAAACTGAACCTCATCTAAACCCCTAACAGTGGTCCTTCCATCTCAAACTCGTCTCATACGGTTTCCTCTAATCTTCCTCTTTCAAAATATGTTCTTCTTTCCTTCATTTCTGATCTATTTCTCTTTTACACATACGACAATGTAGGGACTGCTTTGTCTTATGTATTTTTCCTACGCTTGACAGTTGTGCCAAAGGGGTAAAGCTTAAGGCTTTAAGTGTCACCCTTTGTCAAGATTACCAAATGTAGGAAAAATACACAAGACAAAGCAGTCCCTAGATCAGAAGTGAAGAGAAGAAGAACATAATTCTGCAAAAGGAAGAGAAAAGGAAACAACAGGAGAAAGTTAGATTTGGGTTGACAGACCCACTTTAGTATTGTGAAAAGGCTTTTATCTCATTTGTTTTATTTTGTAAATGTTATCTATGTTAAAACCATCCGTTGAAAAAAAAAAAAAGAGTAAAGAATCAAGAAGAGGAATAAAAAGTGTGAGAAACACATTACTTTGGCACTTTATAGAAAAAGGAGAAAAAAAAGAAGCCACCTATGTATAAAGGTGGAGTAATTACACATTCTTACAATACCAGCGCAGACGTACAATTGAATTTAAGAATCTTTATAAATATCCTCCATTGTTTTAGCTTGGTTAATGCTAGCCTCACCTACTCAATTCAGACATATTCCCATGAAATTTGATTGTCCTATACAACACATGGAAATTGCATGTCAGACTCTTGGAACACTTCAACAATATTAGAACCAATTAATTAAATCATGTGTACCCAGAGACTGTGCCAGTTTCCCGAAATTCTAATGGGACACCTTTTTGGCTTTTGGTATTGATAATGTAGAGAGACATTGGAGAGGGGGTAATATTGAAAGAAGCACAATTGATTCTTTATTTAAAAACTTTTAAACTAGGACTCAATCAAGATATAGATCTTGCGGGGCTTTTTTAGTCTATGACCCCTTTTCTTTTGTTTCTTGTTTTCTTCTTTACACATATTTCATAATTTGATCGTGAACATTGGTCATTTGATCATTCTAATTTTTATTTCTTAAATTTCAGAGATTATTTTCAAGAACATGGATTGATCCTTTTTACAGATATGTATAATTAGAATTACTCTATTTTGTACAGGGCTCAACACAACAGCTAAATACCTCCAGGTTATCTTTTTTCTTTTTGGTCTATTATTTTTTCTATTTTCTCTATTTTTCCTTTATTTTTTTCATCCTTATTCATTTTCCCCAGATTTTTCACATATGTATTTTGTTGTTTCACTTTTATTTGTATTTTTTTTATATACATATATAGTTTTATATTTTCTATTTTTATTACATTTTTCATTTTTTATATATCTTTTTCTATATATATTTTTTCTATATAGGTTTATATTGCCTAATAGAACGTTTGTTTGTATCAATCCTTTTATATATATTTTTTCATTGGTTATTTATATTAGTCTTAGTAGATGTCCAACATAGGCTTGGCACTCACATTCCTGTCCTGTTCTTGCCTCAGTGCTATTTCGTGCCCCAATACAACGTCCCAGAGAAAATGCACTCAGAGTGCTTGTAATCTTCTGCAACATATCCTTTATTTGTGCAAAGGTAAAGTCAATGTTTCAGTGCATGTTGAAAAAAGTCCAAGACGGACTGAAACGACTATACCTTTGCACAAGACTACAAGCCCTCTGAATGCATGTCTCTGGGATGTAGTCTTAGTAGATGAATGAATGTAGTTTCAATATATTTTCATTGTATAAACTGTATTTTATTATTACTATTGAGATAGGAGCGTTTTTTCTGTCTTTGCCGTTTTACCCTTATACTACATTACTCATTAACCCACGATGATATGGGCGGTCCTATCATGCTATGATGGACTGCAACCCCAAAAAAAGGAAGTGACGTACGGACATTACGCACTCGAACGAGAACCCGTAAGTCTGGCATGCGCTCCAGCGTGAGACACACACTATCCCAGCTGCCGATCAACATCATTAATGCATGCAGTACTTAAGAAAAGCACCACGAACCCAAACTATAATAAGTCCAACAGGACGAAATGCGTAGGACTGTTACATTGTACTGTTTTATTTTGTTTTTACTTTTTTTATTCTTACTTCTATTTGATGTTTTTCACTTTTATTTCTGGAACCTTTTGATATTTGCTGAATTCCGGATACCAAGATTAGAGATATGTGGATATTTCACTCGATGTCTTGTAAGTGGATTACTACCTAATAAATTTGTATTTTTATACCATCTGCACTATATATCTTTTCTACTTTCCTTTTGAAGATTGTTATCGTATACCACCTTTTACCCTATCTAAGAGGGAGACATGCCTGAATTTCCATCCATTCGTTGAGTTCTCTACCACCCCTATGTCTCCCCCTGTGCTGAATTTACTGCACTATATTTATTCTTTTTTTCCTGGACATTATTTGATTTACTGGTTCCTTGATATTTGTATACAGGTTGTATATATTTTTATGATATATTCACTTGGTGATTTTCGTAATGTATTTTGTTTTCCCATGTTTGGTTCTTTTGTTTTCTCCTGAATTGTTGCAGAGTGTCTTGAGGGAACACTTTTCCTTAAAGGGCTTTATACGTTCTCAGAGAATATAGTGATTTTCTTATTTTTCTGTATTATACAATCCTTTGAATGCTCTAGGGTTGTTGGTCCTAAAGCAATGTTATTATTGACCCTGCATTAAAGTTAATTAACACAGTTCTCAATAACCTTTAACTATAATAAGTATAAATAAATAAAAATACCACGGGTGCCTAATCTATTGTGGTCTCTAAAAAATACTATAGTAGAGAAAAAAAAAATAATATACACATATATGGTTCCACATTTTAATTATCAATTAAGGGAGCCTGTAATATGCCGCAGTGATACGCTTGATATGGCAAGTGTAAAGCAAATAAATGAGCAGAATTTTAATACTGTGGAGGGAAAAAAGGTTAAAGATTATTTGTTAACAAGCTTTAAAATGGTTGCATTGTTCTGGTAAGCTTTGTGTAACTGCTTTCCTGGTAATTTCGCTCTTAGCTAAGCCCTAGTATAAAAATACAGAGGTCAATTACTATTATAAAGCAGTGGTTCATCTACTCCACTGCCCGAACATCAGAATGGGTAGGCAGATAAGTGGAAACTGTATGGTGGTAAATTAGAAAAAGAAATGGTTGGAAAATAAAGGATTTCTGTGTTAAATAAAACAGAAAAAAAAAATGCACTGCCATGGTAACATAATATGGCTATGAAATTTGGAGATAATAGTCCCTTTAGGCATGGCTGGCTCCTTTTGTTGAATGAACAACCTAATGATATTTATGTTACACAAATATTAAAAAGGTTCATGAACATTACACAAACAATATTGAAAGGGCTGTTTGGCAGGAACCGTCTAATTTTAACTACTGTCATCGAGTCTACAAAAATGAATTTAGTGTTCACAGAAGAGCAGTTATGATCTTTATTACAGCTGTATTTTATAATAAGACAGCAGATCACAGTGAATTTGAAGCTTAGCATTTCAAACGCACATATTAAACTACCAAATTACCAAATTTTACACAAAAAGGAAACAATAGTAACATCAATGTAAGAAAAAAATATACATCCTAAACAAAATGACTCTTTCATGAAATTCTAGATTATTTTATTTAGATTGGGTGGGCACTGGGAGGGGATATAATTAACTTTACTTACTAATATACTGTTAAGAAAAATAAAACAGTGGAAGAAATTGTTTAATAACGCGGAGCTCGAAAAATGGCAGATTACTTTTCAGAACATTTATATTCTATGTGTTGTGCTCCCTGGCAGATTTTTGTAAAACTACATAAATAGAAAAGAAAACTTGGAAGTTATGCAATAAGAATGAGGTTTCTAAGAAAAGTTCAAATGTTAGGTTACCTCACACATGAACTGTTCTGTTTCTGTATTCATGTTTTACTTGAGCATGGAAAATATTCCTAGAAGTTTTAAACATTTGTTTGCAATGAGCAGAATACAGCAAATACAAGCTAGAAATTTCCATTCAATTAGACATACTTTTAACCCTTTTAAGAAGGCAAATATTACTAGGAAAAACATTGTATGACTTAAAGGAACACAATTCATTTGGTGTACAATTGTGTTCCCCCACCCACGCCAATGGTATAAAAAGGTAATTTACTTACCTTTAATCCCACACCGCGCTGCTATCTCTGCAGCAAAGATCTTTGCCAAGCCAAAGTTTCACTCTGCTATTCTACAGAAACGCCTCTGTTGGCCGTCAGTAAAAAAGCAATGTTTGATATTGTAGGGTTTACACTAGGGGGATGTGACCATTGCTGTATTTACAGCTAGGCATTTTAATAAGGCATCTTGGGCTTCACTTTCACAGGAGGCGGGGGGAAGGGGGGCAGCCAAAAAAAACCCCAAAAAAACAAGCCTGTCCCCCTCACACCAAGTCCTGTTAGCCTTCTGTCCTGGGGGCCCAAGAACTGGCTAGCTCATATTGCAGGTGAGCAGCGAGGGAGCGCTGTCCTCTGAGCTGTTTCTGCTCCCTCACATGCCCTGGAATGAGGTCAAGAGCCAGAATAGGACGTCCCTCCGGCTCCCTACATCACTAAGAGGCTGGTGAGAGAGCAGAGCAAGAAGATAACCGTTTTCTCGCCACATCCATTGACCACGCACCCAGCTTCACAGGAGCAAGCCAGCAGAAGGAGCCAGACCAGTAGCGCCACTGGACCTCAGGGAAAGAATCCACTCCGGCTCTCCTAAAGGTAGGGAGTAGGGATTGACCGATATTAATTTTTTAGGGCCAATACCGACAATCTGTAAACTTTCAGGCCGTTAGCCGATAACACCGATATTCTTTACATTTACCATTTTGAAAAAAGAAACTATTTCTAAAGGTAAATGCACAAAATATACATGCCACATGTAGTGGATGCAGTATGTTTAGACAGGGGAGCTGTGTGTGTTTGTGTAGTGGATATATAATGAATGCAGTGTGTATTTGTGTAGTGTGTGTATATAATGAATGCAATGTGTTTGTGTAGTGTGTGTGTTTGTGAAGTATATATAATGAATGCAGTGTGTGTGTGTGAGTGGGGGTGGGGCTTTTTTTTTTTTTTTTATATTTATTTTGTTTTAGCCCCCCTCCCTGCTTCTTACTTGGCCTGGGAGGGGGATATGGCATTCCCTGGTGGTCCGGTGGCATGGACTGTACAGAGGGGGCCCAGCAGGCTCTTACTTACCTTCCCAGCAGCTCCCTTCAGCTCCCCTGTCTAACTCTCGCGGCCTGGGTGCCGCGCAGAGCATTGCCATGGTAACCCGTGGCAACGCTCTGACGGCCGCGGGACTCGTGAGAGTTAGACAGGGGAGCTGCTGGGAAGGTAACTAAGTGCTTGCTGCGGGCCCTCCAGGACCGCCGGGATTGTCATGGACCCGGTGGTCCGGGTATGTATTATCGGCAATATTGGTACCTCTATTTGCCGATGTTGCAGAAAATACAGAATATCGGCCAGACCGATAATCGGTCAATCCCTAGTAGGGAGAATGGGTGGATGTAAATTTAAAAACAACAAAAAAACTATTATTTGTGAGTGACAATGTGTGCCAGTATCAGAGTGTGTCAATGAATGTCTGAGTGTGTGTGTGTGTGTGTCAGTGTAAGCGTGTGTCAAATCAGTGAGGATGTGTGTGCATGTAATTGTGTCGGTGAATGTATGTGTATCAGAAGGTGTGTGCCTGTCAGTGAGTGTGTGTGTGTGTCCATGCATCTGTCAGTCTGAGCGTGTGTTAGTCTTAAACAGAAAGGGGTGAGGAAAATTTAGATTTGGGGGGGAGGAGGGGTGTCGGAGTTTCGTCATGCCTAGGGCAGCAAAAATCCCAAATACATCACTGTATTTGGCACCCAGACCACATCATTGACATGACGTGCACTAAGTACCTATAGTATCCTTTAAAAACATATGTAAATTTATGCTACTTACAAGGAGATGTAAGTAGATTAATACATGCATGGTCATTTGGCTTCTCTACTTAAAAGCACAACTGACAACTCTCCCTGTTTTAACAATCTCAAATTCTTAAATTATTTCAAGATTTAGATGCCTATAGAATTATATACTATAGAATCCATAAGCAAAGAAGTCAAAGGACCATTGTGTGAACCAAGGAAAGAACTTGTTGGATTGGCCTTTTTTAAGGAGGAGATGCTAAAAAGATTTAAAACATGCAGTGTCGGAGAACTTAAAAGAGAAGGATGGACTGGGCACACCACCAAAGTGCACTCAGCTGAACAGAGCATCAATTGGAATGAACATCGAAGATTGTGTCATAAAGAACACAATGACATTCTTTGAGCTCTTCGAAAAAAACTCAAGGTTACTTGGCACCAGATCCAGGAACTTAATGTCACAGAGGTGACTTTAAAAAAAAGGATATACCTTTTTTTAATTTGTTATAAATGACAAGGGAAGGAGGTCAATCACTAATGCATGCACCATAACTGTTTAAAAATAATTATTTCTCATTCTGTGCAACACAATGAAAATAACACAAAAACATAAATAAATAAAAAAATTTGCTGAGCAACGCTCTTGTAATAAGAGTCCCAGTGTAGCATCTGTAATGCTTGTATCTTTCCTTATGTTATAATGTACAGAACGTTTTTAATATGTAGATTTATGATATATGTTTTTGATTTATGGTAAGCAACCCCTGTAGTTTATGGCACATTAGAACAATAATGGAGAGCATTAAAACACGAATAGAAAAAAGGAAAGGGGGGAAAAAAGGGATAGCTATTAAAGAACACTCCAGTCACCATAACAACATAATCTAAATTACATTGATAGGGTGTCAGGTCCTTTCTTCCCTTTAGTGGTTAAACCATATTCGGTTTTGATTTTCAATTCCCCCAGGCGACATCCTGCTTCTGGAAGCGTAGGGTGTCACTGGACAGGGGCACCACTGACTGTTTAGAGTGGTCAGCTGAATGTTGTAAACATTGTCTTTTCAGAAAAAAAGTAGGGTTTACATTACTGCTTAGTAACACCTCACATGGCTGAGATCAACAGAATTTTTATTCTGATTATGTCAGCAAAGGAGGATGATCAGGCCAGGGTAATTAGGTAGGTTTTCTTATTATTTAAGGTGGACTGGGGGTGGGGACAGGGGACACAGGGACTCTATATAGTGTTTTAAGCTCTGTCCGTTAAAGATCACATTCTACACATGAAAATATAGGCCATATTTTTTTCTTAAAAATAAACAAGCTGAAATATTTTTTTTAATGAAACATTTCAAAATGAGGGAAAATAAAGGAATCATGTAATGCCATTTTCTGCTACTTAATCCCACTCCATAGCCACACATCCCTTTTTTGTAAATGTCTTGCTAATTGGAAGTGAGCGAAATAGCTCAGCCAAGAAGATAAAGGTGTAAGCAGAGCATCCGCTCGTTACCTGTATAGTATTTTAGATGTGCTAAGAGGAAAATAAGATAACAAAAGAAAAGTGATTGGCTAGAGTAATGTCTGTAAGTCAGCTCACACTGATGTTCCACTGGCCTAAATAACATTTATGTTGCTGAAAGATGGATTTTTTTGAATTTTATTTTTTAAAGGCAAAATTAAAGATTTGAACATGGTGGTACAGTATGACCATGAAGTAAAAAAGCTATCACAAAAACAGTTAACTTGTTTTGGAACATAGAGTGTCACTCCATGTGACTTACACTGCCATACAAAAAGTGAAAACCTTGAATCAACACAACTATTCAACTTTAGTTCAATATTTAATTTTCCATAGTGAATAAGATATGGTTAATAATATTTATCAGTGAACTGTATTTATGTTTATGCCAACCCTTGTGACCTTTAATTGCCATGCATATTGGTAACTTTACAATGTGGTCACGGTGATGTATGTCTAAACTGAACAGTCACACTACATATAAGCAAATGCAGAAAAGATCTCATACTGCAGTTTAAGGGATTCTCTAGTGCCAAGAAAAACAAAGCTGTTTTCCTGGCACTGTAGAATCCCTGGAGTGCCCCACTCCCTCCTGCCCCATATGCAACGTCGCTGAAGGGGTCAGGCTCCGCACATGCGGTATTATTAAATGCTTTCCCATGGGGATTCTGGTGATGCTGGAGGTCCTCATGCATAGTGCGAGGACATCCAGTGTTGATTAGACGACCAAAGGTCATCTAAGAACCCGGAAGACAGCAATAATTACACTTGCAGGGTTAAGGTTGATGGGAATTGGCACCCAGACCACTTCAATGGGCTGAAGTGGTCCGGGTGCCTACAGTGTCCCTGTAATGTACACACAACAGGAACTGAATAAAAAAAAAAAAAAAAAAAAATTGTATGTGTATGTATGTATATATATATATATATATATATATATATATATATATATATATATATATATATATATTTATATATATTAGGGATCGACCGATATTGATTTTTTAGAGCCGATACCGATAATCTGCGAACTTTCAGGCCGATAGCCGATATCTTGCCGATATTCTGTACATTTACTATTTTGAATAAATAAACTAATTTGAAAGGTAAATGCACAAAATATACATGCCACATGTAGTGGATGAAGTGTGTTTAGACAGGGGAACTGTGTGTGTTTGTGTAGTGTGTGTGTGTGTGTGTGTGTAGTGGATGCAGGGTGTGTGTTTGTGTAGTGTGTGTATAATGAATGTAGTGTGTATATAATGCAGTGTGTGTAGTGTGTGTATAATGCAGTGTGTTTTTGTGTGTGTATGTAATGCAGTGTGTGTGTTTGTGTAGTGTGTATGTATGTAATGCAGTGTGTGTTTGTGTAGTGTGTGTTTGTGTAGTGTGTATGTAATGTAGTGTGTGTGTATGTAATGCAGTATGTGTACTGTGTTTGTGTAGTGTGTATGTAATGCAGTGTGTGTATGTAATGCAGTGTGTGTGCAGTGTAGTGTGTGCAGTGTGTGTCTGTAATGCAGTATGTGTTTGTAGTGTGTGTGTAGTGTGTCTGTCTGTGTAGTGTGTGTATGTAATGCAGTGTGTGTGCCTGTGTAGTGTGTATGTAATGCAGTGTGTGTGTATGTAATGCAGTATGTGTGCAGTGTGTGTTTGTGTAGTGATGTAATTTGTGTAATTTTTTATTTTAATTTTTTTTTTTTAATATTTAAATGTTTTTTTTTGTTTAGTCCCCCCCAGTGTGTGTTTGTGTAGTGTGTGTTTGTGTAATTTTTAATTTTAATTTTTTTTTAATATTTAAATGTTTGGGTTTTTTTGTTTAGTCCCCCCTCCCTGCTTCTTACCAGGGAGGGGGATATAGTATTCCCTGGTGGTCCAGTGGCTTGTTAAGTACAGTGGTGGCTCAGCAGCAGCAAGCGCTGACTTACCTTGCATGCAGCTCCCTGTGTAAATCTCGCGGCTCTTAGTGCCGCGCGGAGCGTTGCCATGGTAACCCGTGGCAACGCTCTGCCGCCGCGGGTCTCGCGAGATTTACACAGGGAGCTGCATGCAAGGTAAGTCAGCGCTTGCGGCTGGCCCCCACAGGACCGCCGGGCTTGTAATGGGCCCGGCGGTCCTGTTATATATTATCGGCAATATCGGTATCTGAATTTGCCGATACCGATATTGCCGAAAATACCAAATATCGGCCGATAATATCGGCCAGACCGATAATCGGTCGATCCCTAATATATATATATATATATATATATATATATATATATATTTATTTGTGTTAGGGGCACATAGCCGCATAAGGAGTAAGGACCAAGTATAAGCGTAGGATAGTATAAAAGGGCAAGTTGGTTGTGGTGTGCCGGAACCTACGATATATATATATATATATACACACACATATATACACACACATATATATACACACACACACACACATACATACGTGACACGTCATAAGATGAAGATAAGGTTGCCCAAAGATCAGTTTTTATCTCAACTGATGAAAAAGATGGATACCAGGCCTGTCTGCACTGTTACAATAACTGATGGGAGTTTTGTGCCTCCACTTTGTGGAGCTGATTTGCTGAGAAAAGCTTCATAAATCAGTTATTTTGTTTGTAAATACAGCCAGAGTCTCTGAAACAATGCATACATTCCAATGTGTTTAAATTGTAATAGGTTCTGGCAGATGTTCTGCCTTGATTTATTAATTGCAAACCAAGTTATTTATACTGAGCCAAAAATGAGGATAAATATGTTGGGCCAATGTTTTAATCTTTTTCTGAAGCTGTAATCCAAGGGTATTTAAGGTCAGCAACAGATTTAGCACATTAAAGCATGTAAAGTCATTGGTTGGGCTAGAACAGAGAAGAACATTACTTGCTTGTGTGTTTTTTTTTTTTTTTATTATCATCAAGTGTGCAGTTGCTTTCTAATAATATAAAATAATTCATTATACACTTGACTGTATAGCAGCTATTCTTCCACTCTCAAAGCATATTTTGTAAAAGTAATCACCCTTGCATGTCTGCCTTCTTGATTTCATATGCTTACCAAATAACAGCCAACCTGATTAAAGGACCACTATAGTGCCTGGCACTAGGTAGTCCTTAGGTCCCCCCCCAACCTCATGGCCCCCTTACCTTTCTCCAGGGCCGGGCTCCCTCGGTGCTGGGGAACTCTCCTCCTCCTGCCGAAGTCAGCGCAGAATGTTCATGCGCGGCAAGAGCTGTACGCGCATTCAAACTGCCCATAGGAAGCATTACACAATGCTTTCCTATGGACGTCAGTGTCTTCGTGGAAGTGGCCTCTAGTGGCTGTCAGTGAGATAGCCACTAGAGGCTGGATTAACACTCAGTGTAAACAGGGCAGTTTCTCTGAAACTGCTATGTTTTCAGCTGCAAGGTTAAAACTAGAGGGACCTGGCACCCAGACCACTTCATTGAGCTGAAGTGGTCTGGGTGCCTATAGTAGGGCACTGTAGTCACCAAAACAACTTTAGCTTATTGAAGCAGTTTTGGTGTGTAGGTCATTTCCCTGCAGTGTAGGTCATTTAAATTCTCTGCCATTTAGAAGTTAAATCACTTTATTTATGCACCCTAGTCACACCTCCCTGCATGTGACTTGCACAACCTTCCTAAACACTTTCTGTAAAGAGTCAGATCATGTTTATACTTCCTTCACTGCTAATTATATTTAATTTAAAATGTATTATCCCCTGCACTGTTAATAGCTTGATAGACCCCACAGAAGCATTCTGTGTATGATTAAAGTTCACTTTAGAGAGCAGGCAATAAGAAATTTTCAAGTAAGTTACATCTAATTGAAAGTGAATTATATACACTAAAGCTGCTTACCTGAAGGGACACTATAGTCACCAAAACAACTACAGCTTAATGTAGTTGTTCTGGTGAGTAGAATAGTTCCATTCATGCAAACACTGCCTTTTGAGTGCTCAGATGGCCACTGGAGGTGCTTCCTGGGTCAGTGCTGCTGAAAAAGCAGCCCTGACGTTCTGCGTCCCCACGCTCTGCATGGAGACGCTGAATTTTCCTCATAGAGATGCATTGATTCAAAACAGCATTTGGCCCTGCCCCCATGCCGATTTTAGCCAATCCAATGCTTTCCCTATGGATGTCACAAAGGGGGCGGAGCCAGCGCCGGCACTCCCGCACAGCACTGGAAATTAGGAGAGTTTTAAACTTTTATAGGATGGGTAAGGGGAGTGGCAAGCAACCTTAATGGTGGGTTTAGCACTATAGGGTCAGGAATATATGTTTGTGTTCCTGACCCTATAGTGTTCCTTTAAGCTAACGTTGTTTTGGTGACTATGCTGTCCCTTTAAGTGCTGAAATGGCTTCCAAGTGCTGAAATTCTTATCACATAGCCATTTTGCAGGCTTTAATTTGTTTTAAATGTCCATGGTTAAGTCACTTCCTTGTTCCCTGAGTGCTCACTGAAATGCTGTGCATTGAGATATGCAACGAAGGATCTCTAGAATTGTTTTACTTTTTTTTTTTATTTACATAATACATCAAAAATCGGAGCCACTTATTAAAGAGTCCTAAACTTAATGCTGCAAAATGATATATAGACTCAATGCATACATCTTACATTGTTACTGGTCCCTTCAAGAGCATACTCGCATGGTTTTTACAGTACAACTTTACATGTATTTTTTGTAAACTCACCTGCAGACACTTTTAAAGTTTGAAATGTGTTCGGCAGATAACTTATACATACCCTCCCCTGCCTTATGTTGTTGATGTAATTTGAAAATTATATCAGAATGCTGCTAGAGTGTATGGTTGCCTCATTTTTCCTTAAGCTATGAACATTTACATTAAATAACATCCAAGAACTCAGTTTTTCCACACATGCAGTTTACAATAAATGAAATTTTAAAAATTATCAATGTTACTTATAATGTAAAAGTCGATGGCTAAATCAGATCTTAACAAATATATGTGTAATCGTCAGGAATTAGGCTAGGCTAATATCAAACGTTTTAATTTATTTAGGGCAAGGTAACAGGTAAATGTCTTTAGGTTCCTATATAAGATAATACAAATTATTAGGTGTCAGTAGTCACTGGCACACAGGCAAGTGGCATTTGTCTATTTTTGGGACAAGTAATATAAAATAACATAGTGTTAATGTATGTTATCAAGAGCAGTATTATAACAAAGGAGGGATGCTAAGAAAAACCTTTTCAGCTGTAGCCTTACTTTGGGAATATTTATATTTCAACACAGCGATTGTATTCACTAAAATAAACCTGGCTGTCAAGACTTCAAAAAAAAATAAAAGGGACAGAAAAACCACTTTTCTCATTGATAGCTAAACCAAATGACAATTTTCTTCTATTTTCCATTCTCACTCAGTTTTCTGAAAGGACTCAATGACAAATATTACAGTACTTCTTTCCTGTGGAAGGTTCAGTGAAAACACCATGGCATCAGGAAAAATAAGCACCATTTAACCATTCTTAATTTTTTTTCAACTTAGGATTGTTTTTGGAATGTTTTTGTGAAAGCAAAGTAGCAAACTCCTTCAGATATTAGCCTACTTAAATCGTCACTGTCAGGGCATACATACAGACATACTGACATACACACACACACACACAGAGATACATGCATACTGACATACATACATACACACATACATACTGACACACACACAGACATACATACAGACATATATACATACTGACAAACAGACATACATACAGACATACACACACACATACATACATGCATACTGACATACACAGACACATACATACATACTTGCAGACACATACATATACACACACCTCATTTATCAGCCACCCTCCTCTTACCTTTAAGTTGCAGGAGGGTGGCTGGGGATGATAGGAGCGGATGCCTCTGGTGTCCTCTCCGCTCTCCCTCTCCTCTACCTCCCCCCCGTGTGCAGTAAGCTGGGAGGAAGTGACTGATATGTGAAGTGAAGATATAGGGCCCATCGGGTGGCGCTAAATGCTTGGGCCACCTGATGGGCCCCGGTGCAGATGCACCTGCGGAAGTTTAGCTGCTCCACGTGGGGCCCGGGCGGCCAGGCGACCCAGGGCCGCTGGGCCTGTGACAACCGTCATGGTTGTCACCCCCTGATGGCGGCCCTGGTCAGTGTCACCGTCTGGGGATTTAGACAAATTCGCAAAGACACCAGATAGTGACTTTGTAACTGGTGGGCAGATAAAGGTGAGATTTGCTGAACCGGTCACTTGCTGCCATCTTCCTCTGTCTGCTCCTCTTCAGCCAATATCACTGCTGCACTCTTGCACGAGATTCTCTATAGACAGAGGCAATTCCTTGCAGCCATCACTGGTGACGGCTGTCAGGATTGACCCTGTATGTCCGCCCAGAAAGTCTTTGTCTCTATATCTCTTGACTGGCTTGGAATTTCAGTGAAATTCCAACACAGTCAAAATGAGTATTTTATAAAGATTCTATCTTTATGAAATACCTATTTTTCAGAGGGGTGGGGGAGAAGTGAAAATGTTGTTTTAAAAGATATCTGTGAGAAGGTTTGTTTCTATTAAAACCTAATAATGTTTCCAGCTCGAAAGATGTTTACAAATGTTCAAGAGGATACACAGATTATATACTCACCATTGGGAGTTTTGAAGCTGCCATTAATGCAGTCATCACTTTGCCTTTTTTGCGCTGTCTTAAATTCTTTGAGAGACAGGTAAAGCACCTTTCGCACCACCCTTTCTTCGGACCAAGGAATACCGTCACTGTCATCCTACAAAGAGGCAAAAAGGTGGTTTAGACAAGAGGTTTTACTTTTCATAGTGTGCACAAAACTTTTTGGGACAAATTAAGGCCTGCAGCAAAATGTTCACATTTAAATTGCAAAATAAACAGAGAATAGCTGTGGTATACATCTAATGATTGAAACTATAACTGATCTACATATTCCATAAATTCCTGATGGAAACAGATATGCAAGATAAGGAAAGAAGTACAAACCCCACCCCCCAAAAAAAATAAACCAAAATTACAAACTCATGATTAATTCAGCCTAATTCTGGGCTGTGATGGGACTGCAACAGCTTCTACTTGCAGTGTGTTCGCATGAAACATTTTTTGGCATATTTTCAATGTATTATGTTATCAGTTATAGAATGTTTTTAAGAGACAAAATTACCAGTAGTTTAGCTAATATTTAGAGTTGACGTTTTTCATAGAGAGGGTAGAAGTACAGTCCAACCTACAGAATGTTATACTTCAGAAGAAGACAACACAATCATATAAAAATCTAAAGAAACCCTTATCAGTAAATCAATTATCACTTATGTGCGCAAATAGTGAGCTATAAAGCAAAGAAGTGGAATAATTTTTAAAAATAAGTTTATATTTGTATAATATATATATAACCTTATAAATTTACCTCTATTCTGAAAAAGAAACAAACTATGCTACATCTTAACTGGTCACCAGCTGTCTGGCTTTAGGTCTCCTAGTCAACCTAAAGAAAACAAAGAAAATAGATGCATGCCGATTGCACAGATGACCAGCTGAAAATTATTTGATTCCTACTTATAATGTTCAGGTAAAGGCTTTTTGCATGTTCAGTCTTCAGCAACCTCTATGCGCTGCTATGCTGTAAAGCACAAGACACTTATTCTAGTAAGGCAAAGAAGAGGACAGTGCTTTTCTGGAACTGGTGTGTTCTTAGGGCATGCTAAAGGAGCACTATAGGGTCAGGAACACAAACATATATTTCTGACCCTATAGGGTTAAAACCACCATCTAGCACCCATGCCCCCATCATGCCTCCCTACATATAGTAACAGCTTACCTGTATTCAAGCCTGAAGCTGCTGGCTTTGTACTGGTTTCCTTTAGACCTGCCCACTGCCTGCTGACATCAGCAGAAGTGGTAGCCTGATCCAATCACAACACTTCCCCATAGGATTGGCTGAGACTGACAAAGAGGCAGATCAGGGGCAGAGCCAGCACAATTCAAACACAGCCCTGGCCAATCAGCATCTCCTCATAGAGATGAATTGAATCAATGGATCTCTATGAAGAAAGTTCAGTGTCTGCACGCAGAGGGAGGAGACACTGAATGTTTGGATGCATTTTAGGCAGCCGTGACCCAGGAAGGATCTCTAACAGCAATCTAAGGAGTGGCCGGTGAAGTTATCACTAGGCTGTAATGTAAACACTGCATTTTCTCTGAAAAGACAGTGTTTACAGCAAAAAGCCTGAAGGTAATGATTCTACTCACCAGAACAAATTCAATAAGCTGTAGTTGTTCTGGTGACTATAGTGTCCCTTTAAGTAACAAAAGTGTATCTGCATAAGTAAACAGTAGATTATGAGTAGACAAAACCTCAATGCACACAAAGTTGGCTTCAATAAAATACTAGGCGCACATCACGGAACACAAATTAAATCGACAACGTTCAGTAATGATATATTTACAAGTACTTCAAGAAAAAAAAAAACATGAAAAATCTGTAAACCACAAAATTGAAAAGCATGGATTAGTATAGATCTTCACAAAAACAAAACCCTAAAAGGTGTGTTATAAACAAACATGTATTCCTGACACTCTAGTGTTAAAAACAAATTTTAGGTGTCTGGCCCCACTAGCCCCAGTTAAAAAGGTATTTTTTTTTTAAAAAAGTAAATTTATTCTAGCGCAGTGTGGGTCCATCGAGGCTGGCCTGCCCCTCTCCTCCTGCTTTGACCATCTCAGCCAATCTAATGATTTCCCATACGAAAGCGTTGGGAGGCTATTATGCATGCGCAGCAAAATGTCTGAGTGGTTGCCACTGGAGTTGTTACTAGGCAGTAATGAAAACACAGCGTTTTCCCTGAAAGGGTAGTGTTTACATTAAAAAGCCTGCAGGGACATTCTATAGAAACCAGAACATGTAAATAAATTCAACCTATTAATAGCAGAAATATATTTACACAGTGACCCAAAATATTTTAAAAACTACTTTGAGTAGTAATGAATCTGTAAATACTGGTGGTTCTATTAGTAAAATAATTAAATATATTTATTACAAACAGCAATACGCACACACCTGCAAAAATTATGAAAGACCGGCTAAGATTTTATGTTTTTTTTTGTTTTGTTTTTTAATAGCCAAAGGAGGTGAGAAACACTTAGAACGCCAGAAGTGGAATTGGATTAAGCCTGTAAGAAAAAATTTCTGGCACAGCACAACAGTGACAAGCCCTGAGATCTGACCACCAGCTGAGTCTTCTTAAAAATATGCTGGGCTGCTGCCAAGTCAGGTCTTTGGAGTCTCGGCTTGTCAGACATCACAGAAAGTAGTCAGGGCAGCCACATCTGCAGTGACATCATTAGCCAGACCGATTTTAGGTTGATGTAGAGATGCCGGAGATCTGGTGCAGATTGGAAATGTGTACCAAGGGTTTAAGATAAAAAGGTGAAGGTGGTAGGGGACACATACGTTTTCACTACAAAAACATGTTTTTCACACCAGTAAGTAAATAGTGCCTATGTGTCAGGGCTAAGATATATTCTATTATAAATTGGAATTGTAAATTGTGCTTATTACTTATATTTTAAATATTTGACTTAAAGGAACACTATAGTCGCCTAACTTAATGAAGCAGTTTTAGTCTCTAAGGTGTTTTTTTCCCTTTTTCTAAACACCTTAGACACACCCAGGTAATCCCTAAATCCTGGACTGGTAGGGGGTCCTTGAGGACTGGGTTGAGAATCCCTGGTATAGATCATGCCTCTCCGGTTTCACTGCTCAATTCTCTGCCATTTAGGAGTTAAATCACTTTACTTCACTGTTTCTGTTTATGCAGCCCTTGCCACACCTCTCCTGGCTTTGACTGACACAGCTTGCACAAAAAACCCCCAAAAAAACTGGTTTCACGTTCAATCAGATGTAATTTATCATGAACAATTTTATCTTTTGCTCTGAAAATTTAACTTTAATCACATGCAGGAGGCTCTTGTAGGATTTAGCAAGCTATTAACATAGCAGGGGAAAAGAAAATATAAAGGAAGGATAAACATTAGATTACTCTTTACAGGAAGTGTTTAGGAAGGTTGTGCAAGTCACATGCAGGGAGGTGTGACTAGGGTTTATAAACAAAGTGATTTAAGTCCTAAATGGCATAGAATTGAGCAGTGAGACTGCAAGGGCATGATCTATACACCAAAACTGCTTCATTAAGCTAAAGTTGTTTTGGTGACTATAGTGTCCCTTTAAATTACAAATCACTACAGTTTATTTTTCTAAATGAATAAAGGAACACTTTTTATGTATTCCTCAATTAATTATTTGAAGTAGAAAATAAAACCACTGTGTATTAGAAATGATCACATACCTGTTACTGTAAACTTATTGGACTTAATTTGTGCTAGATTTGTTCTGTGTAAGTGTTTAGTGATGTAGGTGATTTACATTTAAGAACTAGTTATGTGCAATGGTCATTATTCCCCTTCTAGTCATCCTTTTGGTATCATATAGCAGAAGCTGAATTAATATGATACACAAGTCCACTTCTTTGAGATGGAAATATATGAGACAGAATAGCACTCTACATTTCAAATGTCACCAGCTAAATTGCCTTTAATGTAGTAAAAATAGGATTACATTGAGCTGACCAATTGGGCCAAATGGTTCTTATCTGCCGTCACATTCTATGTTTCTATGACCAATACAAACACAGAATTAATTATCTGGCATGCCCCTAACCCTTCTATGTATTTAAGATCAGAGTTTAATAAGTTAGCATCTACGTTCTAAAAACTAAAAATTCTGCCAGTTATATGGAATGTATAACATTGAATTAAATATTGAAACTCACCTATAACTTGTGTTCATTTTTTTTCATGAAATGCTTAGTTTCTTTTAAAAACATTAAATTTCTACATATGATTTTATTTTTCACAATTTACAAGCAAACATAAAATTACAAATCCTGGGAAGGACAGCCCCATTTAACTCTTCCTTTTTCTTCCCACTTCCAGCAGTCTAAAATATTTTTCTTACTGGTTACATGTGGACAGCTTTCTTTTGGTCCAATAAAACAGCTGTTCATTTCGTGCATATTATTAGCAAGCACAGCAAATATTTTTGGGAGTTGTAGTTCAGCTAACAGCTTTCATATGTAGAAAGCTGGTGCTGAAATTTCAAGTCACAGAAACTTCTGCTGAGCAGAACTAAAGCTGTACACTCCCCCTCACAGTGTGAAGATAAACAGGCAGTTTGCCATATTTATAAAGAGTTATCACTAGTTGCTAGTGACTGTCACAAATCTAATATCTGCAAAGGAACGCGCATGATTTATTTCAGTGTTGTGTAAAACAGAGAAAAGCACAGACTCAACCAACCAGAATGAGAGGCTCCTGAAAACGAGCAAGCAATGGCCTTGTTTGAAAAAAAAAAAAAAAATGGAGGCTGATCATGAAAAAATAAATACATTTAAAATACAGTATAACTTTCATCTTTATTATTTTGAGTTTGTTTTAGTATATACACATCTATACAAAAAAGAGCACAGGTAAATTCTTCCCTGCAGTGTGCGTCCCTTTAAGAAGCAGCACTGATAAGCCATTCAGAGTAAGCACAATAAGGCCATTGTTAGAGGACTTGGAATTCCTAGCAGCAAAAACATCTGATAAATCCAATTTCAAACTTCCTGTGCAAAAAGTTCTCTTCAAATGTGCTTCTTGTTTTTATCACAGCTAATCATTGAATAGTCAAATCATTCAAACTAGTTAAAGCTTTCTATGATTGTTTTGTTTTTGTAACACACTACAATTTCAATTCTGATACAAATATTCTAATGCTGGTATCGCCCTAACATCATAAAATTATATTTTACACTTTGAAATTAGTCAGAATGAAAGTATCAACATACACAAACAAAGGACATGGTAACACTAAAAGATGATTATATATATGTAATATATACAGGCATACCCCCACTTTTTATTACACAATGGGACCAGAGCATGTATGTAAAACAAAAATGTACTTAAAGGACCACTATAGGCACCCAGACCACATCAGCTTAATGAAGTGGTCTGGGTGCCAGGTCCAGCTAGGTTTAACCCTTTTTTCTTTAAACATAGTTTCAGAGAAACTGCTATGTTTACCTATGGGTTAATCCAGCCTCTAGTGTCTGTCTCATTGACAGCCACTAGAGGACTTCCGCGCTTCTCACTGTGATTTTCACAGTGAGAAGACGCCAGCGTCCATAGGAAAGCATTGCGGCTCCTGCAGCGCATGCACATTCAGCTGAAGAGGAGGAGAGGAAGAGGAGAGGAGGCGGAGAGGAGGAGGAGAGCTCCCCGCCCGGCGCTGGAGAAAGAGGTAAGTTTAACCCCTTCCTCACCCTAGAGCCCGGCGGGAGGGGGACCCTGAGGGTGGGGGCACCCACAGGGCACTATAGTGCCAGGAAAACAAGTATGTTTTCCTGGCACTATTGTGGTCCTTTAAAGTGAAGCAATATCTTTTTTCATTTCCCAATGCATGTACTGCATTGCAATAGTCATTTACAAGCATAACTGAATGTTTTACTCATCTGACAACCTTAAACCGTGAGGAAAAGAGAAACAAACCTGCCCATTGGGCCATTTTCTGTCAATACAGTGCCAATTGTATTTGTTAGCAGCTTAGTTACACACTTTGTTTAGAAACACATCTTCATCACTTTAAGCATGTATGGTTTAACTTTGAATTCTCAGAATTGTGGCAAATGCAGCAAAGCTGCTAAGTCATAGATATAGAAAATGGCAGGGTAAACCCTTTCACTGGATGGCAGCCAATTGCAGAATATGGACACTGTATGGGCAGAAAATATTTTATATATGTTCAACTAGGAGTAGGCATTATAAATTTGTCCTAACATGTTTGAGGTTTACAGATCCTAACCCAACCCATAAAACAAAAACAGAATGGGATGATTAACCAGTGCCATGGCAGAAGGTGTGAAAAGTTGTTGCCCCAGTGACACTGAACTGAGCTGCTCCGGGTGACAATAGAACCTTCCATTTCCTGTTCCCTCGCTGACAGAAGAGGCGCGGGAATGTCTGTATTCGCAAGGCATCTTTACGTACACTAGCGGGTATGTACGTACCCGCGAGTGTGTAAAGCGGGGTATGGCTGTATGCCACCAGCATACTGGGGATGTGGGTTGCAGCCGCACACCACACTTCTGCAGATTAAAATAGCAGTGTTATTGGGTTGTTGGGGCAGTACTGCATGAGGGAGTCGGCAGGCGGGATTTGTGCAGAACCTTTATCTCAGCAAATATGAGTTTGTGCATTGGTTGCTGGCCTGTAACCTCTGTGTTATCATGCTATGAACAGTCGTACTGTGGAACAAATAAGTAAATCAGTCGTGTATTGTTATATTAGTATTTTCTCAACGGTTTAAAAAGCAATCTCTCCTTATTTAAATTTTTTTTTGCTAAACAGTTTTTGAAAAATGTAATTCTAATCAAATAAAAAAATAAGTATACATTTCAAAAGTAAAAGCAAATTCTTGCCAGATTGTGAAAACCGAACAAAACAAAGTTCCTTTTTAAACTTACACACCCTGCTGTCATTTAAAGGAATTATATTGTGAAAAGTAAGTTATGTATTCGACAATTTAGAAAAGAAATTCTATTTAAGACGCAATTTTGGTTACGTTTCTGAGAACAGATTTGACATGTATCGTGAATATTCCGCTCAAACTTTTCTTTGTGCTCGTTTGGAAACTGCTCAACATTATTTATAGCTTGTAAACATTAAGGGTCATGTGTATGGCATAGTAAGAACACATTATGTGAAGAAACTTGTTTACCAGAACATTTCCACACACCCAAAACTCCTTCATGGATAATCCCAAAATGCCATATGTAACTGCTCAGCACATACTGTCCTAAGCAGCAGCAGAAGCAGCAAAGGAAGGTGAGCTGAGGACAGCTCCCTAAGCATAGAGGAAATCCTTCACATTATAAATTGCTCAGTATGAGACAAGAGAAGCAGATTTAACACTAAAAGGTTTGTTTGTTAGTCACAGCACAACTATTTGCCAATGGCTTCAATTTACAAGTCAGCAAATCTCATAAAGATGGTAAACCTCCATCATGAAGTATGTCTAATAAATTTTATCAGTTAAAGCTAAAATTGTATATCTTTGCACGGCAGTATGTTTATGCGTATGCATACTGCCAAATCAAAAGTATGCTTGTCCGTGTGACCCTGCTTGAGTGGAGCAGTATTAATTAGAGAATGAATGCATATCCTATGCTAGTGTTCCACATGGAATCGATTAAATCACATTTTCAAGAAGTGTAAGGCACACCTGAAATGTTCCCCAGCTGCAGTTACATTATAGCATGTTCTGAACTGGCAAACTGAAGTCACTCGTATAGTCACTGATTTGACTTATGCAATGGTCATGAGGTTATGGTGTTTGGAGTGTCCCCTTTAAGTATACGTGAGTGTTCGTAGATATTAAAAGGGATACAGTCTTTTTTCCCCCCTTCTTTAATCACTATGGTAACTATATAATACTATAGTCAAGGGACACTATAGTAACCAAAACAACTTTAGCTTAATAAAGCTGTTTTTGCGTCCACAGAAATTTAGGTTGCTGAAATTTTCGGCCGAAAAAGGGTCATATCGGCTGAAAATTACACCTCCTTTCCCCATTATGAGAGGGCACAATGCCCGGTTAGTAGCCAGCACTAAGAGGGCACGATGCCCCGCAGCTGGTTACAGCTTACATTCAGGGTGCAGAGGTTAGACAGCTGAGTGATCTCCACCGGCAGCTCCTCCGGCTCGTTCCTGGAGAGATCCAACACTGCAGGTCTTTCAGCTTGCCAAGAGCTGGGGGGATGCTCTGCACGTGGAAAAGGAGGCCCAGACCGTCTGACAGCTCCCGCAGCTCCGAGCACCCACTCATCTCCAGGTAGTTGACAGCGAGGGTGAAGAGAGCCTGGGGAGGTGGCCGCCACACGCCCGCATCTTGTCATCCACAGCTGGACCCTGGAATACAGCTCCAGACACCACTTCTTCTCTATCTCCGGTCACTACTCGCTGACTGCTGCCATCTTTACGACAGACCCTCAGACCTGGAAATACTAAAGGGGCTAATCAAAATCTAGCACACGGGAAGTTCATCATAAACTGTTTCCACCAGGAGATAGGAGTGGGCAAAACTAGTCTGTAATGTATGTCTGTCTGTAACTGCTAATCCACTCTAAATACACAGTATGATCACACAACACATATACCTTAAGTGCAAAAAATAAATAAGTACTAGCCTTATAAGAGAGCTATCACGTGGCCGCCGGGGGCCTGATTTGTCGGGGGAGGGCTGGCTGGGCTGTCAGGCAGTACTTCCGAAAAGGATTACGGCGGAGGTAAGTATCTCCTGGCTCGTGGGGTAGAAAGCTGTTACGGTGTTCTATGCCGCCTTCTCCCTTCTAAGCTCCCTGCTCCTCCGTGCCGTTCAGCTCCAGTGTAAGTCTTGCGGTCTGCATGCCGTGCGGATCGGTGCGAGACTTACACTGGAACTGAACGGCACGGAGGAGAAGGGAGCTGAACGAAGCTGCTGTAAAGGTAAGTAACCGCTTGCTCCCAGCCCCCCTCCTGCACAGCCCATACACTGGACCACCAGGGAATACTATAGCCCCCCTCCCTGGCATGTAGTGATATCCCTATTATTTGTTTTCCCAGCTGTCCTCTCTTTCTTATGCAGGTTAATTTGTAGTGCAGATCAACCAGCACTGTCGGTGTCTGAGCTGTATGCATACATTTCATACGGAAGTATTCTTTTCGAAATTGACTAAAGTGGCAGACTTGTGTTGCAAAATGCTGCACCATATTATCCAAATTAGAATGATTTGAGCATGCAAAAAAAACAGAAAAACAAACAAAAGCATAGCATGCTTAAAATTGTATTGGTGTTCAGAGTGTGCCTTTAAGTGAGGGGCCTATATTTTCACTGTTTACTTAATTTGTATACCTATAAAGGCACCTATATATCCCACTCTGTTTATTGATTATAGTTGTGAGTAGGGATAAGTGTATATCGACTTCTGCTACAGAAACATTTAAAGCTCAGCAGGGATTTTCTGCACTACCCACATACGTGATCAAGAAAACTGCAATCAGTTATGTCTGCCTGAAAACCAGATTAAGTTAGGGGCAGTTCACACTAAGCCACATCGACAGAGAAAAGCTTGGTGTTTAACTCATCTGTTCTTTTGTTGTGAACTCAGAATTATTCTGGTCTATGCTCGATTTATCATTTCGATGTTTAAAAAAAAAAAAAAAATCAGCGCAGCATTTTGCCTTTTCAAACAAAAGAAATCAAGGAACCTCAAAACATATGTTTCTAGTTATAAACAATATTACACAAATCCCTACACTGCTCTCCAAAGCACCAAGAGGCTGACTGTAGGAGAGGCTTCAATTTACCAGGTCAGAACATGCTATAATATAGCTTCAACAGGGGAACATTTCAGGTCTGGCTGACACTTTAGAGAATGTGACCTCATCGATTCCATGCGGTTCACAGCAGCAGTAGGATATGCATTATGTATAAGCATAGGAATATTAACAGCATTGTTCTTCTATGAAACTGTAGCTAGCTGCATTAGATATATTTCCAAGTACCACCCATGGATTATAAAATGTCAGGTACATTATTATTATTTCTCGTGTATGTAGCAATTGTTAATAGTAAAACATTTTGCAGCAACGTACAAGATCCTATACAAATTAACAGTGTGCTTGTTAGTAGATTACAGCAAAGCTAATTCAATGCACTTGAAATTAAATGGGAATAAAATTATGAAATGTTACGGAAAGACAATTGGAACGTCTACAAATAAATGCACTTTTTTTCTCTCTCTCTCTTTTATATTAATAAGATTTTATTAACAGATCGAGAGAAGGGTACAATCAAAACATGAATATGGTACACAGTTATTCACTAAACTCGATGAATCCCAATTGTAAACCTGAAGCTAACATAGCCAAGCTGTGACTTGAGAACATCATTGGAGATTTTTTTTTCTTCTGCAAATGAGCTATTTTAGCCTCAATTTTCCCATTCACATTTAGGTCTGAATGTAATATTTTTTGATAAGCTTTTCAAATATTTAAAAAAAGAAATGTTTAAATGTACTGATATTTTTTATATCTGATTTTTATATATATATACATACATATATATATATATATATATATTTAACTTGCAAAATACAGGTTGGAGTTTCTGAACCACTTCACATCCTATGGACGCTGGTGTCTTTTCACTGTGGTTTTCACAGTGAGAAGCACGCAAGCGCCTCTAGCGGCTATCAAGAGACAGCCACTGGAGGCTGGATTAACCCTAATATAAACATAGCCATTTCTCTGAAACTGCCATGTTTATTTATAAAAAAAAAAAAAAAAAGAAAAAGGGGGTTAACCCTAGCTGGACCAGGCACCCAGACCACTTCATTAAGCTGAAGTGGTCTGGGTGCCTATAGTGGTCCTTTAAGGTGGGTTTGGGGTGGAAGTGCATACACTACATCCTCATAATCAATGATTGGCATTAGCATTTGCTGTACAATCTTTTCTTTTACTGTTGGGCTTCGGCAGGATTTGTTTCTGTACAGGGCACCTAGTTTTGGATAAAGTTACTATAAAGGTTTTTCTATGTGAAGGCCAAAGGATAGATTGGGGTTGTGACAAACTCCCCATCCCACGTAAGTTTGCCACAAGCTTTTGGAGGAGCTTGCCCTGCAGGAAAACCTGTAAAAGACTACCGAAGTTGACTGACTGTTAGCACTTATTTCATGGAACTGTTTTGCCTGCTCTAGGTGATTTCTAGATATGTTGGTCACCCAGATCAGGGCTATCATGTGATGTAGCCTTTGTGGGTTTTTGTGTCTTTTATAGATATTTTTGTGGACTTGCATAGAAGGCCAGTTGTGGCTCCCATTAAATGAGTTCACTTCACTCTCAAAACACAGCCTCGTCTCATGATTGTAGGGAACAGCTATACCAGCTTTGGATTTGCTATACTGGCAATAATCACAAGCTCTTGTTAGAGCAACACAGCTATACCTACTAGACTCTCTGGAGTAGGAGATGTCCACCCAGTGGAAGCTGGATTCTTGGCTTGGGTCCAGGGTAGGTGGAGGAGAGCGAGACCCCAGTCAAGCTACGCCGGCTAAGGGGCTACGGTGCTTATGGTGTCCAGTGTGGTGCTTATAGTACTACAGGCTACTAGGAAACAGCGATTTTTAAATTTTATTTTATTCATATTAAATTATGTTTCATAGCTAAATATTTGATGTTAAATGAAAGCCCCGTTTCCCCTGAATAGAATGATAGATAATAAGTGTAGTGCACTTAATATGAAAGAGGTGAATTACGGTTGAACAGACATATAGTCAAATTCCAGGTTTTGTTCACGTTTTGTTTTGATCACAACGTGTACATTTGGTTCAGTCCTTAACCCCTTAAATTATTGCTAGGATTGCAGCAGCCTCCTGTGTGAGTTGAATTAACAGAGCAGGAGATAGGAGCTTCTACAGTAAGTACACTGAGCACTCCCGACCTGATTGAGAATGAAATATTTTTTTTCATAGATGCAGTGTGAGTCAAGCCTGGGGAGATGTGACTAGGGCTGCATAAACAGAAACAAACATGATTTAACTACTAAATAGCAAAGAATTTGGCAGCAAGCATGCAGGGGCAGGATCTACACACCAAAACGGCTTAATTAAGCTCAAATTAATTTTGATGTTTTGAATGTCCCTTCAAACTTTAAAATAGAATGTCCATTATTTTTATCAGTTAAAATATTACATTGTAGTGTCGCTGAGTTGGTGACATAAGGAAACATAAATCAGGCATTAGGCTCTCAAATTAATTCACAAGTGCTCCATAAATTTAATCATTATATAAATACAAAAAAATTGAAATGTAAGTAGAATTCACACTAAGAGAAATAGCGATGTACTAATCAACTTACCAGTAGCCAGTAGACCATATTTGCCATGAAAATTAAATAAATTGTATTGCAGTGTAACATTAGAAGGCCATGTTACAATGCTATTTAAACTAATACACTTATTAATGTTCACTATATTCTCTAAGCCACATTTGAAATTTTGCAAAATGGAATGCTGTATAGAATTCAGAAAGACAAGATATGGTGTGGGTTAAACTCTATTAAAAGGATGATGTAATATAACAGAGCTTAATGGTCTTCCCTGTCCATACAGTGACCTTAGAAAGCTAAAAGCTAAAAGCAATGAACTAGAATATGAGCCAGTAATAGAGCAAGAACAGCCATCAGAAGCATAATTAAAAGCAAACTGACGTTCATATGAGTGCATAACTATTTTTAAATATACCTCTTCAAGTGCTGAACCAGATGGATATTCATCTACTTAAGAGCAGAAAAACAAAATATAGGTGGAAAATCCATTAAAAAATAAAAAGCTTCTTCAAAAACAGTAAAACAATTGCACTCACAAAATAGATCAAAGCATATAATTTGTGCAATGACTTAAGCTTAATTATCTGAAAACAGAGTAATACAATCCTTTTGCTTTTTTTTTCCCCTCTCTTCAAATTATGTTTCACTTTATAAGTTTTATCAGTGTTAATGCAAATGGTTAGCCAAATACAGTAGATAGGACATGAGATTACACACAATATCCATTCCACACAAACATAAGCTTATTAATTGACTAGTACTATTAATTTATACAGATACTGTTGAAAATTATATATATATATATATATATATATATATATATATATATATATATATATATATATATATATATATATATATATAAAAACACATTATGCACAAGTGACTGGTGTGTCGGTGGCAGTGATATGAAGAATAGAAGATTTAAATTTAAAAAAATGAAAAAATTAAAACTCTAGTAAAGTTCTCTCTTTTTGTGTACATTTCTTCAAGCCCAGCACAGGCTGCACAATAGGACATAAAGCCTTTTACACTGCCGTGTATACAGGTGCAGCCGCACAAACAATATAGAAAAAAGAAGGGTAGGATTTAAGAAAGGAAAAAAAAAAGGGAGGAAACTTTGAAAGCATTTTAATCTGCTTAACAAGCCATGAATTTAATCAGTGCTCTAATTAGAACGGGCATCTTGCAACACCATACAACTGGGGGAGACACAAGCGTTAACAAAACAGGGGACTCATGATTTAATGACCCTGGCTGTAGGATCACGTGGTCATATTAAATAGCAGCAACTCAGCATGGGTTATTCAGAGACTGCTGACAGGCATACTAGAGCAGAACTGTTGATGCAGCATATACAAAGCCTTGCTTTTCTGCCTAATTCTGGAGCTGTTCAGTGGCCACACTGAATATTCTGAAGGGAAAAAATGTACAGAGGTTATAAAGAAAGAATAGAAGAGTGCATTCATTACCTTTGCTCACATTGTTAGCACCCAGCTATTAGAATATTGTTTTTGTGTTGTTTTTTTTATGAACAGTAAAAATAAGAACTTTTTTCATCTGTGAAAACCAAAATATGTTCAAACTAGCATCTACCGATGTTTAAAATACATATATTTATTAACAGCAAAAGCATAAATATGGGTTTGACTCTTAATTTGACATATATCATCATGCCAAAGCATGAGTTGTCATTTGATACATGATAAGAGTTGTTTTTGTACATGTTGGGATAACATTTATTGTAGGCTTTGATCTAACACCAGGCCTAAGTCATAAAATGTAATTACTAGATAACCATCACCAGAGCTAGACATTGGGCGTCATAAAAGGCATTGGTGTATGTGTGTATATATATATATATATATATATATATATATATATATATATATATATATATATATATATATATATATATATATATATATATATATATTCAGATTGTCCAGGTTATATCTATTTGTTTGTTACCAAACATGCCCAGTGGAAGGTGTGCCTGTCACGGGGAACCAGAATGGACACTATCCAAAGAGTTAAAGTTAGCATGTTTGATCTCTAAAAACTCACAAGGATTGGAGGAATAGGATGATAGCATAATTATAGAGATCTACTGTAAATGGCACATTTTAGGAAGCATATTGTGTTTTCAGGTAAATCCACCCTGGTTCCCTGGACAGGTCTGATGGAGTGGACAATAAACTGCTAGGCCAAACCCTTCTGATCCACCCAGGGGTTTTGCCACGTAAACACGACAAATTTGAGCTATATAATCCGAATGTTGGATTATCCAAAGAGAGATTTATTTTTAACAACTGCTTGGAGAACTATAACATCTGAACATCCCACAATAATTATATATATA
>OW240915.1:202129173-202209173 GCA_933207985.1 Pelobates cultripes | reverse complement strand
CAACTACTGGCAACACCTTTTTATAGAAATCCACAATGCCAGATCACAGACAGGTCTTCAAAATTGCACTTTTTTTATTTCCAAAAAAACATTTTTTTTGTAAATGCATGGTACAAGAATATAGCATGAGTGACATTATCATTTATGCTTTTAAGCTGTTATTCGGTAAGTTCCATTCACTATTTTGTGGTTTTCTCAACATAAACAAAACAGAAAAAAACAAACATAAAAAAAACCCAAATAATAGTTACAAAACCAAATAGGTCATTGTTAATAAGTTAGAGGTTGAGAAAATTGCACTCATTTAAAGTACACATTCTATAATCAACATGACTTGGTGTCAGTCAAAAGTAAAGAAAATTGTATTGACCACGCCAAGAAACAAACAAACCTGCTGTTTTGACAGAAACCACAGATCTTGCTTCTTGATTACTCTTTACTGAGCTATCTCAACAGCTCAAATCTATTCAAGGCAAATCATATTGTTAATAAATTATTATATACAAAGAAAATTAAAATAACAGGGAAACACCTAGAAAAGCTTAAGAGACAATGGAAAAATGTCAGTTATTCATATATATATTGACAACTCCTATGTAACAACCCAGTTAAAATGTTACTAAATGTATATAATCAAGGTTCCAGAGATGTTTAAGAGCCAACCTACATTTTCTTCCCCCAGAGCTGGGAATGGGTAAATCAGGGCTTGCCAAATTTGCTTAGAATCTAGAATCCAGCTAAAAAGTTAGTAGTCATTTAAACTAACAAAGCATTAGTTTCAACGAGAAAAATAAAATTCTTAAAAGGATCGCCAGAACCACTGCAGCTTAATGTAGTTGTTCAGATGTCTATAGTCTGCATGTGCACGCTTCAGAGAAAAGGCAGTGTTTACATTGCTACCTAGGAACATCTCTAGTGACTAACTCAGAAGGCCATTAGAGATGTTTCTAACTCCAGTGCTGCAGTGCGCAACACCTACGTACAGTGTCTCCATGGTACTGAATGTTCTTCACAGAGCACAATGTTTTGTCGCGCATGTGCAATAACCTCTCAATGCTCCTCCTATGGGAAAGCATTGGCTTAGCGAAGATCATCATTGTCTTGGCAACCTGTTGACTATCTTGTCAGAATCAGAATCTCCTTCTTGGAATCCACAGAATATATTGCAAATGATGGTAATGCAGTCAGAATGTTAGAATTTTTATGTTTCATTAACTTCCATTACAGAGTTATATTTTATGGTGTTATGTGGTTGCCTGTATATTTCCCAATATGATTAAATTCATGTATTATATTGAGTGTGTCACCATAAATGTAATTTTGATAATGTTTGGTCCTGGGTGGAAATAAAGAACTATATTAGTTTTATTTGAAAATGTGTGTTTTGCCTGGTCCTTTTAAGAATTTCAGCAGAAGAGGTTTAGTACCTTGGTCCTGGGGACAACTATTCAAAGAACTTGTGAGCTGCCTTTGAAAGGGCATTATTGTGAGTACGATACTTGTCTAAAAAGACTTGGTGGTTTCCTGTGGTGTCTGGAGAATTTTTGGACGATGTAGTGGGAATGGTCTGGATCTCAAGTCTTGGTCCAGTAACCCTGCATTCCCATTATATAACCTTAAAATAAGAAATAGGAGCTTCTTCACACATTTACAGTTGTTTCTCATGTTATATTTCAGGCACGTAGCCAGGCAGGAAAGACTGGTCTCTGCTGATGACATGCCACTTAAGCCTTGGTTGCAGCCATAGGCTTTTAGCTGAGGGCCTTATTACAATCATGAAAGTCAGAACCATTTACTAGTTGCCAATTGATTCGTTTGTAAAATCCCTGACAACCCGCTTTGGCCAGCGAGCATACATATTCTGCCAAGATCAATGTGCACTGGCCTGCATCGTTTGGAGGATACAACACACACAGTGCTAAAAAAATAAAAAAAAATAAAAAAAAATCTACAGCAGTGTGCTATGAATTACACGAATATATATATATATATATATATATATATATATATATATATATATATAAATATAAATCAAATTATTTATTTAGGCTCAATTCAGCAGGACTGTTTGGAATGCGCAATACTATTTTGCATTTGTTTGGCAGTAATTTTTAAAATCTAAGCACAATACAGCAGTATAAGCTAAACAATGTTTTTTGCAACACACATTGGGAATGTGTAAGTATCACAACAATTTACATCAATCATAATGTTCTCTCGGGATTAATCAAAAAAGCATAAAAATTTATTTAAACTTATCAAATACTTTTGCTCATTTTTATTGGTAGTAGGGCCATTTGTGACTACATGAAAGTTAGAATATTCTTATGATTATGGCGCAAATTATTTGAAAAAAATATACAATACACGTTGCACATCATATATCAACTTAACATAGCAGGGTTAATGTAACCTCTAGTGGCGGTCTTCCTGACAGCCGCTAGAGGCGCTTCGAAATTCGCATCCAGCGTGCACAACGTCAATGGAAAGCATTGAGAAATGCTTTCCTATGGACTTTTAGAATGCTATTGCCACACATGCGCATTGCACTCCAATCGGGAGCAGACGTCGGCGGGGGAGGAGAGGTCACCAGCGCCAAGGGAGCCCGACGCTGGATTAAGGTAAGCTGCTGAAGGGGTTTTAAACCCTTCAGCGCCACGGGAGGGGGAACCTGAGGGTGAGGGTCCCCCAAGGATGACAGTGTCAGGAAAACGGGTTTGTTTCAAGAAATTAATCTTTTAAATGTTTGGCAATTCCAAAAGTAGCTTTTCCAAAGCATTGGGAGGCTAGGCTAATGCATATGCACGGCAAAACGCTGCACTTGGACAATTTTACGCCGCTATTTTGGCAGAAGATCTTCTAATGGAAGTCAGTATGACAGCTACTAAAGGCTGAATGGCAACATCTGCAAAACAGCAATGTTTTCAGCTGCATAGTTAAAATGGGATGAAGTGGTCTGGGTTCCTATTGTGTTCCTTTAACTGCAGAAAAATTGTAGAAAGCTAAAATCATAAACTTCCGTGGTATTTAAGAGGGTTAATAATTTAAAAGGATTCATATTCAGTTAGCAACACATTGTTTCATTTGTAAGGATTCAATATGTAGAATAAAGCAGGAATCTTGGATAACTGACAAGCTAATACAAAGTTTAGGCCGAATATCGGTAATGTGGCATTTGCAGATTTATAAATAACTATGACACTGATTTGTACATTTTTAATCTAAGTGCCCTGTTTGTACTCTCTCTAAATTGCTCTATATCAGGAAGCAGAAATATTTGGGTTTAAAGGACCACTATAGGCACCCAGACCACTTCAGCTTAATGAAGGGGTCTGGGTGCCAGGTCCATCTAGGGTTAACCCTGCAGCTGTAAACATAGCAGTTTCAGAGAAACTGCTATGTTTACATATGGGTTAATCCAGCCTCCAGTGGCTGTCTCATTGACAGCCGCTAGAGGCGCTTCCGCGCTTCTCACTGTGATTTTCACAGTGAGAAGACGCCAGCGTCCATAGGAAAGCATTCAGTAGTGCTTTCCTATGGACTGACTGATTGCGCGCGTGGCTCTTGCCGTGCATGAGCATTCAGCCGATGACGTCGGAAGAGGGAGGAGAGTCCCCAGCACCGAGGGAGCACGGCGCTGGAGAAAGGCAAGAGTTTAACCCCTTCCTCCCACTTAAGCCCGGCGGGTGAGGAACCCTGAGGGTGGGGGGGACCTATTAACACTATAGTGCCAGGAAAACGAGTTTGTTTTTCTGGCACTATAGTGGTCCTTTAAATAGAAAATATCAAAGGACTACGCTATTTCAAGTGCTACTACAAACAGCTATGGCTGAATGATTCATATGATTGAAGATTGCTGTGGATAGAAATGGTAAAATCATAAAGATGAACAGAGAGAAAGGATAGATATTCACAGTCACTATCAGTTTACAGAATGTTTAAGTAATATAATTAACACAAAAATAATTCCCTATCTTAACCCCCTCACTTGTAGCCATGTGGAATAATATATTTTTCAGCAATGGAATCACACACAGAAATAGCCATGTTCAGTTCAATTAGCAGCTCCCTTCTCAGCTGCTAATTAGGGCTGAAGGTTAGACTATAAATAGAACATAAGCAAAGAGATTTTAGAACTGAAAACCCATCCAAGCACAAATCCTATTTTGACTAATCACACACAAAATCTCTCTGGTGTGATTATGCCATGGTACACCCATATAATAAAAACACATGATTGGCTGACATCATTGGCACAATGTCCCTATTGGTCATTCTGATCACTGAAGGCCATATGCCTACACTTCTAAGCATGGATTCTGGGATGGCACGAAAGTTAGTACAAATATAATAACATTTATATTTTTTTGCTTCTATTTATATCCACTGTTACATACATGAAACATATTACAAAACAAAAGAAACAAAGTTAGATTGTTAAAGGTTTTAAAAAGGACTAAAAAGTAAAAAAAAAAAATTCTTCCTGGTAATAACCCTACTGATATTTCTGCTATAACTTAGTTAGAACTTTCCATTACTATGATCTAATTGTGCATCCTTTTGTACATAGTAAAACATATTACAGAATTTGTTGGATGTTTTGGTGTAATACTAGCAGTGATGGAAAATTCTACTAATTCAGCAGTGAAATACAGGGACACTATAGTCACCAGAACAACTACAGCTTAATGTAGTTGTTCTGGTGAGTATAATAGCTCCCTTCAGGCATTTTCATGTAAACACTGCCTTTACATTGCCCCTAGGGACACCTCTAAGTGACCACTCATCAGATGGCCACTGGAGGGGCTTCCTGGCTCAGTGCTGCTCAGTAGGCAGCCCTGTTCAGCGTCCCCACGCTCTGCATTGAGACGATGAATTTTCCTCATAGAGATGCATTGATTCAATCCATCTCTATGAGGAGGTGCAGATTGGCAAAAATGACTTTTGGCCCCGTCCCATTGGCGATTGTAGCCAATCCAATGCTTTCCCATGGCTAAAAATCAGCAATTTTGATATCACCAAGGGCAGGGCCAGATTAAGAGGCAAGTGGGCCTGGTGCTGACAATTATGATGGGTCTAATTACAAAATCTTATCGACCAAAAACACTAAAGCACTCCTACCTCCAAGCGTCATGTATCTGATGGAGATGGTGCTGGATGCAGCTATGAGAAAACATATATCCTATGCTAATCTCATGCTTTCATCTTTCAAGTAAATCAATAACAGCAGTGTCCAGTAAAGCAGAAAGTCTATGGACAGGGTAGAAGGGTGGGCCACTGATGCAAATCACATAACCAGAACTGCCGAAAGGGGCGAACAAACCCAAAAAGGAGGCATGTCTGTGTCCCCATGTCTCCCAGTCTCCTAGTATCTGCCACTAGGACACTAGGGGACATTGAGAGACATTGGGACACTGGGATACATGGGGACACTGAGATACTAGGGAACACTGGGAGACCTGGGGACACAGATACTTTAGGGCACTGGGAGACATGGAGACACTGGGTGATTTTGAGACATGAGGGGACACTGGGAGACATGGAGCACTGAGACACTGTGATACATAGGGGACACTGTGATATATAGGGGACACTGGAGACTTGATAAAGACCTGGGTACAGGTCAAAACGTTGTGGTGTCCAATAAATCTGCTTAAATCTATCACAGTGAGGGCCTGAGACTTTTTTATTTCATACTAGGGGACACTGAGACACTTGGGGGCACTGTGAGACGAGGGGACACTGAGACACTAAGGACACTGAGAGACACCAGGGGCACTAGGAGAAATGGGGCACTGAGACACTGTGATACATGGGGGACACTGTGATACATAGGGGACACTGGAGACTTGATAAAGAACTGGGTACAGGTCGAAACGTTGTGGTGTCCAATAAACCTGCTTAAATCTATCACAGTGAGTACCTGAGATTTTTTTTTTTTATGCTAGGAGACACTGGGAGACATTGAGACACTGGGAGACTAGGGGACTTTGTGAGACTAGGAAACACAGACACTAGGGACACTGGCACACTATGGAAACTGAAAGACACCAGGGACACATGGGGACACTGAGATACTAGGGACACTGGCTAGGAGACATAGGGACACTGGGAGTGCCTCATGTCTCATTGGTCTCAAAGTCTCAGTGTCCCCATGTCTCTCAGTGTCCCCTAGTGTCTGTGTCCCCATGTCTCCCAGGGTCCCCTAGTGTTTGTATCCCCATGTCTCCCAGTGTCCCCATGCCACTAGGACACTAGCGAAAACTTAGAGACATGGGGACACTATGAGACATGGGAACACTGAGACACTAGGGGACTCTGGGAGACTAGGGGACTCTGGGAGACCAGAAACATGTGGATACTGGCTGGGAGACATGTGGAAACTGAGAGACTAGGAGCCACTGTGTCCCTAGTGTCTCAGGGTCCCCATGTTCCCTTAGTGTCTCAGTGTCCCCATGTCTCTTAGTGCCCTAATGTCTTAGTGTCCCCAAGTCTCTCACTGTCCCCATGTCTCAATGTTTCCCTTAGTATCTCAGTGTCCTCAGGTCTCCAAGTGCCCCCTAGTGTCTCAGTGTCACCAAGTGTCCCTATGTCTCTCACAGTTCCCCCTAGTGTCTGTGTCCCCAGGTCTCCCAGTGCCCACTAGTGTCTGTGTCCTCATGTCTCACAGTGTCTCCATGTCTCCCCTTTCCCCCCATTCCACACTTACCTGAGCTGTTGACTGTCTCTGCAGGCTCAGAGCTGCTGTCTGGACTCTCTGTGCAGAGCTGCTCCCCACGGAGAGATAACTTCTTATTCCTGCCTCTCTCCACACACCCGTGACCCCTACTGGCTGACGCTGGTATTGCAGAATATTCTCTGTTTATACCGAGACTGACATTTGTATTGCCGGTTTTACTGCAATACCGGCACCGGCTAGGCAACCTCAAATACCTGATAAATACCTGGCAACCCTAGGAAATACCTGAGAAATACCTGGCAACCCTAAGAGTAGTGTTTTAAAATCAATGGGCCTATTCCACGGGCTTAGGCCTGGAGCTGCAGCTCCATCAGCCCCTATGTTAATCCGGCCCTGACCAAGGGGGAAGGGCCGGCGCACCCGTGGAGAGCGGAAAATAAGGTAAGTTTTAACCCATTCTGAGGGGCCTAAGGGGGGAGGCAAGCCACCTAAATGGTGGGTTTTCACTATAGGGTCAGGAATACGGGTTTGTGTTCCTGACCCTATAGTGATCCTTTAAATCACAAAAACCCTAATTGACACTAGAAGAAATATATGAATAAATGGTGTTGGAAGAAGCTAATAAATACATGGTGCTCAAAACAAATATATGCAATGTGTAACAACTAATGCACTGCCCTGCATGACACAATCTGGGACTGGAAAAAATGGATGTTCCAAGGGAAAACACAGAGGAGTGTAAGGGGTAAGAGAAACACAAAATGGAGTGAGAGTGAAAGGGAAAGCACAAAAAGGCAGCGAGATGGAAGGAAGGCACAAAATTGGGTGAGGAGAAAAGAGAGACAAAGAAGATGCACAAAATGGGGCATGGGGTATGGAAAAAGCATTCAAGGGGAAATAGAGAGACACAAAACAGGGTAATGGGGGTATGGAGAGACACAATTTCGGAAGGAAGAGACACAAAAGGGGTTGAGGTGCAGAGAGACTGACAATGTTATTTTTTTTGTATCAACAAACAATTCCACCCCAGATGCCAAATATCCTAGGTTTTCTATTGAATATACACACACTTTACAGAATATTAACACGATTATTCATAACAAGTATTAACAGGGGGGGGGGGGACAAAACAAACGTTAATAGCTGGGGAATTCTGCACCACTTACGGGAAAGAGGTCTCAATGGGCTCAAAACTGAAAGAATTAAAAATTTTTACAGTCAGTCCCACGCGTTTCCATCTCATCACGACTGTGAACGCTTTGATGTTTACCTAGACTCAGAGGCCATGTCATATCAGAACTCTGTATGACTAAACACTTTCTCCCAATCAAAACTAAATGTATGACACTGATATCCCTTTGATAAGAAAATGTTAATACAATCATCATTGGCAAAATCTTAAGATACATCTATTGCTTTTTTTTTTTTTTTTTTTTTACATGCCTGGGTACTTAATTTTCAGCCATTTTCTGTATTTTAATAATGAACACAATATATGCTTTTAAATGAAGCAGTCCAAGCACCAAGCACCATAACAGAGTACTGTAGTGGTTTTACTGCCAAAAATGTCCTGGCGTCCTCTCAGAGTACAGGGAGTGCAGAATTATTAGGCAAATGAGTATTTTGACCACATCATCCTCTTTATGCATGTTGTCTTACTCCAAGCTGTATAGGCTCGAAAGCCTACTACCAATTAAGCATATTAGGTGATGTGCATCTCTGTAATGAGAAGGGGTGTGGTCTAATGACATCAACACCCTATATCAGGTGTGCATAATTATTAGGCAACTTCCTTTCCTTTGGCAAAATGGGTCAAAAGAAGGACTTGACAGGCTCAGAAAAGTCAAAAATAGTGAGATATCTTGCAGAGGGATGCAGCACTCTTAAAATTGCAAAGCTTCTGAAGCGTGATCATCGAACAATCAAGCGTTTCATTCAAAATAGTCAACAGGGTCGCAAGAAGCGTGTGGAAAAACCAAGGCGCAAAATAACTGCCCATGAACTGAGAAAAGTCAAGCGTGCAGCTGCCACGATGCCACTTGCCACCAGTTTGGCCATATTTCAGAGCTGCAACATCACTGGAGTGCCCAAAAGCACAAGGTGTGCAATACTCAGAGACATGGCCAAGGTAAGAAAGGCTGAAAGACGACCACCACTGAACAAGACACACAAGCTGAAACGTCAAGACTGGGCCAAGAAATATCTCAAGACTGATTTTTCTAAGGTTTTATGGACTGATGAAATGAGAGTGAGTCTTGATGGGCCAGATGGATGGGCCCGTGGCTGGATTGGTAAAGGGCAGAGAGCTCCAGTCCGACTCAGACGCCAGCAAGGTGGAGGTGGAGTACTGGTTTGGGCTGGTATCATCAAAGATGAGCTTGTGGGGCCTTTTCGGGTTGAGGATGGAGTCAAGCTCAACTCCCAGTCCTACTGCCAGTTCCTGGAAGACACCTTCTTCAAGCAGTGGTACAGGAAGAAGTCTGCATCCTTCAAGAAAAACATGATTTTCATGCAGGACAATGCTCCATCACACGCGTCCAAGTACTCCACAGCGTGGCTGGCAAGAAAGGGTATAAAAGAAGAAAATCTAATGACATGGCCTCCTTGTTCACCTGATCTGAACCCCATTGAGAACCTGTGGTCCATCATCAAATGTGAGATTTACAAGGAGGGAAAACAGTACACCTCTCTGAACAGTGTCTGGGAGGCTGTGGTTGCTGCTGCACGCAATGTTGATGGTGAACAGATCAAAACACTGACAGAATCCATGGATGGCAGGCTTTTGAGTGTCCTTGCAAAGAAAGGTGGCTATATTGGTCACTGATTTGTTTTTGTTTTGTTTTTGAATGTCAGAAATGTATATTTGTGAATGTTGAGATGTTATATTGGTTTCACTGGTAATAATAAATAATTGAAATGGGTATATATTTGTTTTTTGTTAAGTTGCCTAATAATTATGCACAGTAATAGTCACCTGCACACACAGATATCCCCTAACATAGCTATAACTAAAAACAAACTAAAAACTACTTCCAAAAATATTCAGCTTTGATATTAATGAGTTTTTTGGGTTCATTGAGAACATGGTGGTTGTTCAATAATAAAATTAATCCTCAAAAATACAACTTGCCTAATAATTCTGCACTCCCTGTAATTTGCCAAATTGTTTTAGAAAGCCTCTTGAAGCCATTTAAGAAGTAAGTGTTGCACTTATGTTTATCTCCTGTGGAGCTACTTTGAAGCAGTGGTGGGTTTGCACATTATTGTATACAAACATAATATATACATGACCATATAAAGATCATAAATATATAGTGTCCTGCTACATATTTAGATTTCTAGCTATTTCCCCATAGGAAAGCACGGATTCAGTGCTTTCCTATGGGGGGCTTAATGTACTTGGCGCTCGCGTCTGGGATCAGGAAAGTAAATAAAGGGTTTTTAAACCCTTTATTGACTGTTGCGGGGAGGGGGGCGCAAGGGAGAGGGTAGGAAGAGGAAGCTTATGTCCCTTTAAGATGCAAGATCCTAATCTGTATTTTAAACATATTTTTGTATTTACACTGCACCATTTACGAATTGCATGTTCTGAGTTTGCCCCAGTTCTCTTTTTTCGCCTGCAGATATTGCAATCCAGAAGGAAGGAAGAAAATAAATATAAATAAAGTTAAGTGGCTGAGGGGAGTATAATCATGAAGTAACGCAACTATAGTTGCAATACATTGAATTTAGGTAAAACCTGTAAAATACTTCTTACAGAAACTTCCCCACTCAAATGGAATAACCACAGTGGCAAAAGGAATTCTTAAATCTTAAAAATATATTATTTTTCCATCACATTGTAAATTAGGTGTAAGTAAACATTATTTTCTGTAGGTTTTTCTTCTTTTTCACCTTTGTCTTTCTCAAATTACTAAAACTTATGTTTCACTTTTCGCAACAGTAGTACTGTTGTCCAATGTCTTTATACAAATTAGAATCTTTAGTCAACACAAACTACTAATTCTAAACATTTTAAGCTGTAACTAGTTTCCATAAACAAGGCTAATCATTATAAAAGCAAACATTTGTCTGCTTTAAGCTTTTTGCAAACTTGGGTTTCCTTTTTGAGAGTAATTTAATGAGGAATTGCTTGTCCTTCACAGTTTCCGCTTTCTAAAGCCCACACAGCCTCTATCAGAAAGCAAAAGAAAAATAGCATCGAGGTGGGGCTGCAGGCAAAGAACTCTGATTTTATAATTTTAAAGAAAACATGTAATTAAAGAAACTATTCCATGCACTAGTGTTCTCTGTCCATAGTTAAATATAGGTGTACTTACCCACTTCTTCTAGTAAAATTAATAAAGGGTCAAACTCACCTTTTTCCAGCACCAAGACTTCCTCTGTGCTGCTCACCTCTCAGCCTCCCGCAAAGTCATCGTGGAGGCATGGCCTCCTTACAGAGGGGCACTTGGGACCTAATGAACATGCATGGTGCCTGCTATTCGAGCATCCAAGCCTTCTCCTAGCAAATCATTGAATCCAATGCTTTCCCATAAGCTTCCACAACACGTAACAAGTGTTACTTGGTTCTAGAGGAGGAAGTGCCATTAGTGGCTGTCAGTAAGACACCCACTAGAAGTGGATTTAACTCTGCAATGTAAAGTTATCATTTCTAAAAGAATAAACTGCAATGATTTACATTGCTCCATAACCAGTACTGTACCATCAGCCTTTTAAACTGGTCAGATGACAACTTAATTGCCAACTAATATAGTAACCTATGTATCTTTAATGAATGGTGCTGGGGAGGGATGTATATCAGGGTTTATATAGAAACGCAGGAATGTGACGCTCTGTCATGTCCTTGACTCATTGACTAAACGGAATGCTCTGATCCTTGCTGGCAATGATTGTGTAGAACGGACAGCAGCAGCCCCACACACACCTGTTTAGCCAAGTCCACAGGTTATTGGGTCACACAGAACATGTGGAGGTGGGAACACAGGACAATGGTTAGTGGGGACAAAGAGACAAAACTTGAAAAGATACAAAAGACATAAGGTTTAGGGGGAAGAGAAACAGAAGGGTAAGTGTTGCACAGAGACAGGCGAGAGAGATAGGGAGAGAAAGAACAAGGCGTTAAGGAAGATTAATGGGAGCAGGGAAATTGGGATGAGTGGAGATTGTGCTTGAGTCATTAGGGAGAGGCATAAGTTGGTGATAGGGAGACAAGGAAAAATATTATATATACCAATACATGCCACACAAATATCCCCTGCATCCACACACACACACACACACACACACACACAATACTCAATTATATTCGTACATATCACAAAAATACAACTTTGGGTTGCCAAAGTTGTATTTTTTTGGCGTGTATGAATATAATTCACTCCACACCAAATACATCCTTGTTTTCGGGAGGGGCCACCAATATTCTTAACCGAACAATGCCCCTGGCCACTAAAAACATCAATTTAAAAAACAAAGCTTGTTCAGTACTGTGAAGAATAAAATTTATTATACACTAAAGCTTTTCATATTCAGATAAGTATTTGACTCAGAATCCAGCGATTTCACTCAAGCTTTACGTAACATTTCTGGGTTGAATCGAAAGTAATGGCTTTTAAAAGAGGGTTGAAAACAAAGGCAATAAAATACAATAAAGGCAATTTAAAATTCAGGGTGTGGACTTTTTATTATTAAACTATACAAAACTGCACATCAGACTAGCTTCTTCAATATAAATATAATTAAAAGGATCAAAAAAGGACCCCTTAGTCCTGTTTTTGAGTACGAAGACAGCCACTAGAGACGCTTCCGGGAGTTTACCGGAATCTGGATATCATCATGCTCCAGCAATAGTGAAATCCCTATAGGAAAGTGCGTGCGCATTATGCCCCTGTTGTAGGAGGTAGAGAGCCGACCCAGCACCAAGAGGAATCGGGTGAGTAAAATATGTGTTTTTCACATAGTTTCTTTAGTGAAGATTCAGATCTTTTCTTCAAAGGAACACTACAGTGTTAAGTATCTAAAAGCTGAATTTCTTACAATGTAATGTCCCTCTGCTCCCACCCTAAAGCCGTTTAATGCTAACCAAATTCCAGTGCCGAAGTCCCTCCATGCTGGCTCCATCTCTGCCTTCTCCGAGATCAGCGAGGAAGAACCTAATGCGCATAGGCACATGTTGGTGCGCACATTAGGACTTCACCATAAAAGGGCACTGAATCAATGCTTTCCTTTGGGGGATTTGAAGATGCTGGATGACCTCATGCACAGAGTGAGGAAGTATAGCGTAGTGTCACATGATTAAACTCCATGTAAACGTAGGAAGCTCCTCTAGTGTAATCAGTCTTAACACTGCAATACAACCATGGCAGTTTCTTTGAACCTGCAATGTTTTGCATTGCAGAGCTAAGGGGACAGACACAGTGCACCCAAACCACTTTAATGAGATGAAGTTGTCTGGTTGCCTATAGTGTCCCTTTAAAGAGTAGATTAGTCTAAAAATAAAACTAATTTAAAGGGTCATAAAGCATGTGAATAGGGTATGGTTAAAGGCAAAAACCTCTGCAGCTCTAAGACTTTTGGTTTTCTTTCAGATGTCCAAAACAGATCCACGTTGTCCATATAGTTTGTGTACAATGGAGAAGTGATGCACCCAGTTAAATCCCTACTTTCTCCGAAGCAAAGGCATGTGCACATGCACATATAGCAGACAGATTTATTATGTGTAAATTATTTATACTGTGTTTATTCTGAAAATCATTGCAGTATAATTTGTTGTCAAGGATGCCCTGGTGGGCAGATAACACATATCAACAGAGACAATGTAAAAACATTTACAAACAAACCTACAAAAAACTAAACATTAAATATTACCTATTATAAATACTTGTCAAAAAGGATAAGATCCTGCATTTAAAGGTTGTGGTGTGGCATGCTTTTCTCATAAATAATAGGTAAAATGTTATTTTGCTATTGATAAGCTTTTTGTAAAATCACTGTGGGAGTCAATTGCATAAACAATTTAACATATCTGTTGCGTTCCTTCAGTAGATCAAAAGTGAGAGGGATCGTAATACGGAAACCAAGGGTAACAGTATCTCCAGTGTACACAGAAAACAGGAGAGCCAACGGGGTGGGAAAGACAATGGTGTCTCAACCTATATCGTGCATGTGGACCAACAGGCAAAGGTCACGGACAGCTAATTTCCGTAATCCACTAATTATTATCAGGACTAAAAAGGAAGTCTGTCTGGACTGCTTCCTTTCACCTTTTTAATAACAAGGGCCCGCAGGCTACCAAAATAGGAGGGAAACGGGGGTCTACAGTGTAATTCCAACAATGACCCAGAGAAACGGCATCTAGTAATCATTCATGTTGCTGGTTTACAGCATCCTGTGCTTGCTGGAGATTGCACTCCGAAGAAATTCTTACCAACACATAAAAAAGGGCATAAATACAGGCCTTATCAAAGAGAAATAGGATAATTGTCTGCTAAATGTGCATTTAGATTGAATTTAATGTTATTGTTTTTTTTGACAAACTGATAGATTTATAAAATATTTTACTAGGATGGATACATTGAGATTTCTCTTGTTTTTAAGTATGTCCTCGGTCCACAAACATTGCATTGTTACTATAGATAGATAGAGAGAGAGAGATTGTAGCCGTATTAGTCCAGTGAGGTAGATGTAAAAAAACAGATAAAATTCATATCTTGTAATACCTTTTTTATTGGACTAACAGAATTTTGTAATGACAAGCTTTTGGGAGAACCTCCCTTTCTCAAGTCTGAAGCATTTCTGAGCAAGAAAACATAGAATTTAAAGTTGAGTTGTTATACAGGGGTTAAAGCGACATGAGTGCAGATAAGACACAGGTTTGATAGAAAATAGACAACATTCTTGCAGATGGTCCTAAATATCTTTCTGAAGATCAGAGTGAGGGGGGAGAGGGAGAAAAAAACAAACAAACAAGCAGACAGTGCAGAAGATAGTACACTTTATACATACACACACACACAAATATATATATATATATATATATATATATGCAAACACATGAACACATACATATACATACACGCACATGAACTCATATACACAACTATAAATGCACAGTCACATAAATAAGCATACATGCATAAGAGTATGGGAAAGCATAGCTCTACACATTGTACTTTGTAGAGGGGGGGGGAGAGATAGAAAAAAAAACAAGCGAACAGTGCAGAAGATGGTGCTAGAAGGGTAGAGTATTAATATAAAGAATGCATTAATTCCCATCCAAGAGTTACAGGATAGAATATATATATATATATATATATATATATATATATATATACATACATACATACACACACACACACACAAAAATAGATAGCTTGGCACTCAATCTATCTCCCATTAAGTTGATGTATTGATGCAATCCCACATTATGGAATATATGGAGAAATAAGAGATGCACTCTCAGGTCTTTACAAAAAATCCGTTAGTATTTATTCAGTAAAAATGTTACATCATCTGACCAACATCGGTCAGATGATGTAACATTTTTACTGAATAAATACTAACGTATTTTTTGTAAAGACCAGAGAGTGCATCTCTTATTTCTATTATATATATATATATATATATATATATATATATATATATATACATACACACACACATACACACATATATTTTTTTAATGATTATAATAAACAACTTATATATATATATATAATGTATGTTAAAATGTAAAACTGCTTTAATACATCAGGACATTTACTTCACCAGACAGAAAATTATCAGTTCTGAATTATGAAGCACTGCAAGTTTGGTGATCTAATTATTACAAAGCTATTTTTCCAATTGTGATGACGTTAATGGAATGCAAAATTTCCATTTTGAATGACTACATACACAGGGAGGCCAATGTTCCATGAAGACAGACAAAAACTCTGTCTCAACACTGGATTACAGGTAAGTTTAATTGTGTTTTGCAACTTTATAATGACAGTCACTACCAATCACCCACTCAACACAAATTGAGGTACACAAGAAGTAGTGACATCTGTTGCAAATTTTAGAATTGTTGTCCTTGTGTTTTGTCCATTTTGGCCACTTAATTCTACATATCAGAGCAATTAAAGGACCACTATAGTGCCAGGAAAACATACTCGTTTTCCTGGCACTATGGTGCCTTGAGGATGCCCCCACCCTCAGGGTCCCCCTCCCGCCGGGCTCTGGGGAGAGGAAGGGGTTAAAATCTTACCTTTCTCCAGCGCCGGGCGGGAAGCTCTCCTCCTCCTCTCCGCCTCTTCGGCTGAATGCGCATGCGCGGCAGGAGTTGCGCGCGCATTAAGCCAGTCTCATAGGAAAGCATTCATAATGCTTTCCTATGGACGCTTGCGTCACCTCACTGTGATTTTCAATGAGACAGCCACTAGAGGCTTTAGAGGCTTGATTAACCTATTTATAAACATAGCAGTTTCTCTTAAACTGCTGTTTATAAAAAAAATGGGTTACCCCTAGCTGGACCAGGCACCCAGACCACTTCATTAAGCTGAAGTGGTCTGGGTGCCTAGAGTGGTCCTTTAAGCCAACTGGCCAGGAAATTAGATAATCTGAATCAGTTTCAGTGAAACAGTGATTTTGGCCAATTTATGAAAAAAAAAAAAAAATTAAAAAAAAAAATCATTCTGTGCAATATACTTTCCATTTGAACTTTCGTATAAATGATGTTGAGCACACATGGTTATTATGTTCTGCTTATTATAGTGTTATCTTTACAACTTCCTGGAAACTCATTCTTCCTTCAGTGAATATAGTTGTTTTTTCCCCAACTCAGATTTATTTATTTGTGGCAGGAGTAAAACAAAAGGCTTGTCTCCTCCCTGAGCAAATGTTTTAGATGAGAGAGATGCAGTATTTAATATTTCTAGTTAAAAAAAAAAAAAAAAAAATTTCCTGTAATTACTGTATTCATGACATCACAGGAAGTGTTCTAAGAGAAAAACCAAAATACATTTAAAAGGAAAACATCCCATATGCCTGTGTGCCCATGTGTCTCTCCAATTCCTTATTCCCATATCAGTGTGCCCTGATGTCTGTGTCTCTCTCCAATCCTCCCCATGTCACCAATACCCACCATGTCTGTGTGTCTCTCCAATCCTCCACGTCACCAATGCTTACCATGTCTGTGTGTCTCTCCAATTCCACGCGCCTCCCCTCCCTTTTAATCAACGTCTCTCTCCAGTCCTGCCCATATCCATGGGTTTATGCAGTCTCCCCATCCCTTTGATCACCCCATTTCATTTCTGACTGGTGCAGAGCAATGCTTTTCCCCTCTGTCTCGTTCAATGGAGCTTCTGCATCATATACTGAATAAGTGGAGGGTTGAGAAAATGACTTTAAACTGTGTCCTTGTCCCCTCTGCTCATACAGACACTTTACTGAGAAAAGACTGTGAAAATGGAATTCCATTGCTCCACGTGGTCCACAGCTCTATTAATATACTATTGCCAAACTCCCTCCTGGTTCCCGGCAAAAAAAATGCTGACACCTGCATTGCAGGTATTTATGGATTAGAATACCAGTACGGCTGCAACAGATAGCAGCCATGCAGAGTATACTGATGGGGCGCCGGACACTGTAAATGTACAGTGCTGTTCAATTAACAATGTTATGATCCACCAGTCCAGTGCTTCTCTGTAAGGAGCATTTGATTGGCTATCCCCCAACTTGAGTAAGAAATTTCATGCTGCAGAGAAAGGAAGGAGAACCAGCCTTAGCTCCAGAATCTCTTATTGTATTTATTGCAAGGTAAATATTTACAAATTAGGATATGAATTGTTTGCTTTGTAAATACTGTGTTCAAATGCATTCAAAAAAGTATTTTATTTTTGTATTGCCTATTCCTTTAAAAAGATTTTATTAATTTTATTACTATGCTTCTACCATTAAAGTTTCAAGTAGCGTTTATTCATGCTTGTCTCTTATTAGTGAAAGTATGTATGTATATGACAACTGTGCAAGTCCTTTCACGGTCAGGTGTGAGGGCTCTTTCAAACACTTGTAGTTGTACACTTTATGCATATTATGCATGATCTTGCATGGGGTCCGATGCCAGCAATTTAAACACTGACCTTTCTCTGAAAAGGCAGCATTTAGATTGATAAGTCTGCAAGAACAGGCTATATACACCAGAACCACTACATTAAGTTGTTGCTCTGGTGACCATAGTGTCTTATTAAATTCCCTATTAATAACTCTATTTAAAAATAGACACATTGAGGGGGAAATCCCTTATGTAAAAGACTAGAGAATAAGTAAATAAGCCACATTGTTCTTCAACAGTCTATATCTTTTTAACTAATTTTGTAACTATAACCTGATGACAGAAAGAAGCCAGACAGTTAATTCCTCTAGTGACATTGGGCTTTTGGTTTCAGAGAACCAAAGCGAAATCAAAGAATGCAATTATCAGAATGCCTCCCACTGCTTCTTTGTAAAATATAGCAAGTGGTACAACACCTTCTACTGGATTGAAAAATCACACACGTAGAAGAATAAACCAAACAATATATTGGCTGCTTTCTGCTACTAAAATCTCCCTACTCACCTATTGACTCAAAATGCACTTGAAAACTGTTACAAAGTGAAAATACTCACACAAGTCAATAAAAATTACTGCTTATTAAGAAAAATACATTCAGCCCATGGTAAAGAAGAATACCAACAGATAAATGCATATTTAGTTCTATTTCAGTGAATATATTACTATATACAGTGCTGAAGATTATTCTATACAAGGTAACCTCTGCATTATTTTTTAATCCTAGAATATGTGAATTCTAATCTTCAAAGCAAAGCTGTCAGCCAAAATGTTGTGAATGCATGTTACAATAAAAGAAAATAATTTTACTTATTGTTTAAATGAAATTGCTTGCTCAGAACACAGCTTGATTTTACTTAGATTGTATCTGTCTACATGCAAAATAATTGTGATTTTGCACTAGGGCCGAATATATTTGACAAGCAGCCAAGCACGCATTCAACACTGCTATATTAGTTTGGAGTATGGAAATAAGATATTAAGTATAGTGGAGAATAGAAATTGTGTAGGGATCTATATTTTGTCAAGTTGCAGTTACTTCAACTCATACGAGAAGTTTGGTCTTGCACATGGATGACAGTAATGTAATTGCACGTGGTTGGGGTTATATAATGTATCTAGGCTGTGCATGTTCACTGGTGGTCCAGAGTTCCATTGCACATTGTAACCAGTGTAACACAAAGACTCTGAGTGAAGACATTAGAAGAAGACCAGAAGATTGGCTATAGCAATCTACTCAGTCATATGGGTGCTCACAGAGTACAAATGGGTAAAATAACTCTCCAGCAGCACTAGCGGTGTAGGATCTGTCCCATTATAGATTACACTGCAGTTGAATCCAGCAAGTGAAAGTTAGTTGCAACATAAGTGTGTGCTTCAGCTGATATTTTCACATTTTGAAATACACAAGCAGAACATCTAAAAACAGATTTTAAAAAAGTGTAAGTAAAAACACCTTCCCCATGTGACTGGAGTGAGGAAGGTCATCTAAACAGACACACTCAATGACAGACAGCCCACACACATATCCAAACGTTTTTAAATTTATTTCAATGTGTCCACCCAGCCTTCCTACCTTTGGAAGAGCTGGAGTGGATAGGCTTTCCCCGGGGGCCAGTGAGGCTGCTGTCATCTACCTGTTCTGTTCCCTCGCTGTTAACTGATGCTGGGGCCAGAATGACATCATATTCCAACTCCTGGCATCACTGAAGGGCGCGCAAGGGAGCAAAGCTGAGTAGGAAGATCACAGTTCCCTTTCCGCCTGCCTGCTTCGGCCCTCTATGAGCCACCAGCCTGCTCCCCTGTTCAATCTCTCCCTGAGCAGGCCCGAAACCTGGATCCGCTCTGTGGATAGATATATATATATATATATATATCCTTGACTGATAATACAGATTATTTAATAGTAATTTTGAGGGTTTAGGTTTTTTTTTTTGTTTTTTTAACTGTATTTTATGCATTTCATAAAGTCATTGTAACATATTGATATATCTTATTCCTCCTAGTTTTAAGAATTTGAATATCACGCTGTTCATTTTGTATTTGAATATCACTAGCCAGAAGCCAACAATATCTTGGGGGCCAATAAAAGTCAAATACATGCATTTCCATGGAACAATCTATTAATTCTATATTAAAATGCTATGAGAATATTAATTGAAAAACTATTTTCTGTCCAGCATAACATTTTCTTATTTCAAAGTTTAAAAGTATTAGATACAGGCATTTAGTACAAAGGCATAATACAGCTAATCATACTAGTCTAAACACCATGGTCAGCTTATTTAAAAAATAAATGCTAGTTTGCATAAATATTATGCATACGACGATTAAACAAAGATCGGGAGCCGTATCTCTATGGCAACAAAGAACTGTGAAAGAACAGCCAGATATTGAACTTCACAATTTCATAAGTTAAAGAAGCAGCCCATAACTCAGAGTGACATTATCAAATTCTTAAAGGCTTAACTTGTTTAAAGGAACACTCTGGGCACCATAATGACTTAAAATCAATGAAGTTCTTATAGTGCCTTGAGATCCTGGGCGTCATCTTACCTTGAGGGATTAAACCGTCTACAAACATTTGGACACTAAAGTGTTCCTGGCCCTACTGCCTCCTCCTCTGGCCGTTCAATGCAAAAGTCTTACACTAGCCATAGGCTATTCTGTTCAGCCTATCACTGGCCTCCAATTGAGAAAAATGCATTAAAAACATTTGTACATACATTAAGATGAAAACATTATGGTGCCTGGAGTATGCATTTATGTAAAGTCCAACGATTTCAGTAATGGGATGCAGGGATAAGTAGGTGCTAAAAGACACAATGAATCCTAGACCCACACTAAATTCATTTAAAAAAATGCTTACTGGTGATTTTGGCTGGTTCACAGCTCCCATAACATATTTTGTGTGGCTCCAACAGGTCACCCACTTTGTGTTCTCTGCGGGTATTAAATTGATGGCATGAGTAGAATTTAGTCGTGTTTTTTGTTTTTTCCATTTTAATATAGAATTATATTGTTTTTATATTCTTTAACCCCTTAAGGACACATGACATGTGTGATATGTCATGATTCCCTTTTATTCCAGAAGTTTGGTCCTTAAGGGGTTAAAAAGACTGTTGATTATGACTGCTACTAACCACTTCAATGTAGTAGAAGCCTCTTTGAGACTTTCACGCAGCTTTTCTTAAAACTGATCTGTCGGATCCTAGGATTTTTAATATGTTTACTTATCCGTATATGTAACAAAATATGTAATGGTGAGGTGTGAAACAAAATTAAATGTAGAAATCCACAACTTTTTATCCTGAAACTGGGTGCCTCCATCTTAGCTCCCTGTCAGTCATTGCTGTAAACTCTGTCCTTTGCACCTGGCAGTCAGTGAGAAAGTCAGCAAAGAAACCATTCTTTTTACATTTCTCCTCTTTATTTGCAATGTTTGCGTTTGTTTTGTTTTTTTCAATTCTTTATTTTTATTGTACAAAGAAGAAAACTATTTGCTTGTATCACCCCAACAGTGTTGACAAGCAATGCATTGACATACAGGAGTATACATTGTCATGGCATGTGAAAGTCACACACATTTTTTATATATAACAAAATAAACAAGCTGATCAATGTTTCACTTGTAAATTATAAAGAGAACTGGTTAGGTGTTGTAGGTACTTCAAGTGAAATGAGCTATGCTTACATGCTAACAACACATTTCCCGTGTATTATGCTTTTCTACAGGCTAGGTTTTCACATTTAAATACTGAATGTCATTCATAATGCTTTCCTATGGACGCTTGCGTGCTCTCACTGTGAAAATCACAGTGAGAAGCACACAAGCGCCTCTAGCGGCTGTCAATGAGACAGCCACTAGAGGAAACAGGGGAAGGCTTAACCCATTCACAAACATAGCAGTTTCTCTGAAACTGCTATGTTTATGAAAAAATGGGATAACTATAGCTGGACCAGGCACCCAGACCACTTCATTAAGCTGAAGTGGTCTGGGTGCCTAGAATGGTCCTTTAAGTGATGTGCTTCTTACATTTTGGGACGGTTGGGGGGCAGAATTGAAATCCACAGGGGGTAAAGGGGAAAACTGGGGGTAACTGAATGAAAGTATGTACAATTGTTCTCTCGTGGAGAAGTAGTGCAGACTTGACGCACTACGGGGGTAGCGGAGAATCGCATCTCCTATAGTGGCCAAGGGCTCGGCTTGGTGGGTCAGTATCAAGGCCAGGGTTCTTGAACGTCAGAAAAGGGTACCTGTAGGGGCCTGGATGGTCTAGCTTTCTCGAGGGGGGGACCTGCCCAATTGCAGACCCATGTATACAAGGGGGTTGCGAGCAAATTTACACAATACATAACATACACAAAATAATTAACAGGCTGTTCCCTGAGGTCATTTCTAATTTTTTTCTGGAAACTTTTCTCTCCACTGTATAAACTTAGGTGCAGCTAGAATTATATGTTCCAGAACTTTTAAGGGTCATCCTGGGCATTTGTAGGGATACTAAGAGCCCATATTCGAATTTTGTATTCCCTACTATAGTGTGCCCCTCCTTTGTTTGGGTAGTACTATAGATCCGAGACTGCCAGGTCGTTACCCATCATTTTGTGACATAAAAATGTTAAACTATTTACATATTCAGAACCCTTATGGTAATATTGTGTTTTCAACTACCTCAACGAGCCAAATTGCCTGTAGGTGTAACTTGCGTCCATGTAGGCTCGCTAACAGTTCCACTTAACCGTGGTTCGCTGCGGCCTTTACTGTGTGCCATTCTGTATAGATTTTCCTTCTCAGCTTGGGAGTTTGCACAGGTTGGTGGCTCACCAGGCCCCACACCGCCATCTTACGTAGGCCCTCCTCAGGCGTCTGTAGAGCTTTGACGCTGCCTTTCCGTGTGACAAGGAGCTTAGTAGGGAATCCCCATCTGTATCGGATGGAGTTGTTCTTGAGGATATCAAGCACTGGCTGGAAAATTTGCGTCTCCGAAGCGTGGCCGCACACAAATCTGCAAATATTTTTACTGATGTATAGTCCTCTGGCGGCTGGGTCCTGTTCCTGCTGGCTCAGCAATACATTGTGACACTGTGTCTGGCAGATGTTTGGGTTTAGGGACCCTATGTACCCGGTCCACTAATAGCGTGTCTGGGGCATAATCATTTGGCAGACCTCTGACATAGAGCGTCAGGTCCGGTGGTAATACTGTTTCGGGGACCCCTCTGAGGCAAAGATTATTTTGGCGTGCCCTGTCTTCCACATCCATAAGCTTCATCTCCATCTCCTCTACCTTCTGCTCCAGTGTTTGGACATGGTCTGCCATATTGTTGTGGGCAGAGGCATATTCATCCATTTTGGATTCCATATGCGTGGTGTGCTGCCCCAAGTCTTGAATGTCTTTCCTGAGGTCGGCTACTGATGCCTGCCACGAGGATATCAATTTGGTGGATAGGTTATCGAGTGCTTGTTGGAGGTGAGCTGTTGTGAGTTGTGTGAAGGATTTCTGGTATTCAGGGGTAGAGGCTGGACTACCAGTCCCTGATTCCCCACAGCCATCTTTCCCCGCGGACCTCGTGGTCAGAGCATTCTGTGCCGGTTTTTGGTTAAAGAAGTTCAGTTTCTCAGCCCTGGCACTGCTTTTTTTTTGCCTTGGGTTGCGACATAGTCAGATCCCACACTGCCCTCCTTATTCTCTGGCTCTGATGTTTTGAATTAACGCCAATTTCAGAGCCCTAGTGCCGAAGTGAGAATCTAGGGTTCCATTCCGATCGGCGGTTTAGCCATGCCCCCGTTATACTTGATTTTCAAAGTTTTATTAAATGGTACAAATTCCAGAAATTATCTTTTAAATGAGAAACATTATATAGTACAATTATATTTTAGCATCTTAGTTCTACAGCCACCCATTATTAGCCCACCGTTTCATATTTTTGCCGTACCCTAATTAATGTTTAAACGCATCTTGAAAGCAAAATCAGACAATGCTCTGGTCCATAAAACTGTAAACTGTGGTTGCCTGTTCGAATAGTTGGAAAGGAGGGGAAATTAGCAGCAGGACATGTTATAGTACTCTGTGTGTAGCTAATATACAACATACACTTCACAAAAGTAAAATCTGTAGCTCTAAAGTGTGTCTTATACAAAGTTACTTACTAAAAAGGAAAAACAATTTAAAAAAAAAAAAATTCGGTTACTGTGCCCCACTTAAACTGTGATTTATAAAGAATGTACCTGTCTCATGCATTCTTTTGGAGAGCCAAAAGTCTCAGAACTAGACCAGGATGGAATATTATTATGGTTTACATCACTAGGCACCAGCAATCAGAAAATTATAGTCACTTATTCCTAAAGAAACTAACAAAAATCACGAAGAAATTATACAGACCTTTTAAAATTGTAAGAAAAGAATACATGGGAAGAGAAGGAAACAAGGAAGTATGTGATAAAAGGCCAAAACCAATAAGGAATCACTGAGGGAACTAAAATGTAAATCAAGTTTCTCTAATTAAATTCTTTTTAGTGCCAAAACCACAACTGTACTATGCGCCAGCCAATACTTGCATGCAACGTACATCTAAAAGATGTAGGTGTCACCAGTAGATACATCAAATATTAAGATACAAACAAGAACGAATGCGTGTTAAGCATCCATCATGGATGGGAAATTTGGCAAAACATTTAGTGCTGAACCCCACACATTTACCTGTATGTATTTAAAGAATTAAAGAGCCCATTGGGAAATTACAAATAAATACAAACGGACAGTTTAATCGGCTAAACTTGAAGACAACATATACAATTTCAACATCTACAGATTGTAAATAGCTCTTAATGCATCACATATGATTTCTGAAGCACATAAAGATTTCTGCAACATACTGTGTAGGCTGAATATAATATTTGGTAATGAGCATAGTTAGGCGTTTTGTTTGAGAGCAAAACGAATGTTAGAAACAGAGGTTTACATTTCTCCATAGATAAGGCAAATCAAAGTACACACCCAGCCACTACGTGCAAGCTGGTCATAAACGAACAAGAAAGGAGATAAAAGCTATGAACTGTACCCACTGACACAAAAACTATTTCCAAGGTGACTATCATAAAGTGACCATAATTATCATACACAGTCTATATATATATATATATATATATATATACATATATACACACATAGCTTATATACACTATTTCCTTCCAGCTAGACCTGTAAGTTACTGTAACTTTATCAGGAAAAAAAATAGTCAAAAAAAAAAAAAAAGAAACTGTTCATAAATGTTTAAGAGGGCATTCCAGTTCAAAATACATAAAAACCAAAATATCCCCCAAAATCCTCTGACTTTCAAACCCAAGTAAAAAACGTGAGGCTAATTGCAAACAGAATTGTAAAATAGATAGCAATGGGTGTGCACATACAATGCTACGGTTTCTGTTAAAATATGAAACGCATGTACTACTCTTGTAGACTACTTCCTAACATTGCCTTTTATTCACTATGTAAGCAGGCACACCACAGTTTAATGCAACAGTTGGCACATTACTGGCCGTAGAATCTGAGGGGGTGGCAACAATCACAGCAGAAAAACTGTGGCAAGACAGGTTTCAGATTTTCATATTTTGCAAAAGTTTCCTTTAATTCTACAAAAACAAAAGTTACCAGCATGGGTTTTTTGAACCCTCTGTGTCAATTTTTTTTTTTTTTTTTTTAAAAAGACCGGGTCAAATCTTAATGAATTACAATATTACTATGATGAAATATTACACTTTGTGATTTAGAACATTAAAGGACCACTATAGGCACCCAGACCATTTCAGCTCAATGAAGTGGTCTGGGTGCCAGGTCCATCTAGGGTTAACCCTGCCTGCTGTAAACATAGCAGTTATCAGAGAAACTGCTATGTTTACATATGGGTTAATCCAGTCTCTAGTTGCTGTCTCATTGGGTGGTGGTGGTGGTGGTCGTGGTGTGTGTGTATGTGTGTGTTTATTTGATCCTGAGGAAAGTCCCCAAAGGACTGAAATGTTGATCGCTGGTTTGTTTTTTGTTTTTTAACCTATTTACAATAAATTTTGACTTTTTATTCACCGTGAGTATACATACACACACACTTTAACCTACAGGGATATTCACTAAAGTGAAAATTAAAAGTGAATTTCAGTTTTAAGGCCATAGTAACCAAATTAAAAGCACTGCTGAATTTTTCCAATTCTGGCATTTAAAATTTACTATGAATTCTCACTTGAGTAAATAACCCTGCTAATAGATGATACCTAGGAACTACGTTATTTCATTTGTGAGCCAACTCAAAGCTTTAGTAGATGTAAATGTATACACTTAGAATATATATGCCCATAATAAATAGTTCTTAATTAGGTTCTGTCTTTATCTGGGTGGGTGCAGAATAGAACAATACCAAAGCATGTTAACAGCTAGATAATAGCACAAATAGCTTTTTAACATTATAAACTCTGTTGTATTGTGTGCTTTAAAGTAGGTCTGGACAACTCATATGTGAAATTTAAGCCCTAAAGGTTTGTAGTGGTGTATTGATCTCTAGGGAAGTATAATTTCCCAGCTCTGGGATAAAGATATGTACATATCCCAGCAGGAGAGCATTACATGACATGTGCTAAATTGTTCAAAATACTCAATTTAGATTGCAACCTATTATTTTCAAATGGTAAAGTGTAAGGTCTAAATTGATATTGAGCAGTGTTCTCATTAACCTACTGTTCTTGTAACATTTTATAATTGTCTAATTTATTGTTAAAATTTCCCACTTTTATAATATTGTAAAGAACTGGGGGATAAGTTAGCGTTATATAAATGTCAAAAAATAAATAAAAAAATAATGATAAGATTGCAAAAAGTGTATTAGCTCAAACAGAGTTTGCAGCACAATCCTACATGCACAATTCACCTCGGCACTAGATAATATGAGCACATATATACAATGCAATGCAAGGATTGTTCATTCCAATAGAACAAAGTAGAAGGTCCACAATATAGGAAAGAAAAAAACAAAATAAAACTTTTTGGTCAAGGCCCTGTCCCATGACGTCTACCATGTTCCCTCTTGTGGCCCTCAGGAAATGAAATTTAGTTGTGTAAGTGCTCAGAACCATTCAGGTATTCAGAAAGCTCATAATGTCTGCAGCCAGATGAGAAATATATAATCCTTTGGTTTAAAATAGTTCATCGGATTAACTTCGTCTTTGCATTCCAAACCATAAACATTTTGCATGCTATTGTGATAATCATGTAAAGTTAGAAGAAAATTAAAATTAAAAAATATATATATATACACACACACACTCTTATCTATTATCTTCTATATAATTTATATATGAAAAAAAAAAAATACATGGCAGCACTCATGAATATTTGTAGCAAAAAAATAAAGTGTTAGGTAGATCAATGTTTCAGTCCATAACGGCTTTTTTCCTTACGGACTAAAATGTTGCATCTGTAGGTTATTATGAAGTAAAGTATGAGATACATTTTTGCTACAAACAACTGTGACTGCAGCCATTTTTTGACCTTAACAAGCGTCTGGGCAATATATGTTAAAGAACCACTATGGTGCACTATATAGTCCTTAGGTCCCTCGGGGCCCCCTTCAGCCACTTACCTTAATCCAGGGCCGGGCTCCCTCGGCGCTGGTGACCTCTCCTCCCCCTCCGAAGTCAGTTCCCGAGTGGAGCCGAATGCGCATGCGAGGCCTGAGAAACCTTCCACAGGAAAGCATTACTCAAGGCTTTCCTATGGACGTTTTGCGTGCTCAATGCGATTTTTGCATTGGGCGTCGCAGAAGCACCTCTAGCGGCTGTCAGGAAGACAGCCACTAGAGGTTCGATTAACCCTGCAATGTAAACATAGCAGTTTCTCTGAAACTGCTATGTTTACAGCTGCAGGGTTAAAACCTGGGAGACCTAGGGTTCTCAGAGTACTACAACCTCCAAGTAGAATGGTGCTGTCTGCACAATAAGCCTTGCAACGATGCAAAGCTATTGAAATGCTTAAACTAACCCTTATATATATATATATTGATTTATGATTAAGAAGCAGAGCACATAATTTAAGATGTAAATGTGAGCATTGAATTTGCTGCCATAGTGGGAAATCTTACCAATATACCTTGGCTCAGACAGAAATTTATGACATGCAGGGAAAGATCTAAATAAGCTTCTAGTCGATCACTTGGGCTGCATACCTATCTCTCTAAACATCAGGCAGAGGAATGTAGCACATTGTTGTTAAAGATGGATTTACTTTAGTCAAGGACTGCTGCACAGGAAGGAGGTGGAGCAATTGGTTTTCATGCTGCTTTTATGAAGCCTGACCTGGTGCAGGATAAGAGTCTGGAATCAAGTGGAGGCACACAATGTTAGATACCGCTTTTCCACTGCAAGTGTCTGTACCAGAGGGTGCGAACTGGGTCCTCTACTTTTTGTAAACATAAACACAGCTTGAGCTTTCTGCAACAGACAAATCCCAGGCTTGCTGACATCTACACTAGAAGATTTCTGCATTATGTTAATCCCAAGAATACTATGGTTCTATGTGCGTTCATACAGAGACTATAAATATAGACCTTCTACCTGTATACCACATGCAATATACACGGAGTTCATGCATAGCTGTCTCACAAAAACAATGGTTCTTAAACCAAGACAGGCGCTTAAAAGGGACATTTGTTTATTCCTGAATCCTATACGGCCACGTCTCTCAAATTGCTTTTGCAGAGGATGCTGGTGCTTAAAAAGCAGATATATCTGTCTTTTAATGGATAGTTGCCTTCCTGAATTGTCCAAGTAGAGCTTGAAGACAGTCTATGTCTGATGTATCATTAATAAGTTGTCTGTATGAAAGGCACATAGGGTTAGGTTAAAAAAATTTAAATAAAGTACAATCAGAATTTATAAAAAATCTCACAAGTCCAGTAACCAGACGGTTTTTCCTTTACACATCAAGAATTCACACTTAGCCAATGGAAGCCTTTCACTTGCACAGTTCTTAATCCAAGCACATACTTTAATAATTCACCATAGACAATTACTAGAGATGTTACATGTTCACTTTTGCTAATCTCATTGTATATACAAAAAGCATACAAACATTCTAATGCATGATTACAAAGAAGGAGCTAAGTAGGTACTAGTGCAAAGGCCTACTTCACTAGCAAGGTAATGTAGGCATTTTCTATTTCTGGTGCATAGGCCTTGTTCTTTAAAACCACAGTAACAAGTCAAAAGAGTATTTACTATAATTTTTATCAAAACAAATTTAAGATGGCACTGTAAACACAATAACTGCAACAATTCCATGCCCGAAGTCCAGGGTCTCTGCTGTGGCTCAGAGTTAGCCAGTCCTACTCCAGGGGGCTGTGACAGAGCAGCACTCTCCACCTATCATCCAAAAGTGGAGAGACGATAGTCCACTTCCTCAGTAACAAAGTCGCAGGAGAGCTGCAGGGCATATGGTGGCCTTAAAGCCCTCTTTTTTTGTGAAACGTCTCAGAATCAGTTTTAGTGAACCTGGGAGGATGCGATTTTTGTGACCTATCAACTACAATGAGCTGTAGTGGCTATGCTGCTTAGAATGCCCTTTTAAGTGTGGTGTAAGAGCTGCAATGAACCCTGCTAAATTAGCAATTATAGTATGTTTAGTTTACCTTGATTAAAAAAAAACAAAAAAAAAACATACATTAACACACTTGTCACATTTAGCTAGTTGATTTAACACTAGGCTCCTCCACGGTATGCACACACTGCATCACTACCCAATACGACCACTCACTTATTTAAAGTTCAGGGATGGTGGTTTATAAAAGTCTATTTGGCACCCTGTGTAGGGCATTTGTCTCATCTACATACTCACTGTTAATTGCGCTGTAAGGTCTGCAGAAACACGGTCTATTTTTAGGAGGGGGGAGGGGGGCAGGAGAGGTAAAACAACCCTGCAACTTAACTGAAGATATAAAGTCAATATTTATTTTGGCAAAAAGGTTGTAAGTCAGTGAAACACATTTTTGTTGCAGCATGAAGGATTGTGTGTTTACCCTCTCCCCCTCTCCAGTTATGTTTTACTGCTAAGGAGGGGAAGGTTTAGAACAAGTTTGTCCTCACAGTTTTGTCCTGAGGGTGAGGTCATGCAGGCATTACAATTGTTTTGAATAGTAGACCTTTTAGGATATAGAACAAGATGCCAGCACTCAGACCTAAATACAACACTGATCATGCACAGAATTCCTAATGGGAAGAACCCGTGAAGAAAAGCTTCTGACCCTCTTTAGAAGCTATGGATATGATAATTGACTGAATCCCAAAACTAAATACTAATAAATCTCATAGTAATTTGTGTTTCAACTGTACTAAGTGAATTTTGAAGTGGGTTTGTTTAAATAAAATAATTTGCAATGTTCTAAAAAGAATCATACACGAACGGCTGTTTTTAGGTTGTCACCTATAAAAGTTTGTAGAAAAGAGCAACCATTTGGTCACACCTTAATGCATTTTTAATCTGGGTCATATGGTCCTACAGAGAGAAAAATATATTTTGGCTGAACAGCAACTGAAAGCAGCTCTGTCATTTTAGTTTTTTTTTTTTTTTATATATTATGCAAACATTTCCAAAGGAGATATCTCTAGTCAGGATTTGGTGGCTGCTGGGTGCAATCCAGCTGGGTGCTGAAGCTATCCCTTGCAACTACTACCATCTTAATCTGGAATTTCCCTTCCACTCCTGCTGCTTCATCTACCAGCAGCGTCACTAGTACTATAGTCTTGCACATGCGCTAAAGTACAACACTGAGAACTATGGAGGATCCCGCAAGACCGTGTGAGTATCCACAGATCACATTTCATTATAAGAAAGACTATGTCTGAACCCCACAGCTGCTATGATTGGGCAAAAGTGGAGCTTCGTCTTTTGTCAACCTCAGGCTTTGTCTTATAGAGTCTTTGGATTACGTTGGAATTTCAATGAAATTTCAAAGCAGTCAGCATTAGTATTTCAAAAAAGATTGTATCTTTAGGAAATGCTAATAGGTGACAGAGCAGCTTTTATATGAATAAAATTACTCATGTGGTATAAGAAAAGAATACTCAACATAGGGCCTGTATAAGACATTAAACACCAAGAGACGAGAAAACAAAAGCCTAACAATGACAGGTCAACAAAAATGGGAAATTACATCCAAGAACCAAAAAGGTAGGCAATTGTTAAAATCAAATGTATTATAGCTTGGAGGATTACTTCTTTATTAGATGTCTTTCGAGCCAGACAAACATATTAAAAATGTATAAAACACATTTTATTTTTTTAGACATACAGCGTGCTTTAGAGAAGTAGAGAATCAAAACAAACTATACCGTGTCTCATTTCCTTTCTTGGTTTACATGCCTTTGGCCAATAAACACTTATTTGGTCACTTTATTTGAAGGGGAAGGACGGTACATGGGATATGTATTTTCTATGTTAAAATGAGTTGTGACCTTGAAGCAGCCTGCGATTACTTTTACCGAGTGCAAGGATTCTTTGCAAACAAAGCTTCCTCACCACCCCCTCAACATTTTAACCAAGAACCACTACAAACAAAATCATGGTCCTGGAGAAGGATATTAAACTCATAAGATAAAGACCTTTTTTTTGTATTGAGGAGGAAATCAAGGAAAGTAGGAACAGGAAGGAATTACCACATTATCAGGTTGAAACCATTCTCAATTAACATTTTGAAACATAACCCTCTAGCAGTTCCACTCTGCTTGCTACACAGACAATAAGGTTTCCTGGAGGCACACATGCTTATAAAGCAGTAACATTTACCTTTGAAGTGTAGTGTTTTGAACTGCTATGGAAACCATAACGGCAGAGTTCCTGGGAGTACAGGAATTTCAGTCAACATGTAAATGACATGCATTGTAATTAAATGGTCTTACTAGAGACCTCATGCCAGTGCTTTTGAAGCAGAGTTGTTTTAAAACCACATTTTCGTAATGACTACATTCCTAGGTATCCCGACGAGAAAGATTTAGCTCTAACCATATAGTATTACAGTTTAGGAGCAAGTAAGAATCTGTATATACTGTTCACCGGACAATAAAAAGTCAAGGTACCCTTGCTCCACAAATTTTATTGCTGCTACCCAAGTTGGCTTTATCTAGGTCTGTGTAACGAACACATGAACACTAGTTAGATCCAAAAATGCGAACAATGATTTCCTTGAGTGGATGACAAATAATAGGGTTACAGATTTTTTTGCAAAATTAAATTTAATAATCTTTTTAAAAACTGCTTCTGTATTTATAGTTTTCTGTATTAAGAGAATCCTAGTTTGCCTATTGAGAAGGAAGATATCATGTTCATTAACTTGGTGGATGTACATCTAGATACATAAAGAATTACAATCTCAAATACACGTGCATTTGTAAGTATCACAGCTCTTTGTAAGTCTTTAAAACAAAAAATAAAGTTATATCCTACAGGGCCAAGAATCCACTGGGCAAAAGACAGCCTCTTCTTGCAAATTCCTTCTTGCCAGCACAGTAAACAAGTGTGGCCTATTTCAGCCATCAAGCCCTAATTGCTCAATTAGGTTCAGATGTTTTGTCAAAAGGCTCTCAGGCAGCACCCCCATTTTAAAAGTTGATTCTTTCAAGGACACAGAGCACAGTCCTACAACGTTCCTAGTCTTCCTTGAAATCAAACAGCTTTAAAAAGGGACACTCCACTGCCAAAATAAAAAAATAAAATAAAAGGTTACTGTTTGGTAGATACCAAAATGAAAATGTGCATGTGTTTAATTATGGAGATCTAAAAACAACTTGGAAATCCTGCATTTCTTGTCTGCTGCCTTTGCAAACCCTCCCCTTATAACCGCGCCCAGACTTTCTGTTGCTGTCCAATCACACACTTCCCAATGCACCTTCCCAATGATCAGCATTTGACAAAGATCTGGAAGGTGTTGCGAAACGCATCATGAAAAAGACTAAATTACTGTTCGGAGGCAGCTGCAGCAATCGGAGTGGTTTGTACTAAAGATTCTGAGGCCAACACATGCTGGATCGTATAGATACTTGGCTTTTCCTTCTTGTCTTTAAATTTTGGATTTTTACATTTGTTTTATCTTAATGTTCAATAAATACTTATTTAAAAGTAAGAAAGTTTCAGTCTGACACTATAAATCAAAGAGGATACCTCCAATGCCCTCAAAGTGGCACTCAATCCACTCCTATAGCTAGTTTAATATTATTTAAACAAATAACAAAAAAGTGAAAAATCAAAAGAAGCCTGAGGGCAGCACGCCTACTTCCGTCCCCATCTCTATTTCCGGCAAGATAAAAATAAAGATGAAAGGAAAACAAGATGAATAATTGAATAAACAGATCATTCAAAGCAATATGGGGAAGGAAAAAGTTTAAAATGCTCTTGGAGCTTTGCTCAGTTTCAACACAAACAATCAATTGTATAGATCAGATGGGCCATGGTGTTCTATTGAGGGAAGCACATTTGGATGTATATTTTTGGATGTTACTGTTCTGGAACATATCAAAATACAGAGACTTGCTCTGAGCTACAACAAGGTCCAACCCTCCTCCTGCTAAGATAAATGTGTCTTTATATAGACACAGCCTCAGAGTAACTGCCAGGACCACCATGCTAGACACATAAAATACAGCTACACCATACTTAATAATAACCAGAAAACCCAAAACTCTCTATTAAGAGCTTCCTTTTAGTATTTGATGAGGGGAAGATGCCATTAACCATTTTACGATCATATCAGATTTAGATTTGATATATGGTAGACTGAAGAGAAAACAATATATTTATATACAGGTATTTCAACTATGCTCAACTTCGCTTAATCAAAATGCAGGTAATTAAGTTATTACATATTACTCACAAACCAATAATTAAATTAATCAGTGTGTGCAATAGCATTTTCCCTTCATTATTCAATCCACTCCTGCTTGGATTACATCAACCTTTTATATGTGCCAGTCCTGGGTGGGCAAGCAATAGTATAGTGATAATGGGGGGAAGTTACACAGACAGACAGACAGAATTAAACAGGAAGCAAACGATGTCCATTAACCTTTACTAAAATGCCCTCTAATGTTTTATGGTAACTAAGCAGACCCTATGCATACATTCAATTTAGGTTTAAATATCACAGTGGTTTTCTTAGAGGGCTGGGGAGGGACAGGGACACAATGCCTTATGGTATGCATATCAAGATCAGTTAAAGTTAAATAAATAGTTCAGAGGAAGCCAAAGGTTGGCGCCATGTTAAAGACATGCCTGTTTTTCCCCAAGCAGAAAATCTGTAACAATTAAACATGAACTGCCTGGTTCTTTTATGTACATAAAACCTGATATCTAAGCAAATGCATAAAAAAAAAAGAAAAAAAAGAAAAAAAAGAAAAAGAAGAAAAAGAAAAATATGCAACATTTTGCTTTTGTTATTCAAAGGAAACCGAATAAACTACCCACTATTGGGCATAATAGTGATCAATCCATCTAGATAGATTAGTCACAAAATACAACATTTTGGCACTGAAGACCATAGGCATCATTTATTTTTCTTTGCAAACAAACTAAACAAAAAGCTCCCATAGAGATTAAACAGGGGAGAGGGAGCAAGGAGGACAATTTGGCCTTACCCACCACTTCTTGTGCATGACAATAGATAAGACAGTAAAATAAATAGTGTAACAATAAAGCACCCAAAAAGTTAATCACTTTTTTTTGGTTCAGTCTTTTATGAGCCCACTAACTAGATGTTATAGAGATCGTCGAGCAGACTTTTTTAATGTAATTCTTTCTTCTATACAAGGTAACACCACCTGGTGATTCCTTTACTTTACCTTCAAACAAAACATAACCTTAATATAAACATGTCCCATTAGATTCAGTAACGAATGAAATACAATAAAAAACAAACTACATTTTGACAAACTGTGCCGCACACTATCAGTAGATTTACACAGACCTATCATAAACAAATAAAAAAAATTTAAAAGCTTCAATTTTAGGTTAAATGTCTGGAACTTAGTGCAGTGGGCCACTACATTGAGATGACGTTTTAAACATGTATGCCATGATACACAAAAAGGTGATTGGTGTCTGGTTCCAGATTCAGTCATGGATTTTCATAAACAAAGTAGTAAAACGTTTATAGTTATATGTAAGGCACCATTCAAATACAAGCACATCCATGAAAGCATGTCGTATATAGTCTCATGTAGTACACATCAAGAAGTACAGCGCAGGGAAAAATGAAAACGTATACATATTTTTTACAGTAAAACATTTAGGACGCAAGCGTTCTTTTGGAATCTCGGACCTTATTCTTTGAAGTTAATGGATAAACCAAATCCTGGGCCTTAACACCTACCAATGTGACACCATTCACATTACAGAAGACAAAAAGGGACCCCTCAATTATTATCATACACAATTGCAAAATTCTATATAATTAGATAAGAACACACTTTACACCTTAATATTCCATATCCAACAGCACATCCTCAAATGAAAAGAAATCAACTCAATAAGAAAAGTGAAAATGTGCTTGTTACTAACTCTGCTCGTGTTATCTGCATACTCACTGCAATGTGCCATGGATTCCTCAACTTTGCTTCATCACGTGTGCTGATGATGCCTTCTTTGCATTTGTAAAGGCCCTTCAGCAGCTGTGCTGATTCAACCACAGAGCAATGATTTAAGCCTGCAGCCCAGCTGGACTTCCAACAGAAGACTGCTTTACAAAATGTAGTAAGACTATTATTGTCAACCAAAGCATTCTCTCCCCTCTTTCACCCTCCCAAATATTCTGCATTACATTAGCAGGCAATTCTTTAGAAAATCTCAAAGTCGACTCTAATGAACATTTTAGCAACTTGTGAAGCCATGCAGAAGCATCAATGCGCACATATTCCAATCCAGGGTTTAAGAATGACAAAAGGCTTCTTGAGCAGGAAACCAACGGCAAACACTTGGTGCGATAGAGATGTCATGATAAGATGCAATGAACTAAACTGCACAGGCCCTTTTACTCAAAATGGCAAAAGGTTTCATTTTGGCTTTTGAATTTCACACAATAGCAAACTTAATACATGATAGAGGCAGATATAAATTGAATGGAAAAACAGAAGGATCCTGGTTGCAGTAATTTTGGGTCAGCAGTATATTTAACAAATGCAAAACCAGAACACCTTCGGTTCACGTGAATGGAAACCGAAATCAGCAGCCTGCAGTCCAAGCTTATAACTAGTGACATTACTATGTGTGCTATATAACTTTCAATATGATCTTAGTCAATCCAATGCTTTCCCATAGGAATTGTGCATGTGTGGGAAAATGCCATGTTGCACCAGTCAGCATCTTCTCATAGACATGCATTGAATCAATTTATCTCTATGGGGAACGTTCAGCACCTCCATGTAGAGCACTGTGCAGCACTGACCCAGGAAGCACCTCTAGGGGTCATCAGAGCGACTGTCACTAGAGGTGCACCTAGGCAGCAATGTAAGCACTGTCTTTTGCAGTGTTTACATTAAAGGCCTGCATGGACATGCTATAGAGACCACAGCCACTACATTATGCGGAAGTTGTTTTGGTGGCTATAATGTACCTCTAATGTAGCAGTGTAAGTACCATAAATACTACAACTCCTGGTAATAGTAAGTTTAAAAAAATAATATAAATAAATCATAGGTCTCACACCATCTTCCCCCCACCCAGATTTTTAGCATACAGATATAACAAGGTAATTTAATTGTGTATTTCCTAAACCGAATATTGTGTTCAGCTACAATTTCTGAGTACAACGATACCGTAAAAGTGTGAAGCTACAGTGCCATAAAAAAAAAAAATCAAAAAAAAATAAATTACCATTTTTATTTTTACAGTTAGAATTTGGATTAATGGATTTGATGGGACTGATTGTTTGGTTCTTCAAATGATCCCATGGAGGCTTAGAATTTGTGAATTTAATGGAGCTATGTCTCATTTTGAGTATTCTAGTATTTGCTAATTCAAACTATCTCTCAGCTTAATGAAGTGGTCTGGGTGCCAGGTCCAGCTAGGGTTAACCCATTTTTTCATAAACATAGCAGTTTCAGAGAAACTGCTATGTTTATGAATGGGTTAAGCCTTCCCCCATTTCCTCTAGTGGCTGTCTCATTGACAGCCACTAGAGGCGCTTGCGTGCTTCTCACTGTGATTTTCACAGTGAGAGCACGCCAGCGTCCATAGGAAAGCATTGTAAATGCTTTCCTATGTGACCGGCTGAATGCGCGCGCAGCTCTTGCCGCGCGTGCGCATTCAGCCGACGGGGAGGAGAAGAGGAGGATCGGAGGAGGAGAGCTCTCTGCCCAGCGCTGGGAAAAGGTAAGTTTTAACCCCTTTCCCCCTTCCAAGCCGGGCGGGAGGGGGACCCTGAGGGTGGGGGCACGAGTATGTTTTCCTGGCACTATAGTGGTCCTTTAATAATGGGCTAACACAGCGGTTCCCAAACTATGTGCTCACCAGGCACATGATTATAGCACTGGGAAAATATTACTGCTGAACAAGGGCCCGGTCGGGTGTCGCAGTCCTTTAAGACTGCGACCGTGCCCTGTAACCTTGGCCGGCTGGGAGGAAGTGACAGCCTGTCACTTCTTCCCAGCGTCATGCCAGAGGGAGAGGAGCACGAAGAGCTACTCCAGACCCCTCACTACCACCAGGAGCAGCAGGACTCCAAGCTACCCTGCTGGACACACAAGGTAAGCGAACTGGAGGGTGGCTGGAGATATTAAAAATATCAATTGAGTGTATGTGAGAGTGTGTGTGTGTGTATGTATGAGTGTGTATGTATAAGTGTGTGTTTCTTTGTTAAGATGAACTTGAGAGCCCAGTTTAAATGAGAACTTTATGTGGGTTTATATACAGGATATATATGTGTGTATGTACATATGTCAGTGTGCTTGTGTGTCACTGTGTGAGCACACATTTGTATGTCAGGATATGCGTCTGTATATGTGCATCTGTGTGCCATTGTGTGTGTTTTTATGTCAGTGTGTGTATCTGTATCAATGTTTGTGTGTATATGTTGGTGTATGCGTGTGTGTGTGTGTGTGTATTTTTTAAAAGGCCAATTTCTAGAAGTTAAGGGCAGCTTTACAATATATTGACTGGCATAAACTCTTTAGTGAAAAGAACACTGAGGATAAATGGAACATCTTCCAACAAATATTAGAAAGGTACATTGGGTAATAAATATAAAAGAAACAATTTGAAACCAATGTGGCTTAGTAGAGAAGTTAAACAAGAGATTAAAAATAAGAAAAGGGCATTTAAATCAGACAAATCCAATAAAAGATATAAAGAAGACAATAATGCGTGTAAAAAGGCGATTAGATTTGCTAAATTTTAAAATGAGAAAATGATAGCCAGAGATCAAAACCAGCCCCAAAGCATTCTTTAACCCCTTATGGACCACACTTCTGGAATAAAAGGGAATCATGACATGTCACGTGTCCTTAAGGGGTTAAGTACATAAATTCAAAAAAAAAAAAATTAAGTGTAGGTACACTAAAAACTGGTATTGGGGTTAGTTAATGAGGACCAGGAAAAGGCAGAAATTTTAAATAACTATTTCTTCTCCGTATATATTAAGGAAGAACCCATGGCAACAGATGTGCAAATGATTGCTGCTAAAAACTTGTAGAATAATTGTAATTGGTTAACTCAAGACACGGTGCTGCAGCAACTAAAGAAAGTTAATATAAACAAAGCTCCAGGGCCTGACGGTATTCATCCACGAGTACTTAAGGAACTAAGTGTAGAAATAAGTGAACCTCTGTTTTTAATCTTTCAAAATTCTTTTCTTTCAGGAAGCGTTCCGGAGAATTGGAGGAAGACAGATGCGGTTCCTATATTCAAAAAGGGTTCAAAATCATTGCCTGGAAATTATAGACCTGTGAGCTTGACTTCTGTGTCTGGGAAAATATTCGAAAGGTTATAAAGGGATAATATTCAAGAATTCCTTGAGAAGAACATGGTTATCAGAAAAAAAAAAAAAAAAGGAAAGTTTTTTTACTGTAAGAACAATAAGGATGTGGAATTCTCTGCCTAAAGAAGTGGTTTTATCAGAGTCCATACAGATGTTCAAACAGAATATTCAAGGATATAATTTTTTAATTTAGGGTAATAACTGCTTGATCCAAGGATAAATCTGACTGCCATTTTGGGGTCAAGAAGGAATTGTTTCCCTAGTTTGTTGCAAAATTGGAAGTGCTTCAAACTGGGTTTTTTTGCCTTCTTTTGGATCAACAGCAAAAAAACAAATGTGAGGAAGGCTGAACTTGATGGTTGCAAGTCTCTTTTCAGCTATGTAACTATGTATGTGTCAGTGTCTATATGAATTTGTGTGTATGTATGTATGTATGTATGTATGTCATAGTGTATGTGCCTACATCCAAGCAGTCATACACCAGCACAACATACAAACACACTCCTGGAATCTAACACAAATACTTCACATAAATGTACATCGGCATTTAAAAGTGAACATTACTTTCAAACACACCCCTGTATTAAAACACTAAAACTATATTCAAGCACCTCTTCAAACACCAACACTGTACATTACACTATAGCGGCAGTAAATGCCGCAGCACTGTACAGATATACAACCTAGAAATTTTGACTTGGGGTGCCTTGGAAAAATATTTAAATATTAATTGAAATATTAAGGGCGCCTTGAACCTAAAAGGTTTGGGAACCACTGGGCTAACAGGTCGATATATTATAGATATCCACCACCAACTATATATTGGCTACTACATGCTGTTTCATGTCCCATTTTGGAGAACTCTAGCAGGTTGCTTGTTCAAACTACCCAACAAATACACCTCAGAGTATTTTAAATAGTATAGTTTGATCCTTATTTTGAGGCCTTTTTTCTGGCCAGTTTGTACCAAGTGTAGTGGGAATAAGTGATTTTCAGTCTTTTTCACACACTGAGATTTTCTTGCACATTTTGATATCCTCGTGTGTGCTAAAGTAGTGTAACACCTCATATGTCTCTCAGCTATGAGCTATGTCTTCTGAGTACAGCAATACCCTCATGTGTACCTTTGCCAGGTATGTTGATGTTTAAGGGACAAATATGAGAGACAGCAGCCATTTCAGGTTTTTTTTTCTCCAAACTTTACATTTTGATGCTAGGTCCATGTCTTATTTTTGGGCAATCTAACAGGTTGCTTGTTCAAACTACCCCACAAAGGCATACCATATTGTAACCTCAGGGTATCTCAAATAGAATATTTTGATCCTTATCGTGAGACTATTTATTTGCTACCAAGTGTAGCGGGAATTAGTGTTCTTTCTAACATTTTACAGCATATAAGCAGCCCATGATTGCAAATTATCCCACATCTATTGTTAAAAATAAGCAGCTCATCAATACAAAGTATGAACAAGGGCATACTAGTTGCTGTCCAAGGGGGGATATTTGGCGTAAATTTATCAGTGAGTAAATTAGTTATCACTAATTTTATCACTAGCAGCATACATAGTATCTCTCCTATCCGTCTCTCTCTACCTCATAACTCATACATAGGTGGAGGGAGGTGGATCAGATGTTCCAGCAGCACTGTGACTAGCTGTCACATCGATTACATGGTCTCGAACAACGAGGTACCAGCAACAGCATTAACCCCACGATCACAGCAACTGCAGTGATCTGGCATTGATCTTTGTACATGACAGTATTATTTCATCAGTGGTCCTCTTGCCACGCATTGCTATAACGGAATAATTCCGTCAGTAGTCCTTATGGGATGTTTGACTAGGGAGGAAATAAATGTAAAAAAAATTCAAATTACAATTTAAAGGGTCAGTCTAAGCCCCCAAACCACCTTAGCTTATGAGCATGGTGTACAGACCATGCCGCTCCTGCAGCCTCACTGCTTAATTCTCAACCATTTAGGAGTTAAATAACTTTGTTAATGCAACCCCAGCCACATCTCCCATGGCTGTCAATCAAACAGAGCCCTTACACTTACATAAAAGACAGAAAACATATCTCCATTTTATGTGTCAATAACAGAGTGTTTACTTTAAGTCTAGCCCTAGCTCCCTGCTCAAGACAGAATAAGAGTAAATTGTTGGCTAATGTTGACATAAAGCATTGTTCCCTACCAGCAGCTTTTGGTGTGTGATACAATAAGTATCTCACATAAATAGACAGACTAATATCTATTATTTTATGTATGCTTTAATACCTTCCAAAATGGTTTTTGGATATAATCTCTAATAAGAATTATATTTTATATTATGCGCCCTGTATTCACAATGCTAAAAAGAGCAGATCAGCAACTTTTATTTTACAGAACCTTCATAGCATATCATAGCTAGTATTTGTCTATAATTTTCTGCAAAGCCTTCTAAGTAGTAATCCTGTTACCATGGTCTGTAATCCATGGCACCAACATTTTTAACAATGTAGAATTAAAATCACTGGCAATACTACAGAGATTTTCCAGTTAGCACTGTCAGATATTTAAAGTAGAAATGTCACTTCTAGAGAAGAGACAGTTCCTCGTTCCCTAAGCTACGTCAATGCTATTGCAGTGTTTACTAGGGTGAATAAAGTAGCAGAGAACTTACCTCAGCTGCACATCCAAAATGTAAGCAATAAAGTCAACTTATGATGCCTCAAAGGCACTCATGCTTGCTAAGGCATCTGTAGAGAAATTTACCCAAGAGTGTGCATGCTCTGCCTTTCTCCAGCACTAGCATATGCAAAAAAAAAGAGCCATGTGCAGAGCACTGCAGGGATCAGCTAACTAACATCCCTTGCCCAGTGTGCCTGGCACAACATGTAAATTAAAATAAATAAATCTAATTAAAAAATAAAAATTAGGATGTGCAAAAATGTCACAAGTGACAGTGGCTTTTCTAGAGCAAACATTCTTCTTCACAACTTCTGGAGTAAAAGGGAATCATGACGGAATATCATGTGTCCTTAAGGGGTTAAAAACATTGTTTATGTATTATATTGTATGTGTTTAAAACGCTGTGTTGTATACAACATTTGTGCATGCTAATAACTGTATTACAATTTTAAGAAGACATGAAGGCAAGCCACACAGTAATAATATGGAATTATATACTCCATTCGTGTCCACTGTCAGCAGCAGACTACCTTGTGAATGACAGGTATCTTAGGTAGTCTGTGTTACAAAATGAAGCACATGAGCAGGCCAATAACCACTAATGGTTGCACAGGTTTATTTGTAAAGAGGAAGAGAAAGAGGAATTAGTCTGCAAAACATAGCACAAACAACCAATATTCCTACCGAGGCAAACAAATTGGAGAATTCACATGTATAGGTAATACATTTGGAAGATTATTGCTCTGCAATACAATATCACCTTTAATGCATTTATGCACAAAAAACAAAACAAAAAAAACGTATGAGCTTGTATAAAAGAATTGTCATTAATTAAAAAGGTTTATGGTTATATAATTTACTCTACTGTGGGTATACACATTCATTATGTTGTCTTTTGTTAAACAGAGTGCAGAATATAAGAAGAGCGCTTGAAGCATACAGTGAAGCTGATAAGTCACAATGCTGACCTTCGTCAGGGATGTAATCTGCACCAGAATGCACGTTGGGCATTTAACCCTGCACTTATTATTGCACATTATGCACTATCCACTTTAATATTGTTTAACTTTTTGCGCTCATCTAGTTATCCGTATTCTGTCTAGTTAGTTTTAACACGGAGACATGGTTGCTCTATGTCTTGATTTTTATTATCTAGTGGACAAAATACTCTGCCTTTTTGTGGAGGCTATGGAACAGATTATTTCCTGAATGACAGCCCACTGTTTAAATAGCAAATTGTATCCACACTTGTGAGCATGTGTTACTTTGTGTCTTTTATATTACACAGGACACACATAGTAACCACCTACTAAGAGACTGCTCCCTCATCCTTTTTTACAATGGTATTCCAGACTAGGCACCATTAGGGTGGAGTGAGATACTTTACAATCAATAGTAGATTTTGGCATGTGTGTGAATAAAGTCTCAGATCACATATTGTTCTAAAGTGTGGAAGCATGACAGAATAAGTGTTGGTATTCAAATTCAATTATTACCTAATAGTTTAGGTTTGATTCGTAGTTTGTTCTTATTTGGAGCATATTATGGGTTACTTTTATATCTAGTGACGTGTAATTATATTTAGTGGGCTTATTAAAAAAAAAAAAAAAAAATATTATATATACATCCATCCATCTTCCTATCCCTTTTGGGGAAGCAATTAACGGTTTGATTTTTTTTTTAAGGGTCATGCATGCCCTGGGATCAATCTGGTTGGTCCAACTGGTCATGTGGTCTGTTATTTATCCAGACCAAGTATTAGTTTCTCTCCTGCTTTGTGACTTAAAGGGAACCTAATACTTTAGTTCACATTCAAGGAGGTACAAATATAAGCTATAAAACAGTGCAGGCACATTTATAATGTATAGATTAAAAGGGTTTTACTCCAAGATCACTCCATACAGCCTTTTTTCCCCCACACACAGTATGCATGCACAAGAAGTTGCCCCATACCTGGGTTATGCAAACCTCATCCCACAATTCCTAAAGAGTAGGCATATACCAGGAACTGCAGGAATGTGGCCACATAATTTAGGGGCTGGGTGGGCAGCTGCATTCACTTCCTTACTTTTTAGTTTTAACCAGAAAATGTGAGGCAGAAAATTCTAAAATTACATTTAATCTATATATTATTGTAATATGTAGTACCAAATGATGTTAGGTGTGATAGACACACTTTACACCCCAGTATAAAGATTATCCAGCAGACAGGGCCGGCGTGTCCACAGGAGCAGGTGGGGCCATGGCCCCAGGAGGCAGTTTAACAGGGGCAGCATTTTGCCATCCCTGTGTAGGGCCAACCTTAGGGTTTGCGAGCTGTGTGGCAACCTGAGCGCTCCTTGACAGGGGGGCAGCAGTATCCGATGATACTGCTGCCCCCAAGTAAAAGTGTCATTTATTTTCATTAAATATATTGCTGGATGCGCAATATATTCAATAAAAAGTATTCCCTGGTGGTCCAGTGGGCGATATATCTGATGCTAGGTACCTACTCTTGATCCCCTCGATGAGTTCACCCTCGCAGGTCCGGCACTCAGTGCTAACTCCGAGCGCAGTTGAGATTCCCAGCCTGCGCTCTGAGTCATCACTGAGCGCCAAAGCCGCAAAGGAGAGCCTATTATCGAGTGGACCCACAAGCTCCAAAAGGATTAGCCCGGGAAGCACTCACAAGCTATACACTGCTGCCAGGTGTGTGCCAGTGAACAGACTTTTGACTATGTGTGTGCCATTGAACTGAGCTTGTGTGTATGTATGTCTGTATATCTGTGTATGAGTTAGCATGTGTGTATGTATGTCTGTGTGTCAGTGAGCATGTGTGTATGTATGTCAGTGAGCATGTGTGTATGTATGTGTGTCAGTGAGCGTGTGTATGTATGTGTATCAGGGAGCTTGCGTGTATGTATGTGTGTCAGCGAGCTTGTATGTATGTGTCAGTGAGCATGTGTGTATGTGTGTCTGTGAACTTCTGTGTCGGTGAGCTTGTGTGTAGTGACCTTGTGTCTGTGTGTCACTGAGCTTGTGTGTAGTAACCTTGTGTGTCAGTGAGCTTGTGTGTAGAGACTTTGCGAGTAGCCTGTCTCTCACACTATCACCTTCCTACACACATTGTCCCCTCCTTCCAGCCCAAAAGGGAGAGGGAGATAAGCCCACTTTAGTTTAAAATTACTCACCCCCCAGCACTTATCCAACACTACACACACTACATGCACAATACAGACACTACTACATACACTATATTGACTACACAATGCATCCACTAGACACAATGCATCAACTACACATAGACAATGTATCCAATACACACACTGCATACAATACACACTACATTCACAACACAAAAACAGACATTGCATCCATGAAACACAGACACTACCTCCACTATACATACACAATCTGCATCCACTATACACACACAATGCATTCACCACACACATTGCATACAATACACATGCTGCATAACATAATTGATGTTGGCGTGCTTTTGGTGGGGGCGTGGAAGGGAGCAGCATTCATCCTTGGACCGGCACTGCCAGCCGAGGTTTTTTAGTTCCTAGAGGCTCCATAACCACAGCCTCTGGCGACAAGAACGCACAGATCTGTGTTTCATCTCTTAGATCAACATATTTCTGTGCTCCTTGCACTGTACTGGGGAATGACGTAACAGTCTACAATGTTGGATACCCAATGTCGTACAAAACTAGCTTATGCACAGATCCATGTGGCTATCGTGCCTCATCAGTCATTAAGGATGAGGCCTACCCTACTAACAGAAGGAGACCTCACAATAAATGAAATGATAAAGAGGAATGGACTTGTGACATATCAAGTTTGTGGCCTTCTTAAGATGAACTTGAGAGCCCAGTTTAAATGAGAACTTTATGTGGGTTTATATACACAGGATATATGCAGTTACATATTATTCACTAGACAAATTAAAATTGCACCCTAATTGTAAGCAACTATGCATAGTTCATATCACTGCTGACAGGATAGATAAAACATATCGTATTCTAACAAATGAGAATAGTTGTAACCTTTCAAGCATAGGATACCAGTTTGTCAGTTTAGATAATCTTTGTAAGATAACAGATTGTAGGAGCTTCTAAAACTGAATGTAAACATTCACGCTCATTAACAGAAACATATCAGAAGCTAAAACATTGTTATGTACTAAAATTAAGACATGTAGGGGTAACCACTAACTGCACAGCTTGCAATTGCTGTTAAAGAACACAGGGTATAATCGCCACTCCCTAAAATGGCAAAGTAGAAATCATATATTAAAGAATTACCCACACTCATATATAATGGAAATCAGGGTCCCTTGACAAAAGCCATTTAGTGCCAAAACGTTGGGTGGTTTCTCAGTCCTCCACTGGCAAAGGTGAATATAATGCACAGCAACTTATGAATTTATATTTCTGTTTTAGATAAATAGATTTTCTTGATTGGAATATTAATCAGAGTATTTGTTTTTCGCTATCTGGATTAGTGATGTATATATGAATTATATGAGAAGACTATTGTATTTGCTTTACCTTATATGCTTATCAACTACAGAGATAAGAGTTCTCTATGGGTGTATATGGATATTTGCATTGCTATTATGAAATAAAATCTGATTTGCATTATGTATAAGAGTGTGGGTAGTTCTTTAAAATATTGTTATCTAGTAACACAAATTTATGAAATACATCGTTTTACCATTTAGGATTATATGAACAGGAAACATTAATAGGGTTCTGGAATTACAGTAAATAGAAGGGTGTCTTTCTCCCATATGACGTTTAGCTGTGATATGTATAATAAATGGAGAAGAAAATGTTTCCATTAAGTAATTGCTTCCATTTTATAAATAAGCAGAAGCTCTCAGCCAATGTGCAAAGTAACCTAGAATAAATTCCAAATTTGATTTACAAATAGGGTGTGGGGAAATCCACATTGGGGATTTCAAAGAGATGACTAACATATTGAACGTAAGGTTCCCACGACAAAGATGATCAGTACCCGCCATTCACTGATGTAAAAGCAGCATGCCCAAGAGGTGGACAGCAAGCAAACAAATATAACTGCTTGATAAGTAATATGCATTTAGTTTTGCAATCTCTGATTGAATAAGCAACAACAACAAAAAACCTTAAGGCTGTAATTTTATGTCAATAAGTTAAATTGCAGTAACCACTTTACCAATTTGAAGAAAAACTTAAAACCATTCACTAAAATGTGCACACATACAATATGATACAGAGGGCTTTAACTAAATTAAAAATCACATTCAACTTGCAATAGTTTTTCCATGTAATGCTCTGGTTTCTCTTAAATGTATTTTAAAGGGACACTGTAGTCACCAGAACAACTACAGCTTATTGTATTTGTTCTGGTGAGTAGAATCATTCCAATCAGGCTTTTTGCTGTCAACACTGTTTACAGAGTGCTCAAATATGGGAGATCTGTTCTCTATCCCAGGAAGCAGTGAAGAAATGTGCTTTATTTACACTTTTAGAGCGCTGTCCTTCAATTACAAACATTTAATACATAATGCTCTTGTTTTGTTAGTATTTGTGGGATTACTTTACTGCACAAGGCTATTTACAGTAATATCACTTGCATAATATCACTTTTGATGGTCACCAAGTACAAGGACTCTCGGGGAGCAAAGGTGCTTGGTATGCTTGTTGGCATCAATTAAAAAAAAAAAAAAAAAACTTATCCCATATATTTGTGTCACTTGCTGTAATTTCCATTCATGTCAATTTACATAAGCCATCATAAGTACGGTTACTATATTAAAAGGGGGAGTCAAAGCACCATAACACCGACAGCCTGCTGATGCGTACCTCCAGTCTGGCTTCCTTTTCTGACAACATTTATGGGAAATTCCCAGTCACTTTAGTGGTATTAGTTCTGCACTTGTTTGGACAGAATTCAGTGAAAGATGGACATAATTTGTGGAAGGGGAACGTTGGCTTTAGAAATAGCACAAATGTAGTTTGTACTGTAGGCGCACAGGAGACCCAGGTGTGTAAAACCATTAGCAATCAGTGCGATTTTGCCGGGGGACTGTAGTGGTTATGGTGCCCATGCTGCCCCTTTAAGATTTTAATGAAAAGATAAACTTTAGAATACATTTTATTTACAAGACTCGTTTTTTTAAAAAAGAAACTGCTCATGGATTAATGGCAGAAAAAAATTCATTTAAAAGTTTGCTTTTGATGGACGCAAGTCTTTTTTCAACCTAATTTATAACATAACTATTTTTTTTTTTTATAAAATACAAAAAAATGTATAAAACCGATCATACATAGATATACTTAACTGTACTAGAGGGAAAAAGAGGGATAATAATGAATATGCATGCAGACATGTTGATTTGATATGGTTGTTCTACAGAGGTCTAAAGTTGGCATGGCTTGGAAAATACAGAACAAACCAAAGGCAGTAGCAGAATGCTCTTAAATATATATATATATATATATATATAAATAAAATTGTAATAATAGATATTAAGATGCAAAACTATGCATTTTAATCCACACGATCTACGTGTAAGAAAAAAGAAAAAAAAAAAGATTTATATTTAAAAATCTACCATAAAGTATATTGTGACGGACATAGGAAAAGCCAGGTGCAAGTGGATGAACTCTGGCAGAGTAAGTGAATGGGGGAGGGAGTGTCAATATGAATAATGGAACAGCTGGAAGAATTAAAAGAGGATGGTTGCTATGTCGCTTTCTAGGAGCACAAAATGACAAAATGAAAATGCTTTGAGAAGATGACTAACCTACATAAAAGACAACAATGTTAAATACCACAGCAGAAACCAAGAATACAATGGAGACAGAGGGAAATAAAATAGCTTACATGAAACAAAATGTGAGCAACACGGTAACAGGCCAAAAATAGAGTACAGGGATGGCTCACACCAATTAATTTAACAAAATGGTGCAGAGCGACAGGAAATAAAAAGGCAGTGATCTTCAAACTTTTTATAAAAAGACATTGAAATATCTCCATATAACCTTGTGACCCTATTTGTGTGCCTGGCATTTAATATAAAACATACCTGACTAGTTGCTAGTTAACAAGGGTTTTGACTCATTATACAACACATTCTATTCATTAAAAAGTACTTTAACCTATGCAAGTACACATTCAGTGTGACTGGAGAATCTGCCCATTGTGTCTCAAACTTGTATTTATTATGACAATACAACATTCAGATTAGTTTCCCCAACTTACCACCACAAAACCAGCACTGTCCACCAAATAGGAACATTCTGAAATACAGATTCAACCTCAGCAGCATATTCCCACCCCACAAAAACAGTTCCCAAAAAGGTTCACAGTACCAATGTCTACAACACAGTCACCTGCTTCCAAAAGCACAATATTCATCCAGAACTCCACATGTCCAGATCCTCCCTGTGTTATAAATGGACTGCATCTGCACAATCACCATCCTGGAGTTTATTCTGTTGTAAAGCTAGCAATGCATAACAGGAGTTACTTGGGCCAATAGCTGCAGATGTGCCTTTAGAAAAAGGCCTGGTCTACTCCAATAGCTCAGTGTATGTTAAGTCATAAAAGGCTCTACTGCAAAGCCCCCGAATAGTACAGTGATTAGCCCACAGATCTTAAGATTTATCCATTGCAATATTTAATCGTGCCATGATCATATATTCCTTTTTCTTAAAGCAATATGCAGGTAGGGCATCACTCATCTTTAACACCTGTCCTTTGACATTCTCCCTTAGTAAAGACAGCAGCACAGAGTATAAAGCAACGCCTCCAGAATCGTACTGACGCTAGGTACATTTTCAGTAAGAATTCCAATCGCAACAAAACACTGATGTTACTACACCATTAAACAATACTCCATGCACCTAAATATATCCAATTAGCATTCACAAATACTCACACCCACAACATAAAATGAGAGACAATCGAACAGAAGAGGACCATGGTACACTTCCTTAAAACACATTTACAATTTAAGTCAGCTGAAAAGGTTTGAGAAATGACTTACAGGTGAGTAACTGCGGATGTAAATCATTCAGAATTGTGTCACAAAATGTTTCAAAACCAAGCAGATAAAAGATCCAAGTCCTTAACGTGGATAAAGAGATTCTGAGTGTACACAGTATGAAGGACAATAGGGTTATGCATCAACTGAATTTTAAGAAAATTTATGGAAAAAGAAAATCATTACATAAAACAGGTAGTGGACTTTAAATCAGATAGTGGCATTCCTTCCTTTGTGAAAATATACAGAAACAAATATGGTAGAGAAACACGGCTAATAGTAGTTTGTCTGTTTTACATTCATTTGCAATTGTGGTGGGTACATGCTAGAGCTCATTTTTACACTTTCGAGTCATACTGCAAGCTTATGTCTCACTTTGTAGTCCAAAGAATGGCATGTTGCAATACTGTAGATTGTAGTTGAATAACAGTATTATTATATACCTTTTGACTATGTTACAACATGGACTTCGAGAACAAATGGTTCAGCAACAATCTGGGCTGCATTCAGTCCATGATCCTGCAAATGTCACCATTAAGAAGTGTAAAAAAAATAGGATTTGGGTAAAAAAAAAAAAAAAAAAGGAACATGACCTTGAATCTAATGTTCTTCATAAGGCAGTCTTAACATTTCCAAGGGTAGAGAATACAAGTTGGCAATGGTAAATAACCCTCCTTACAAAAGGATATACAGTACTCACATTTACCCAAACATGCCCCATGAAGATAAAAATGTACCTTTGTATAAATAATACAATATAATTATAAATTAAATGTGTTCCATAAGACTCAAATACACCAATGTTTTTTGTTTACACTAAACAGTAACTATGCTTAACAGACAAGCACACTGCAGAATTTAGGTAAAAAAAATTCTGCAATATGAAAAACAGCTGAGTGAGAGTTTTTTTTCACCAATGTGGAGATTATGTCCTCAAAAATGTCTAATTCCACCATAGACTCACTGTTAAGAGATCTGAGTTAATATTTTCAATGCCATTTGTGAAACATCTGAATTAGCTTGTAACATTTAGAATGAAACAAATACATTTTACAAAAAATATAAAGGATGAGTAGATAATGTGCCTTTTAGCATATAGCATATAGATCGTTAAGTATTGATATCTTTCAGATCGTCTGAGCATGAAAATAACATGAGTTTACATAAATATACGTTACAAAATGGCAATGAAAGCATCAAAGCTGTTAGCTGGTTAGTGACTAACATAAACTACTTCATTTTCAGGAAAACTTTGCTTTTTAGCCAATAACATGCTTAAAGCAGCATCCACTTTTCATTTTTGTAGTTTAAAGATGTCTCAGTGTCTGAATCAGCAAGTGTAACTTCCGCATGATACATTCATTGTGTCTCGTTTGAGCCTGGACTGCTTTCCCATAATACACTACTGTTAGAATGAGTAGTGGTGTACATGTGAATATAACCTATCAAACATGAACACCCTCCCTCCCCACTTCCCTATACACCTGCAAACAAGGATGAGGCATTCGGGTGTTAATGGAGAAAGCATGAACACATGACAGCCAGCACGCCTCATAAAACAGACATTACGATAAGTGTCTGTGACTTAATCCCCCTCCCTCTTCCCCAAGGGCAAAACTAGTCGACCGGCCCCTTTGATGACGTCCCAGCCCCTTTACGTACGTACCCTGCCCCTTTCTAGACCTAGCGTATGATGACAGACTGGCATGGGCAACACGAAAGTGCCCAAGAGTACTTATTGGCATTGTGATGTCATGGTGCCAGCAGCCCCTGAGTCTGTTTGGGGACTGTCGGGGACATGCAGCCAGCTAAACCTGTTGCTCTACTGCAACCCAAGATGGGAATGGTAGGAAGGGAGGCAGGCGGGGGGAGGGGGGGAGGTAGGTGAAGGGGGGTACTGCCGGCGAGCAGACAGCAGCCATACTTATGGCTGCACAAAAGGGGGGAGGGAAGGGGGGCTGATTTATAGGCAGCAATCGTGCTGCCACGGTCTGTTCGGCGCAGATATGCACATCAAGTGTACCTTCTTGCAGCCCTCCCTCTTCAAATAAACACCACCCCCCATTTGGGGGAGCTAAGATGTTGCCAGGCAGAATCTCTGCGACACGATTCCTTGGAGGGTGGCACGATTTCAATGAACAGTCTTATGGGGAGAGGGAGACGAATACAAAACAAGTTTGCATTGTTTTAACCATTTCCATGAAATAAATACACAGCATTTTATATACACTCGATAGAACTATAACCTGCTAAACGTGAAAATCAAGACAAAGAGTTCAGCCCCTCATCTTCTATGTATAGAAAGTTGAAGGGGGAAAAAGTGGCTTTAAATAACAGGCAATCCCTCTGCAATGCGGCTAGCTTTTAACTCCATGAAATCGCTGAATTGCAATTATAAATAGAAACCGCAAAGTAGGAGTTATTTAAATTGGTCGATTTGGCTAAAATGCTATTAAACCAGCTTTAAATTGTTTAAAACATATATTGAGCTTTTTGTTAAGTATCAGCGAGTGGGCTTTCGTGTTGAACAGTCCCCTTGGTTATCAAATGGTTAAAGCTAGTAGTATCCGGCTTGACAAAGGAAGACAAGTTAAGATCGCGTGTGAGAGTCTTTTCTTCCAATCCAGCCCATACATCAAAGGCCATGGCATTTAAATCTAGTGCATTATCTGGAGGAAATGGCCTTTCTTTCTAAACATAGTGCACAAGTATAACACCGGATGACAGATCAAAACAAAGGAAAAAAAGAATAATAAAAAAGTGACCCACATACCCATCCCTCTATAAAAATAAGAATATATATATATATATATATATATATATATATATACACACATACACACACACACATTTCCTGACTATTTAAGAAAAAGCATCCATGTGTAACAGGATACCAAACTGCTTCTCTGCTATACAGATCGCCATTACACCTCATATTCAAGTGGACACCACAAGAGCCGAGCGAGCTGTGCCAGCCTAGGATCTCCACTCTTATGGAGTGTTTACATGCTTTTAAAAGCAGGAGAGGGCAGCGTTTGGCATATCTAATCAGAAACAGTATTCTGTTTGTGTCATTTGAGGTCATCGCATACACTGCAATCATAAACAGAAAAAGATGGAACGTTATGGAGCATCATGGTTACATTTTTATGGAATACTGGCTCCTCGTGGATTCGAAGGGTTAACTCCTCCTATAGACTAAAAGAATCTACAGCTATAAAGGAAATAAATGCATACGGGAAAAAGTCAGCCTTGGCATTTAAAGGTCCGCTTGGATGTGTGCCACGCACAACAAGATCGTGCTGTACTTACATATTTCTTCTGAATGATATTCCTCTTGGGCCTTTCCTTGCTCATTCTGAAATCCAGATGGGGTCAGTAAAAGACGACAATTTCCTCATGAATTAATAAAGCCCCGTCACAAAATCGCGACAACCAAATATCCTGATTTTCTGCTGGTTTTAGTGGTAGAGCTGGTAATCCGAGTTTTTTTGTTTTTTTCTTACGAGAACCCCTTCTCTTTCTCTCGGTCAACAAATTCACCTTGAAAACAGATCCTTTCAGGGAGGAAGAAAAAGAAAATGCTTTCGATGCATACAAAATGACAATACAGGATCGCTACTTCAACAAAACAACCATATTGAGAAAAGATTTCGTCTTGCAGAAAAAAAAGGCAAGAAAACAATTTCTTTTTTCTTTTTTTTTTTACAAAACGACGCCCTGTGCTTTTTTTTTTTTTTGTCTGTTTCTATTCACAATCTAGAATGCAATTTGTAACATTGTTTATAGTCTGTGATCCAGAGCTACATCTTGCATGTGAAAGTACAATATGTTGATTTAAATAGGGGTGTGCATAAATAATATTAATTATATTTAAAAAAAAAAAGAAAAACAAATGCTGGAAGTCACGTTTGTGCTGCAGCAGAGTGAACTCCAGCAGCAGTGAGGTCTCCACCGTGTGTGTCTCTCGCTCTCTCCCCAGCTCTCTTTTTTCCCCTTAACCCTGTTCAGCCAATAGCAGCAGGCAGGGTGGTGTCTAGTTCCCATGCAGAGAAAGGGCTTCTGATGCCACAGTGACATCAGCATGTCACGTGGTGCAGGGAGGGACCAGTGCAATGTTTGATGCAAATAATGAGTGGTGAGGGCAGGGAGGCCAACAACCACAACATTAGAAGGATGCATGCCAGGCACTCTTAATTCCAAAAAGGTTTACTGACTAAACAACAGATCGAAGTGACTTTAAAAACGAATTGTAAAATGTAGGCAGACTAAAATAACCAAGCTGTGGCTACTGTTTAGATGGAGAATTTTACCAAATCAATGTTTAAACCATTTTTTTGCAATTCAGTTTTCAGTCCTCTACAATTTCCGACATATGGGGTTATTCACAAAACAACAAAATCAAGGCAAAAATAACAGGTGGAAAAATTCTCTAACTCAGGTGTAGTCACTGCTTAGCTGTTTTGGACTACATTTTTGTCGTTCTGATCTAATTTATTAAAGCCTTCAGCACTCCAGATATTGTAGATTACATCTCCCCTGATACTTTGCTTGCATTATTATTATTTTTTATATAGCACCAGCAAATTCCATAGCGCTGTGCAATGGGATGGCTGTCAGAGCATTATGGGAGATGTAGCCAATAACATCCATGCCAAAGGTTGCATACCCGTGCTCTGAACTCTAATTTCATTCAGAATGAAAGCATTATTACTTGTATTATGAATACTCTTTTCCAAACATCGATAGCTAACCTATTGCGCACATACTTAAAGGGATCTACATTAAGTAGTTATGGTGCCAGGAGGCCCCTGGAGGAACTCTTACCTGAAGGGGTTAAACCTCTCAAACGGTTTAACCCAAAAGTTGCCTTAAACTTTGTTTCCTTCCAAGTCAGTTTAGTGAATGGTGAGTCACTGATTGGCTGAGAGCTTCAGCTGACCACTCTCACACAAATAGCAGTGCCCCTGACCAGTGGCACTCAATGCATCCTGAATCTGAAAATTCAGAAGCCAGATGCCACCTAGGGGTATTGGACATCACAGTTGGAGGCAACTTTGGGGTTAAACTGTTTGAGAACGTTTAACCCTTTGAGGCAACAACTTATTTTAGGTTGTTGTTTTGGTGCCTGGAGTGTCCATCAAAGGAAATGAGCCAAATAGCTAAACTGCCATAACGTAGCCATCACTGCCTTAAAGGGACACACAAGGCAGCATAATTACGTCACCTTATGTACGTGGTTATGGCAACAAGGTACTGTCCTTATAATCTTTTATTTCAATTATCTGTCTGACAAAACAAAAGCAGTCAGTGCTGATGTGGAGGGACTTGATGGCACTTTTCCCTGTAAGGTGTGCACACACCATTTAAAAAAAAATATGTACACACACAGACTGTGGCTGCGTACGCGTAAGGAACAAGGCTTATGCTCTTTTACATGCGTTGCGCAGATCCGTGAATCTCTGTCATGCTCCTACAAAATGTTAACATACCTTGAGTTTGCACGGCCAAAAAACACAGAGCAGCACGTAAGGGAGCAGAGGCCCTGCTCCAGATTTGGCCACAGCCCACTGCCTGTGTGCACACAAAATTTTCTAATGTGCGCTGAAGCACAGATTCACCCCGGCTAGCTAGAGTCAGAGAACCCTGCATTACATTGTAATGCAGGCAAAGTGGGGGCATAATAAAATGGAGGCAAATTTAAATATATGTAGCATGTGAGCATAATAATATAGTTTATATCTTTTGTGTTAATTTCAGTTTAATTAGCCACCAGAGAGAGAGGCTGTGACAAAATGATCTTGAAACAATTTCTTGATTACATTTGTATAAGCATTTACTGCACACATACTTTTGTAACACAAAATATTCCTGTGAACACATAACATCCAGCATCAATCATCACATATGTAGGTCACTATTTGGACCTGCAAGAGCTCACTCCGAGGGACACTTAAAGGGACACTGTAGTCAATATAAGCATTTCATCTCTTTGAATTGGTTATAGTACCTGGAGTGCCCTGGCATTGTCCCTCCTCCATTCAGTGTTGAACCATGTTTGTGCAGTATGCCACACAATAAGAGTCCCAGGCCACCCACTGTCCGGCCCCTTCAGTATGTGTAGCTAAGGCAGAGATTACACACTTCCTTGTTGTCATACCCATTCATACCGTCAGTTGGAACTCTGTCAGGCTAAAAGCAGTCAGCTGAAACTCTCAGCCAATCACAGCTGTCCATTGCTGCTCAGGCTAATACTTCCTTATTAGCCAAAGCAGCACAGAGGGGATGGATTGCCTGGGATTCTTGTTTAGCATTAAAACTTTAAAAACTGTTTAATGCTGAAAGAAGTGATGGTACCAGAGGACTCCAGACACTATAACCAGTTTAATGAGATGAAGACGATACAGTGCCTACGGTGTCCCTTTAAGTCCCTATACATTGGTTTTAAATGCTAAACTCACTTTGAATTCACAACAGTCCTCACTTTAGTGTATAAACCTATAACTGGAGAATGTTTTCCCAATTCATTTTGTATGGGGGGGGGGAGGGGGGAATATATTCGCTAAACCGGAAAATCTGGAGAATTTAATTCAGAGATTTTCTTCACCACTTTTTTATTTTTAGCCTAAAATGTGCGATTCCCTTGTCTCACGCCCTCCCCAATTCCTGGTTTAGTGGATGAAGCCCAATCAGGCTTTCCATAGCTGTGTGCGGCTGAACGAAAGGTGCTTCAAATATTGACTGTCCCTAACCTTATTTCATGCTGTCTGTCTGCAAAATGGAGATCACCTCACATAACCTGCACCGATAAGGGTTCTGCCTTTACAGTGATTACCTGCTCCTGCAGGACACAGGACGGCTGGCTAACTGTTTACACTTCACTAACAAAAATGTTTTTCCATTAAAACGTTCCTTGTTTTGAAGCAATTACAAAAGGCTTGCTTTTCTAGCACGCGCTGTGCATTCCGGGAACTGTAGTTTGCAAGGCTACCAGCAGGACGGCGAAACGCAGCACAGGAAACCACACCTCCCAGAGTGCACTTCGTTACACACCCACGTGACGCCTTTCTGCGCATGCTATTGGCTGTAGGCAGGGCTTCAGTTTAACAGCTTCTCTCCAGGTATGTGTAGAACCTATGGTAATCATAAATTACTTTACAAATAAATCCCACAGACTAGGTGTCTGACACTGGCTAGTTATGTCAACATTGCCTATTATTACATGTGGAGGCTGCATTTAATTACAATTCAGATGACCTCTCATAGAACTGCATGTGGACACCATTCCCTTACCTCCATGGTGTTTCAGACCATTTGTACCCGTTATAAAGCAGAATAGCCACTCGCTAAAAGTTTCCTAAATCCTCACATCACACATCTCACCTGCTCTAGTAGGGTGAGCCAATGGCGGCCAAGCTTTCATTAGCGGCTTGCAGACAAAACAGTAATCCTCGCTGTGATTGGTGACTGCTGTTCAGGTGGTGATTGGCCACGCAGTGAGCAGTGGGCGGGGTCAGCGCGGTGTGAGAGCTTGGTGCGGCGGGCACGAGATGGGTTAGCTCGTGACCGACGGTTTGAGTGCGAAGTCCCTCGTGCACTGACTAACTGTCACTTGGCGGATAGGGACACTGGGGGCCGGGGGACACGAGTCTCTCACAGAGGCAGAGAGCACGTACGTGGGGGTGGGCCGTGCTTCTCGTGTGTGCTCTGCAGCTCTGGGGCCATCTCAGGACAGCCTGGCTGAGGTAGTGTGAGGTCACGTAGGCTGAGTGTAAACCGAGCTCACAGTGCAGCTCGCAGGGTTATGGCTTCCATGACAGATTTATTATGCAGTGTTTTTATAGTCCGTCTAGGCAGTCAGTCAGCGCGGTGATAAACAGTCTGACACCAATTATACATGTAGGGTTAAACTCCCACTGTATGCCATCCGGTACTATAGGCACTCAAACCACATCCTCTCAATGAAGTGTTCTCGTTGCTATGGCCGTCGTCGTCCGATTGTAATCTTGGAAGTGAAACCATTGAAGTAATGCAGAAATGGCAATGTTTACATTGCAGGCTTTTAATCTGCCTGTTGTGTCAGTCATACTGACCACCACTAAAGCCGCTTCTGCCGGTAGCAGAGTATAAACTCACTATTTCAATAACACTGTGTCATAGAGAATATCTGATTGGTGCAAAGTGGTGATTTGCCATGCATGCGCAGTAGCCTCCCAATTCTTTCTTTGATTTCCACGTGCAGTCACTAAGGCCTCACAAACCTTTGTGATTTGCTGGTTTGCCTACAGTCACTGTGTTTGTCCACACAGCATTGTGTATGCGTGTGTATATTTAATTGTAAAATATTTTACCAGGAAGGATGCCTTGAGATTTATTCCTGTTTTGAAATGTGTATAATATTTTATTTTTTTAATGCATTTTATAACCAAAGCTTATGTGGATATATTTTACCTATCTATGGTGTTAACCCTTTCTCATAATTGGTGAGTTATATAAATTGTGATAATTGGATTGTTCACTGCCTATACATTTGATTGAACTAAATTTGCAAACAAAGTTGCCAATTCTGTTTGAATCCTGGAATTCCATTCCATATTCCTATTATTCAGTACTAGGTTTCATACATTCATATGTGTGAAATCCATTCAAGGTAACTCAGAGGGTGCTTTGCAAAATCTTCACATTAGTAAATCTTGTGAACAATTAGTGGATTTTGCAGTCCAAATGCCTGCTTTTGCTCATTTGAAGTCTTTCTCAGTGAGGTACAATTAAGGCAAAAATAGATGTGGAAGTATTTTCTAACTCTGGTATAGTACATCCTGACAGTGCCTAGATTTTGTCAGTGTGTTATTGGAGTTTAGTGTATTACCACTAAACTTAAACAAATTGCTGAATTCTAAAGTTCTTAACATTTAGTTTTTTTTTTCTGTTTGGCTGTTTTGGCCCTAGAGGGACACTACAGTCACCCAGACCACTTCATCTCATTGAAGTAGTCAGGGTACAGTGTCTTCTATGTGATTACATTGAAGCACTAAGGCTGCCTCTAGGCACATCCTGAGTCCTAACGGTCTTTTGGTCGCTTAACTGATGCTGGACATCCTCACGTCGCAATTCCTACCTACAAAGATGGCATAACGCTCGTCTTGCATACACATTAGCACCCTTCCCTGGTCACAGGAGGTGGAACATCGCAGGGTATAAATGCTGAAATTGGTTAAGGGAGTAAAGCACCAGAGGGCTCTATAGTGTAGGGAATACAGATTTGTAATACTAACAATACATAATCTTTCGTTTTTATAGTGTTATACAGCAGTGGAGTAACCAGAGTTAAAGTTGCCAGGGGCAAAACAACATTTAGCAATTTTGAGTTTTCAAGAGCTGATCTGGAAAAGATCTTCAACTTGGTCATAATCACATCTTGATTAGGTTTGCTTGTAACATATCTGGATTTTACTACATTACAGTTGAGATTTCAGTGGATAAACTGGTCTAAATTCCTGACTATTCATGCTTTAGTGACAAATCCCTAGATAGGAAGGACTTCAATGGGGTGAGGGTGAGTGTCTTCACTGTAACTTAAAGGGACACTCTAATGTTAGAAATGAATGCATTAATTTCCTAAGTTGGTGTGTTCCTTATGTATTTTAAATGTAAGGCTTTCTGTGTTGTAAAAATAAATTACTTCTAAAATAACTGTGATCATCGTGTTCTTGCTGGCAGTTTTGCTCAGCCCTGGCTGGGCCAATCCGAGGCTTTGTATACCAATTAGTTGATGTTCTCTCACATGTTTTCAATGAGTAGCACATATCTGTCTAATGCTGAGCTTGTGCATGGGCTTTGTCTTTGCTGTCTTTAGAAGCAGGATGGCAGAGAAAAAAAACTTGGGACTGTCACAATGAACACAGAATAGTTGGGTGGGAGGGCATGAATACATAGGCACTCGTGTAATGACCTACACCAAGCATGTTAAACTTGCGGCCCCCTATAAATATATTTGTGGCTGCGATCAACCGCAACACAGGAAAGCTCTTTCCTGTCTGATTCTTGTCTTCCCTCCCACTGCCACAAGAGAGCAGAGTGTCTGTCTGTCTGTCTGTCTGCAGAGCAGGCCAGCCACTCCCCCTTCTCTCCTGCTCGCAGTGCCAGAGGAGCGTCTCTGGAGCTGGAGGACGGGCGGCTCATCTTAAGAGAGTTGAAGAGGAGCTTGGGGGATTTTCCTGTGTAGTGTGTTTAAATTAGGGAGGGAGGGAGGGGGCAGTGTATTAATTTTGAGTGATGGAGGGGGGCAGTGTATTAAAGTGGCTGGAGTGGGGGCAATGCGTTAAATTGGGGGAAATAACGTGTATAAACCCCTTAAAGACCGAGGACGTACTAGGTACGTCTGACAAAAAGTCCTTAACGACCGCAGGCGTACCTAGTACATCCTCAAAGTTCTTAGTACTTACCTGATCGCTGCCGTTCCATCAGGGTTGACAGCCCAGATAGTCCCCCCTCGGCTAATTAGGCCACCGCGGGCCATGTGAGCGATCTGAAAGAGTGGTCACATGGCCACAATAGGCGTTCCTAGTGCTGCCTGCAGGGGGACTGCCTTAACTAACAGGCAGTCTCCCTGCATCTGTAAAAATAAAAAGTTTCTTAAGATAAAAGGTGTGTGTGTGTGTGTGTGTATATATATATATATATATATATATATATATATATATATATATATATTTATTAATACAATGTTAAGCAAAAATCTGCACACCAGTCAAGCCAAGACTTGCTTTTCCCACAAAAATCACAAATGATGTTACTACATGAGATATACTGTGCCTTGCAAAAGTATTCACCCCCTTGACTTTTTATCTATTTTGTTACATTACAGCCTTAAGTGCAATGTTTTATTAATCTGAATTTTATGGGATGGATCCGAACACAATAGTCTAAATTGGTGAAGTGAAATGAGAAAAATATATACATAAAACTATTTTTTTAGAGATAGAAAACAGAAAATTGGCATGTGCGTATGTATTCTCACCCCTTTAGTTATGAAGCCCATAAAAAGCTCTGGTGCAACCAATTACCTTCAGAAGTCTCACAATTAGTGAAATAATGTTCATCTGTGTGCACTCTGTGTCACATGATCTGTCATTACATATACACACCTTTTTTGAAAGGCCCCAGAGGCTGCAACACCTAAGCAAGAGGCACCACTAACCAAACTCTGCCATGAAGACCAAGGAACTCTCCAAACAAGTAATGGACAATGTTGTTCAGAAGTAAAAGTCAGGGTTAGGTTATAATAAAAAAAAAAAAAATCCAAATCTTTGATGATCCCCAGGAGCACCATCAAATTTATCACAACCAAATGGGAAGAACATGGCACAACCGCAAACCTGCCAAGAGATAGCCACCAACCAAAACTCAGATGGGGCAAGGAGGGCATTAATCAGAGAGGCAGCACAGAGACCTAAGGTAACCCTGGAGGTGCTGCAGAGATCCACAACAGAAACTGGAGTATCTGTACGTAGGATGACAATAATCCGTACGCTCCATAGAGTTGGGCTTTATGTCAGAGGGGCCAGAAGAAAGCCATTACTTTCAGAAAAAAACAAAATGACACGTTTTGAGTTTGCGAAAAGGCATGTGGGAGACTCCCAAAATGCATGGAGGAAGGTGCTCTGGTCTGATGAGACTAAAGTTGAACTTTTCGGCCATCAAAGAAAACGCTATGTCTGGCGCAAGCCCAACACATCACATCACCCAAAGAACACCATCCCCACGGAAACATGTTGGTGGCAGCATCATGTTGTGGGGATGTTTTTCAGCAGAACTGGGAAATTGGTCAGTTGAGGGAAAGATGGATGGTGCTAAATACAGGGATATTCTTGGGCAAAACCTGTACCACTCTGTGCGTGATTTGAGGCTAGGACGGAGGTTCACCTTCCAGCAGGACAATGACTCCAAACACACCGCTAAAGCCACACTTGAGTTGTTTAAGGGAAGACATGTAAATGTGTTGGAATGGCCTTGTCAAAGCCTAGACCTGAATCCAATAGAAAATCTGTTGTCAGACTTAAAGGACCACTATAGGCACCCAGACCACTTCAGCTTAATGAGGTGGTCTGGGTGCCTGGTCCAGCTAGGTTTAATCCTTTTTTCTATAAACATAGCAGTTTCAGAGAAACTGCTATGTTTATAAATGGGTTAATCCATCCTCTAGTGGCTGTCTCATTGACAGGTGCTTCTGCGCTTCTCACTGTGATTTTCACAGTGAGAAGACTCCAGCGTCCATAGGAAAGCATTGTGAATGCTTTCCTATGGACTGGCTGAATGTGCGCGCATTCAGCTGAAGAGGAGGAGGAGAGCTCCCCGCCCGGTGCTGGAGAAAGAAGCAAGTTAAACCCCTTCCTCCCCCTAGAGCCTGGCGGGAGGGGGACCCCAAGGGTGGGGGCACCCTCAGAGCACTATAGTGCCAGGAAAACGAGTATGTTTTCCTGGCACTATAGTGGTCCTTTGAAGATTGCTGTTCACAAGCGCAAACCATCCAACTTGAAGGAGCTGGAGCAGTTTTGCAAGGAGGAATGGGCAAAAATCCCAGTGGTAAGATGTGGCAAGCTCATAGAGACTTATCCAAAGTGACTTGGAGCTGTGATTGCCGCAAAAGGTGGCTCTACAAAGTATTAACTTTAGGGTGGTGAATAGTTACGCACAGCACTCCCTCCTGCCGCTCACTCGAAGTAGCGTGGCCGGGCGGTGTGGAACGCGGTATATGAACTTCTGTATTCCGGTACCCGGCCGCCGGCAGACTGACAGGAAGTGCTCACTCAGTGAGCACGTCCCTTCAGTCGGCCGGGTACCGGAAACAGAAGTTTCTGTACTGCAGTGGCAGTTGCCCGTCGTGTATGAGGTCTAAGCCCTCTTCGATGTGCTTTACGTTGACCTAAGCGTCAAGGTTGCTTCAGCCTAATCTGCCTTGATTTCCCGGTTCTGTTCAGCCATGATCCACTCCGAATCCCTCTAAGGGAAGCCCCATCCCAGCAATGAAAGTGCCCAGCATGGAGGACGGAGGCAAACAAGGTATTGATGGCTCACCTCCTGATGCTGTCATGCGGTTCCTGAGTCTGGACCAGAAATCCTCAAACAGGCTGTTTAGGCGCTCCAAAACTAGGTACAGTGTGTCTTGGGAAGCCTGCGAACATATAGCGTGGGCCATTTTGGAAAGGGTTGGATGGCCTGGCATTTGTTTGCCTGTAGATGCCGGCAGACATTCACCACAGCTCTGAAGATATATGCCGGATAACCCCCACCAACGGGGGGGGTGGAGGGGTAGAAAGGGTAGTGGAAGACCCGCAGAGTTAGGGAACAGGTGGAGGGGTCGGCCACGTCCCCTTTACCATCTGCTAGTAGGCCGCAGGTCTGCCTCGTGACAGGTCCGCCCCACATGACTGGACCGGAAACTGGACAGACTCCACCAAGAGCCCACAACAGTGTCACTTCAGGCGAGTGTAAGTTGAGGGATGCGGGCAGTATAGCTTGTAAAGGGCCTAAATAATAGCTTTTTGCTGTTGAGCTCCTGGGATATGCTTCCTATTCATATGGCGGGCAGGCTCCGCCCCCTTGTACTCCTTGTATTTTGTGACCTGTAATTACCAAATTAAACTGTAATCCTAGTCATATTGTATACTCTGTAAATCAGAACAAAGAAATGGATTCATATTTAATACTTTTGTTAAGCTTCACCAATTATGGACACATTATTGACAAATCTGTTGGGGAAAAAAGGTGTTTTTGTTTTTTTTGCTGTTGCATTTTTGAAAAAAAAAAATTTATGACATGAGATAGATATAGATATATATATATATAGATCTCATCAAAAAATCAATTTTGTATTTTATAAAATCAATATATAATCTGAGTTGGTGCAGTAAATGAGAAAGATGGAAAAAATGCAAAAATCACTTTGGTCCTTATGTGAAAAATGAACAACTCAAGCTTGGTCTTGTTCTGAAGGATTTCAGGGCCCGGTAATAACACATTACCAGTAATAACACATATGCAGATATTTAATGTGTTCAGCATCAAGCAGAATATACAGGGTTATTCACTAAATTTGTAATTCAAAGTGAATTTCAAATTTAAGTTCAAAATAGTTGAACTGAAAATATTCTCTAAACCAGCTTTGCTTCAGTTCAGATGCTTTGTTTGTTAAATTTAAAATTCACTTTGAATTATCACTTTAGTGAGTAATCCTGTATATTTTCCCTGCGTATCCTTTCTTTCTCATGCAGACTGCTTTCTTACAAATAGATCATAGAGAAGCAATGGATTGAAGCAAGACGTGTGTTCAAACCCAGCGCTCCTCCAATCAGCAGCATTTGATTTCAAGATCACTTTTCGCTCAGTTCTGGAGGAGGAAGTACCTCTAGTGTAGTGATGGTGAACCTTTTTGAGCCCGAGTGCCAAAACCGCAATACATGCCAGCTTTTTTTCCCTCAAAGTGCCAACACGGCAATTAAATCTGAATGCTGAGGTTTAAGTTTAGAAAAAACAACTTGTACAGTTGTCCGACCTAATTAACATACTTTTGTTTTAAAAGAAGAACAAAACAGAGAGTTCAATGATACAAATGTTAAATAATTATATAAATAGATAAAATTAAGCTTATATTTATTACTATCTCCAACAAATGCAATACATACACAGACTGCTGAATACAGTCACAGACTGCTGAACACATTCACACACCGACTGCTGAATACATACACAGACCGACAAACACACAGGCTGCTAAATACACACACAGACAGTCCGCTGAATACATACACACTGTACGCTGGATACACACACACACAAACATACACACAGACAGTGGTGTATCCTGGTTTTGTGCTGCCCTAGGCAGGACAAAACTCAGGTGCTCCCCCCCATGCCACTCCCACCCAACCCTTCCCCCGTACCCCGCCCTTTTAAATACACACACACATTCACTAACAGATACACATAAACTAGCTAACAGAAACACACTCGCTAACAGAAACACACACTCACTAACAGACAAACACACACTCACTAACAGACAAACACACACTCACTAACAGACACACTCACTCACTAACAGACACACACACACACTAACAGGCAAACACACTCACACTCACTAACAGACACACTCACTCACTCACTCACTAACAGACACATACACACACACTCACTCACATTAACACACTCACTTTTTTTTTATTTAACCCCCCCAGCCTCCTTACCATTGGGAATGCTGGGGGGAGGGGTTCTCCCTCTCCCTGGGGTCTAGTGGGGCTGCTGGTCAGGCGGCGCTGGCGAGGGAGCACTTTCCCCTGAGCGCTCTGCTCAGCTCACTTGCGTGCCGCAGAGTGATGCCGGTCACCTGGATCTGGAATATGACGTTATATTCCGGCTCCCAGCATCACTCTGCGGCACGCAAGTGAGCTGAGCAGAGCGCCCAGGGGAAAGTGCTCCCTCGCCAGCTCCGCCCGACCGCCCGCCTGGCTTGTCAGTTAGCCGCAAGGCTAACAAGACATTTGCCCTGGGCATTTGGGGACGGCTTTTTTTGCCGCCTCCTGGAAAATGCAGCCCAAGGCAAATGCCTTGTTTGCCTCATGGCTAAAACGTCCCTGCACACAGACTGCTGAATACGTACGCACAGACTGCTGAATAAACACATTGCTGAATACACATACAGACAGACTGCTGAATATATGCACACTGTCCGCTGAACACACATACACAAACATACACAGTCAGCTGAATACGTACGTACACACAGGCTGCTGAATACACACACACTGCTGAATACGTACATTCACAGAATGCGGAGTACACACAGACTGCTGGATACATGCACACAAACACACACACAGACTGCTGAATACATACAGACTGCTGAATACACACACAAGCATACTGCTGGATAGGGGTGCTGTGTGTTGGGGGGTAGGGGTGCTGTGTGTGTGTGGGGGTAGGGTTGATGTGTGTGTGGGGGGTAGGGGTGCTGTGTCTTTGGGGCGGTAGGTGTGGTGTGTGGGGGGGGTAGGGGTGCTGTGTGTGTGTGTAACATATTCTTCCTCACCTTGCAGTCTCTGCACCCAGTGGCCGTGCGTTTTGCATGAATGACACTTGCGGCATGTTAATGGACACCGGCCACTGCGGACCCACGGGCAAATATACCCCGACGTCCGCTCATGTGATTGACGACGTCGGCGCGCGCACATTTTGGGGTCAAAGACCGATTCTGGCCAATCGACTTGAACAAGTATTTAAACCTCATTATACCTGACATTCATTGCCCTGTCGTGTTTTCCCTTGTGGTTGTCTGAGAGCGCGTTATTGATTCTGGTTATTCTGGTTATTTGACTTTTGCATTGATTTTGACTTCCCTGTTTTCTTGCATCCCTGACCCATGGCTTTACCTTATCGTTGTGTCTCTTTCTATGTCCCTTGACCCCCCAAAATTTCAGTGTGGAGTGGTCTTTTAAAACCTGGTTTCCTAACCTGTGGTACGCATACCCCAGGGTACAATAAGAGCTGGCCGGCTGGCCACCTTAGCATCCCCCAGGAGGCGGCGGGCTGTGCGCTAAGGCAGTGAAGGCGCCAGCTCACCCAGACATTAGGTGTCTACTCTGGCCAAATGCAGTTTTTGTGTAGCCAGGCAGCGAGGGGGCTGTATTCTTTGTGCTTTTCCACCTCTGATCCATTGAACGCTATGTAGTGATGTCGGGAGCCGAGTTACATCACTGCGGCCCCAGCAACACTAAACAGTAGATGAGGGAGTAGAGCAAGATGAGCATGAAGATGACAACTGCCATATTAAGTCCCCGGGAACGGATTTCCAGCTCTTCCAAAAGTAGGGAGGCTGGGTAGACTTAAATAAAAATAATACATTGTGAGTTTGTGTGAGAGAATGTGTACGTGCCTGTCCGTGTGTATGAGTGCCAAATCAGGGAGTGTGTGTGTCAGTTTCCTCTGTGTGTAACTATTATATGTGTATTAGGATTTTAATGCTTTAGCTTAATAGTTCATTCACTCCTCCTTACATAGACAATATTCACAATATGTTATATTTATTTTAAATATATTCTTTATTACCTTTAATCAGGCTTGTTCTCCAATATGTGTTTAAGTTAAATATCCGTATAAGTGTTGTGTGTTCATTTGGGATTTAAATCAATAGAAATTACTATCTTAAGGCAGGAGTTCTTTTTTAGACCTTCAGGGGTACTTCTCTGTAATGAAAAACATTGCCACTTGGATATCTTACCCTATTTTCCTGGCACTATAGGGTCATTAGGTCCCCCCCCACCCTCAGGACCTGTCTTCTCACTGTGATTTCCAGTGAGAATTGCGTAAGCACCTCTTGCGGCTGTCAGTAAAATAGCCACTAGAAGCTGGATTAACCCTCAGTGAAACATTGCAGTTTCTCTGAAACTGCTATGTTTTCAGCTGCAGGGTTAAAACTAGAGGGGCCTGGCACGCAGACCACTTCATTGAGCTGAAGTGGTCTGGGTGCCTATAGTGGTCCTTCAATTCTTTTGTGGAGGAGCTTTACTAACCTTATTTCGTGTCTACTCCTCACATCTTGTTGCATTAATGGGCTTTATTTATGTTAAAACCTTTAGAAAATGTGGTCTCTGTATTGTACACTGTAGCCTAATTTAGGCCTCTGAATGGGAATACAGTGATTATAATATGATCCTAATGCCTGGTCTGAACGTTAAAATGGCTAATCCTTTCTCGCATTTTTGCACTTCCAAAACTATTGTGCATTGGTTCTTTGCAACGTAGCAATAGTGAAATATGCTACAGCTATATTATGACAATCATTGGAGACATCTTTGAATATTTTTTTATTTTAAGGTAAAGGTTGCCATTATGAAGCAGGAAAATGTGGTCATTAATATCTGTGACGAATTGTTTGATCTCTGTATGCAGGAATATATATATATATATATATATATATATATATATAGTGATGAAGCAATGACACAAGACTGCTTAAGATCTGAAGAGGAACTGACAGATTGGAAGCTTCTAGTCTGTTGAGACAGAAATGTAAGTTATGTTCAGAATTTCACAACCCTATTTATACAAATGCCCACAAAATGTAAGGTGTTTAGTTTAATCACATTACATTTCGGTGAGTGGTGGGATGGCTGTCTTCTTTAGTGAGAGTACGGTTAGGGAAGAGGAAAACCCATTTGAGTCAGCACTTTTATTTCTCGGCCATTGACATTGCACTTAGAGTAGCCATATTTTTAGTGGAATAAAGTGCTTGGGAGCACTCTGAGCCACGCAAGGCCCGAATTACGTGCAAGTCTCTAAGCACTGTCGGTGGTCCCTCTTCCCAACGGCATTCTCCTGGTGAAAGACCAATGACTCCTTTATTCTTCCTCCTCATTTGTGATGTGTGAATCTTGGTGTTTTGCCCTTTTGATTTTTTGCTTCCTATTATTTAGGTGTGTTCAGTTGGTTTTGTCTGCTCTCTGGTAAAGGGGTACACTAGTGTCAAGGTACATTTACACTGTGACTGCTGGGTTCACTGTTTCTTTTGGGTGTTTATATTCTGCAAGGGGTTTCTTTTTAACTTTAGTGCATCCATTTAATTAATCAGCTGGTGGGGGCACCTCTGGCCTACTGGGTTATCAGTTGATGGGTTCCCCTAACCCTGGGTTTCCGGAAGATGTTACTCCTTTAATATCTGAGGACTTTCCGGTTTTACTGAATGCTGCAATGTCCGTGTTTATCAATAGAGCCCTGATGTCTGAGATGGGAGCTATATCCTCCTTTATATCCCAGTCTATCTCTCATGCGTTTTTGCATGCCCAACAAGTACATCTGCCTACTCTCAAGCCCTTGGGATCGCAGTGCGTAAACCTGTATCAGCATGTCACAAGGCAGAGGCAAAAACAAAACATTTGGCCTCGCTGACGGATGACAGGGTGACTCCCGTACAGATGGACAGTTCTGCAACTGTCAAAGATGGCGCAATTCCACCTAGCAAATGAGCCTCTAGATGGGCAAAATTGGCCAGATCTTGGAAACGTGCGCATGCCCCTTGGTGAACTTTCAGAGTCAGTTTTTAGTTGAGGAGGAGGATGAGGCTAGGTCTGGAGATTCCTAATTGTACTCAAATAGGCGCCCAAGCATATCCCTCTTCCGTCCAATAAATCAGCTGCTGTTGCAGTGATTCCTCCCGCTGATGTGAGTTGTGGCTTGTTGAATCTCTAGGGTGTTCCCCTATTTAAACCTAAGGACTTACACCACCCACATTCCCCGAAGTGGGAGCCGCTGGGATATGTTGCTAAATATTTAGCTATTTGCAAGCACATATCTAAAGAGACACACAATAAATTAAGGGCGGAGTGTCCCTGACCTATTGACTCAGACCAAGTATGCAAAACCCCAGAGGTCGACCACCAGATTTCAAAATGTTGTGGTAAAACGGGTTGGAGGCCCCAAAAGGGTCTTTAATTCTTTTTTTTCTTTTTTTTAAATAAACGATAAATGCTTAGATTCTCTGGGACCTGTTACTAAGTTGCTTGAACTTCTGGGGGCAGCTCAATCTAGGGTGCAACAGCTCAACTTTGACATCATCCACAGAATGGTCTATATATTGTGCAATGCCAACACAACTTTGGCCACGGAGTGTAGGGTAGCGATCCTCCTAAAAATAGAACTCGAATTAGTAATTATGGATTAAGTGAGCCAAGTGCGCATGCTAAGGGTATGTTATTTGGAGATTCGTTTATAAAAGATTTAGGGGTCCTGCTAAAAACCCTTACGGCTTTGGATAGGGCTCAAAGTTCCACAAAGCAGCTGTTTGGATCCGAGGTTTTTGATGGGGCCGGAAGAGCAAGGAGTCATCGTTCCGGCTGTGGTTTGTGAGGTTACTTTTGTCAGAACCGAGGCTCTTTATCCGACTGTGCCAATTCCTCAGAATTCAAACCAGCACCATTCATACTATCTTGTGGCACCCGTGGAGTCTTTCCCAAGAAAAGACCCTATGGTAAGTATCCAAACAACCCTTTCTTTCCATCCAGGTGTGGGGGCTGGTTGGCTCTTTTCACTCATGTGGCCATTGATATCCTCTGATGTATAGGTTTTACAGGTGGTTCAAATGTACTGCTTGATTTCCTTCACTTTTCTGGTGTCTCCTCTTTGAAACTTTATGCTTTTCCCAACAAGACCATGACTTGATTACACTGGAGAAATCCAAGTTGCTAAAAAAGGAGCCTTTCAAGAAATCCCTTGGGACAACCAAAGGTTTTGTGAGCAAATTTTTCTAGTCTTATAAAAGGGTTGCAAAGTTAACCCAGTGATCAACTTGAAGCCCGTGAATGCATTTCTTCAATATCACCATTTTAAAATGGCAGACATCCATTGCCTTCAAGATGTTTTCCTGTTATTAGACTGGATAGTCAAGCTGGACCTCAGACGCATACCTGATGTTTGTGATCGCACTTGATCACAGAGATTTCCTACAATTCACATGGTGAGTTAAAAAAAAATGGAGATTTACTTGCCTAGCTACCGGCCTCTCTTCAGCCCTGTGGTGGAGTTCCTCAGAAATCAAAATATAATTTTGACTCTTTATAAATCAATGGTAAGACCCCCAATATGAGGTATAATTTGGGTACCAGTTTTAATTAAGTATAACTAGAAAAAGTGCAGGGATGAGCTATAAAATTGGGCAAGATGGAAAATATTAGTTATGAAGAAAGGCTAAAAAAAACACATTTGTTTTCTTTAGGAAGGCATATATTAGCACAATACAAATATATGCAGGGTCAGTACAAACTGCTACATGCTAATCTGTTTGTTAGCAGGAATATACAACAGTCAAAAGGTCATTAATTGAGAATGGAAGAAAGGCATTTTCACTTATACCAAAGGCCTGGATGTTTTTTTATTTAATTATGGAAAAACAGAATATGCAAGAATATAATTAAACCCTTCACTACCTAGCATTGAAAGAAATATTAGCATAACATATATTTGAAGCAAGGAATGCATAGCTATATCGTAACACTGCAGTTTTGTAGATATATTTAGCTGCCCCTCCACTTACCACATTTACAGACAAATATAAAAATTATGTAAATTTACACATTTTGTTTTTCAGCCTTTATAAAAATATTTGGGGAACGGAAGCTTTAGACAAAATATGGTGTCCTTTTGTTAATGATAGCAAAGTGAATATTTTTTCTTCCCTTACATAGATGTGACAATAATAGATATTTTTAATGGTCAAATACCTTGCTTGTTGGTATTTGTTGGGATCCTGAAGGCATTATTAGCATCATATGGAAGGGGTTAAAATAAAAAAGTCACATATAAACCAATAATACTGATAAAGATTCCAGCATATTAATTCAAACAAAAAAACAAACTCAAGTACTAATGGCGCTAGAAACAGAGCAAAGAAACTTATTAAAAAGAAGCTACACCTCACACAGTGTACAAGCTCAAATAAACACTATCTAAAATGAAAAAACAAAAATACAATATTTTATATTTCAAACCAAATACTTAAAAGAATGTATAATTATTGTGCAAATACTTTTTCTCTATAAAGTGCATATATTATTATGTGCAATAATTTATGTGCAACAGTGCAAGAAACGAATACGATAAAGTGCTGCAATACTGTGCAAAAAGCAGTGTAAAGTGCCACATTTTACTTACATTCCAACACATTCACAATAACATAACATGGTATTAGTTAGCTTCAAATGGAAGCTACACATGTAAAAGAAGAGAAGAAATAGTCTCATAGGGCAATATTGTACAATAAGCTAAAATTAGATATGGTTACTTCAGAAGGGAACACTCACAAGTCTAGAGGAGAGAAGCCTACTCTTACTGTAATGGCTTCAAGATGTATGGACACAGCTGTGGTAATAATAAAATCCAAACTTAATTATGTAGTATTTTATAAAGCAGCAAACTACCACGATATTTCTCCTTGTCTCTCACCCCACCGATAGAGTCCTTCCTGGTTCTCTCCACCACCGGCTGTAGAATGAGGTTGGTAAAACTCTGATTTTATTAAAGGACACGGAGGCTCATATTAGGCTTTATCACTTTTAGGAATCGACCGATATTGATTTTTTTTAGAGCCAATACCGATAATCTGTGAACTTTCAGGCTGATAGCCGATAACTTGCCGATATCTGTACATTTACCATTTTGAACTATTTCTAAAGGTAAATGCACAAAATATACATGCCACATGTAGTGGATGCAGTGTGTTTAGACAAGGGAGCTGTTTGTGTTTGTCTGGTGGATGCAGTGTGTATTTGTGTAGTGTGTATATATAGTGAATGCAGAGTGTATGTGTTTGTGTAGTGTGTGTATAGTGAATGTAGTGTGTGTAGTGTGTGTAAAGTGAATGCAGTGTGTGTGTGTGTGTGTAGTGTGCGTAAAGTGAATGCAGTGTGTTTGTGTAGTGTGTGTATATAATGAATGCAGTGTGTGTGTGTGTGTTTGTATGGTGTGTGTGTGTATATAATGAATGCAGAGTGTGTGTGTGTTTGTGTAGTGTGTGTATATAATGAATGCAGACTGTGTGTGTTTGTGTAGTGTGTGTATATAATGAATGCAGGGTGTGTGTGTGTTTCTGAAGGGATGTCATTTGTATAAAATGGGGGGGAGGGGGACATTTTTTATTTTAATTTAATTTTATTTTAATTTTATTTTTTAAATTAATATATATTATTTTTTTTTAGTCCCCCCTCCCTGCTTGTTACCTGCCCAGGGAGGGGGGCTATGGCATTCCTTGGTGGTCCAGTGGCATGTACTGAGCAGTGGGGGCCTGCAGCAAGCGCTTACCTTCCCAGCAGCTCCCTTCAGCTCCCCTGTGTAAATCTTGCAGCCTGTGTGCCGTGCGGAGCGTTGCCATGGTAACCCGTGGCAATGCTCTGACGGCCTCGCGAGATTTACACAAGGGAGCTGCTGGGAAGGTAAGTAAGCGCTTGCTGCGGACCACCTCAGGACTGCCAGGCTTGTAATGAGTATGTATTATCGGCAATATCGGTATCTCTATTGGCTGATACTGATATTGCCGAAAATACCGTTTATCGGCCGATAAAATCGGTAAAACCGAATATCGGTCGATCCCTAATCTCTTTCTTTATTCCTCAGCAGCAAAGAAAGGATATTTCATGTATTAATATTAAAAACAAAACAAATACCCCTTACAGGGTTAACCATTTAACATTCTAGCATATTCAACTAATGGGATCAGTTCTTGTACTCTCATATGACCTAAGCAACTCCCTCTTTCTTTGGTGCTGCCTCAGCTAAGTACCTCATAAATTTTTTACTCTCCAGATTTGTATTGGCCTATGTTTGTATGATCTTGTATGCTGTTAGATTTTCCATTACAGGGTTCCTTGTCCTCATCACCCAATATCCACGGTGACTCTAGCACGCTGGATGAAATGGATAATGTCAGCTGCTAACATCAACACATCAGTCTATGGAGCTCATTCTACTAGAAGCGCTATGGCTTCAAAGGCATTCACAGTGGGTTGTAAATTCTTCTTCTCCGCACAGCTGATCTTGAGAATCAACATTCATAAAGTACTATTTTTGTCCAGCAGAACACATTTCTTCTATGGTTATCTCACAGCTTTAAACTAGCCTAATATGAGCCTCTGTGTCCTTTAATAAAATTACCAGATTTTACTAATTACATGACGTAAAGTCATGATTTTATTAAGGACACGGAGGCGAGTATTAGCCCACCCAAAGACAGGTAAGTCGTACGCTTTGTCTTCCCACCCAATTTCGATGGCATGTATGATTTTCCTGGACTTTAATGTGGGTTGCTGAATACTTAGAATGATTTATTTCTTTGCTGGACTCAAGGTGACATGTTGAACTTGACATAATTTTAAATTGTCACAGTTACAAATGTATGACAGCAGTATTTGAACATATTTTACCACATGTTTCTCTGTCTCCTACATCCTAAACCTTGCAATGGGTCAATCGTGATCAAATTTTTCTTCTCTTGGTTACAATGGAGAATTCTCCCTAGAACCCTCGACCAGCAGATCATGTCTTTGCATCTTTCAGAAGTTGGAATCTTGGTCGTGTCGAAGCAGTTGTTCATGTTAGTCCTCTATTGTTTTCGGCTTCTGCATCATCAAGAGAGAGGGAGTGGCTTAGGTCACATGAGAGTACATGGAACAAGGACTGATCTCATTGGTTGAATATGCTAGAATGTTAAATGGTGAACCCTGTAAGGTATTTGTTTTTTATATTAATACATTAATATCCTTTCTTTGCTGCTGAGGTATAAAGAAAGAGATAAAGCCTAATACTCCATGTCCTTAATAAAATCATGACTTTACGACATGTAATTAGTAAAATCTGGTAATTGTTTCAGGTGTGTGGCCAAAGCTGCATGCTTTTTTTTTTTTTCATATTAATTCATAAAAACAGGAAAAAATTCAAAGTTGGATTTGACAGGTAAATGGGTAAATAATTTATTTGATAGTAGAACAATTTACATTTTTTTTTGGTGCAATTACATATTATAACTGAAGCTTTGGAGATTCACCATGGATAATTTCACAAAGGAACAATGAGTAAAAATAGTGGAATTTTATTTTTAAAAATGGCAGGTCCATTATTTTGAGCTTACCGCCACTACTTCAAATCCAATTATTTCCTGATATCTGAAGGAGAGGGTGTACGTGAACAAACCATGTACTTTTGAGCAGCTCAAGGAAAATATCTGTGCAGAAATTCGAGCCTTAATCAACTTATTTTCTGAACAATGCAACCGAAAGAGACTGACTTTGCGAGGCGGCAAATAGAGCTCATTTAAAAGATGTCATCTTTCGTACCTAGTCAAACAAGTCACCATTCATTGTATGTAATATCATTGAAATTGGTTAATTAATTATTAACTTCAATAAATATTCTTTTTAGCATAATATATACCAGATAGTACATTCATGTACAAAATAAAATGTCAAATAAAAATTCCTTTGAAAATCTATTTCAAAATCCTACGAAAAATAATCTTCCCATTTAAAGGAAGTGTATCACTCAGTCCTGTCAGTCCTGTGTCTGAACTCTCACTTAGCTGGGGCATGGCTTGTCTATGCTAAGTTTCCCTTTGTATTTATTCAGGTAGGGCAAGTTAAGAGATGTAAAATTATGTAATCAATAGCCATCTTGGAATAGTTAAACAGTTTAAAAAACACACACAGATTTTATTTTGTGAAATACATAAAATGAAAAATGTTTATACTCAATGTAGGTATTGACTTGGTTGATATGTATGTAAACGTTGATCAAAGGAGAAATCTAATTGCCATTATGGAGTCAAAAAAGATTTCTCTCCCTTTTTGTGGCATAATTGGCCATCACTTAAAATTGCGTGGGTCTTATATTGGATCTGCAAAAAAACATGTGTTTTAAAGGTTTAGCTTGATGGACTTAAGGCTTTTTAAATCTAGTTTAATTTGTAACTATGCGTTTCTCTTACCCTAACTCCTATTATAGTATGGCCTTGATGGATCACAGTAGAGGATTGGCATTCAGTGCTGCCACCTCCACTAACCGCATGCGTGCAGCTTTCTGCTAATACAGGCAGAGAATAATAAGAACCTCTACTGCGGTCCCATAAGGCCATGCCACAGAGAGTGACAGGCAGGAAAGTGGTACTCCAATGCTTATATCAGTCTTGGCTGGTATGCCAATGCTTATATCAGTCTACTATTTAAAACATACCCATGTATGTAACAGGCTGTAGCTTAAAATAATTCTTTACATTCTTTGAATACCAAAACAACTTAAGTTTAACCTCTTAAGGACAGAACTTCTTGAATAAAAGGGAATCATGACGGAATATTTCTATCATGTGTCCTTAAGGGGTTAAAGGAACACTCCAAGCACCATAACCACAGCAGCAATCTGTGCCACAAGGGCCCTGCCCCCACAATGTAAATAGTCATCCCATTTGCAAGTGGTCTGACTTCTTACCTAGGGTTTGCTGGCACCGCTCAGTGCCTCTCTGCTCCACAATACTCTTGCTGAGTTAAGCCCAGCATGTAGGGCTTAGATCACTCTCTGAGAGCCTCAGCTAATGCTTTCTCCTAATGAACTTGTCCTGCATTAACAGGAGCTCCTAGAATAGGAGCTAGTTTCCGTTCTGTTTGGAGTGTTTCTTTAAATCACTTTATTTATGCAGCTCTAGCCACATCTTGCCCATCTGTTACTCACATAGTCTCTATTTAAAAAAATAAATAAAAAATTCATGTAATTTTCAAACCAATCTTCCGGCACACTTTTTTCATTAGATGCAATCTCCTGCTTCGTTAATTGAACTTTATTCACATACAGGATGATGCTGCAGTCTCTAGGAGGCAATTAACATAGCAGGAGATAAGAACTTCTATAACAAACACACTGTTCTGAAAAAATAGAATCTATGTGGCTAGGGCTACATAAACAAATGGATTTAACTTGTAAATGGCAGAGAATTAAGCAAAGAGACTACAGGGGTGTGATTTATTCACCAAAACTACATCATGAAGCATCTTGTTTATGTGTTTAGTGTCCTTTTCAGTGACTGTATGTTATTGCTGATCTTTGACTATTTGCGCTATACTATGCTAAATGGTTTTTGTCATTTTAAAGTGTTAAACATGATACTTCTGTGTATGTAAATGCGACTGAAGCAGCCATACTTCCTTATCAAACTTGTTATAAAAGAAAGAAAACCAAACTGGTAAATATAAAGTAAATAATTGTAGTGAGATCAGAACTATCATTGTTCTTTGTACAAATATCCTTATATTCTATTGGCACTATATTGCCATATTCACATACATTATCTTTATATTTCATTATAAACGTGATAAAATAAATGTGATGGAATAGTGGCTGGTTAAAACTACATCTGGACTTAAAATACACAGTAGAATTTAGGGTAAATGAGAAATGCACAGTTTTTCTTAAAAGCAGTCATCTTAAGGTCAAAGCACATTAAGATAGTCAGAATGTGCCTTCCAGACCTCTACAGCTGTGAAGTGGCCAGTTGTTGAATGATTCTTGGCTTAAGGGCAGAAGGTATCATGTGATGTGATCACATACTTCATTGCTTTCTGTCACTTACTGCAGATTCTTACACTCAGCGGCCACTTTATTGGGTAAGCCTACACACCTGCACATTAATGCAAATACCTAATAATCAACCAATCAGTTGGCTACGACTCAATGTAATAAAGTATGCAGACATGTCTGATGTTTAAGGGTTTGAACATGGCCTTCTTCACCTACCGTTCTCATATGTCATAGATGATTTTTGTTAATATTAAATGTTTGTCTTTTTTCGTCTTGTACAGCACTGCGGAAAATGTTGGCACTATATAAATTATTGTTATTTATGTCATCTAAGTTAATATAGACTGATTTCTGATGTCAGACATGGTGTTTTGATTATCTCAAAAACATCTTGTTTCCCGATATTTACATACACAACAAGTCTCAAGTTCATTGAGCATAGTTTGTCAAAATAAAATAATAATAATAATAATTAAAAACGTGCAGCACTTCTGTGGGCAAAAACATCTTGTTAATAAGGAAAGGACAAATGGCAGATTTCATCAAGCTTACAGGAGCGCAACAGTAACTGAAATAACCACACATTATATCACTGGTATGCAAAATGCAAAAAGCTTTGCTATTTGAAGTGGATGAACTACAGAAAACCACACTTGCTTCTAGTCATGACTGCTAAGAACCCGTAAGTGAGACTACATGCAGATCATAGGGTCAAATGGATTTATTTACTAAAGTGAGAACTGCTGGAAATTTAAAGTGAATTTCAAATTTAAGACTAAAGTAGGAATTAGCTGACTTGGGACATTTTTCACATTCAATTATTTTTGCCCTAAATTTGAAAATTCACTCTGAATTCTCAAGAGTTCTCACTTTAGTGAACAACCATGGTTTCACGTTTTGTGTTAATGGTTCAGGTTGGTAGTGATGATGTACTATTTTCTTGACAGCTCTGCATCATTTAAATATCAGAGTATACCTGTGTTCTATTGCTGACCATGTGCATCCTTTTATGGCTGCAGTTTAATAATTTTCTTATGATTGCTTCCACAGATACGATTCTCTAGGCCTAGTGTGGTTTCTTACTAGCTTGTACTGCTCTTCAGAATATTGAAGGTACCATATACAACACAATATCTGACTCCTCTGTGTGCATCTCCAGCAGGTCCAGTGGTGACATTCTCTTAACAGTAGATCACCATTTGTGTTGTTACTTTACATTTGCTATGAAGTAGGCACCCAACCAATACACCTACACACGGATCTGGTCGTTTCATGTTGCATATTATCGTCAATACGACTAACTGAATTCACAATGGAAATTTTTTTGGGCAACCTAGCAATAAGAACACACAATGTGTAGTTTAATTATTTCAAACTATATAGTCATGCATGCTATACACTAACCAAATTTTCTACAAGTCCAGTCTTTGAATAACCCCAACCCCCTTTCCTGGTCAAACAATAGAGGTCTTCTAGACATCCATAATTAATCAAATGTTCTGTTATTAGCACAGGTGCAAATGAAAACTAGGGAGTCATTAATTAACTAAGTGGTAATGTCCAACAGCCTGTGAACCAGTCTGTGACCCAGCTGACAAGATGTGCAGCCAAAAGCAATATGCATATATAGCATTTTTGGAGGATCTGTTTCCTCCCATCCACCTCAGGCTCTTACCCTACCTGTTAATGACCCTTGGCAATCAGATAACCACACAGCATGGCATGCTTTTATCTCCTCACAATCACCCCGCGCCCAACATAGGGCATTTATTTTTTATTTAAAATTTCTTTGCCACCTCCTGCTAACAAACACATACACTGATCAACCCTTACCCCTCCCCCTTTATTCATTCTATATACGTTTCCATATATATCCTTCCTTTCTCCATCACTTCTCTTTAAATCCTCCAAACACTGGCATATATTTAAATTCTATTCCCACCTTCTTCTACAATCTTTCCTTCTCCTGGCAGCTGGTAATGTGTTCTCACACCCTGCCCTCTCCCCACCTACTCAACTTGTACTAATTTCAGAAACACTGGTGATTGTGGACCAATTCTAAGTGAAACTTCCTCTTTTTCCTTTATTCGTAGTACCCTCTGGAATACACGTTTATTATGCTATAGCTCAAAATTGAATGCTATACATAATTTATTCATCTTGAACTACCTCAACTTATTGTCATTAACTGAAACTTGGCTCTCTTCCTCTAACCCTGCCTCATTCTCACTTGGTGCCTTCAAGGACACTAAAGTATTCATAATAAAAATACAAATTCTTTCTGAAATAATAAAGCATGGTATTTTAGATTGCAACCCATCCTCGTTATACTTTAGAAAAATTCATCAAAATAACAATTTCCTCACCTCAAATCCAACACTGAGACAGCCTCTTCTAAACAGCCCGATCCACCTCTTTGATGTTGTCAAGCTTGATGACATTTTGCCCAATCCAATGCTTTTTGTAAGAAGCATTGCAAACAATATGCACATGTGCAGCCAATCATATACTTCTCCCAGGGAAGCATCAAATCCAATGAACATTCAATGCCCTTTTGCAATGCGTGAGGATTTTGAACATCAAAGAACCAAGTCTGACTCAGTTTTGGGTCAGGAAGCACACTCTAGTGGCTTTGAATAATGTTTGACAACACAATGTAAACATTGCCATATCTCTAAAATGGCAATGTTTTACATTGCGGGAGAAAAACATCTGGGCCACTGCACCCAGATCACCTAATTGATATAAAATTGTCTGAGTAATTATCGTGGCACAAGAAATTCTCCAGGCACTCAAGGTGTTAAAGCTGGAGGCAGTTTTAATAGAACAAAAGGAGCAGTAACGTTTCGACCTGCTAAGAGGTCTTTGTAAAGCTTGTCACCTATGCTGCCACCCCTCAGGGGCGGACTGACCGGTCGGGCACTTCGGACACGGTCCGAGGGCCCGGCCGGGAGGGGGGCCCGCCGCCAGGGCCGCCTTCAGGGGGCCCGGCGGCAGGGCTGGATTGGGGGGGGACTGCAGGTGCCACCGGGTGGCCAGTCCGGTGGCACACTGTGAGGGGGGGGCGGCCGTTTCATGTTAGAGCCGCCGGACCGGGTGGCAGCCTCGCCGGTCCGGCGGCATTCCGCTCACTAACACTGAAGAGGAAGGAGGAGGAGGAGCATGTGTCTGTCATGCTCCCTGCGGTTCCCACAATTCCCAGCACAGGATGTGGGAACCGCAAAGGAGCATGACAGACACATGCTCCTCCTCCTCCTCCTTCTTCAGTGTTATTGAGAGGAATGCCGCCGGACCGGCGAGGCTGCCACCCGGTCCGGCGGCTCTAGAAATGAAACGGCCGGCCCCCTCTGACTAGTAAGAGGGGGGAGAGATGGGGAGGGGAGGGGGGAGAAAGAGAGGGGAGAGATGGGGAGGGGAGGGGGGAGAAAGAGAGGGGGGA
>OW240915.1:202114573-202129073 GCA_933207985.1 Pelobates cultripes | reverse complement strand
GGGGAACAGAGAGATGGGGAGGGGAGAAAGGGGGGGCAATAAAGAGATGGGGAGAAAGAGGGAAGAATGAGACACAGGGGGAGACAGAGAAAGAGGGGGAATAGAGAGATGGGGAGGGGGGAGAAAGAGAGGGAAGAATGAGACACAGGGGGAATAGAGAGATGGGGAGGGGAGAGACAGAGAGGGAAGAATGAGACACAGGGAGAAAGAGGGGGAATAGAGAGATGGGGAGGGGGAGAAAGAGACAGAGAGGGAAGAATGAGACACGGGGAATAGAGAGATGGGGAGACAGAGAGGGAAGAATGAGACACGGGGAGAAAGAGGGGGAATAGAGAGATGGGGAGGGGGGAGAAAGAGAGGGAAGAATGCCCCCCCTCCCCTGTCCGCAGGCACCGTGCGGGCAGGGGAGGAAGAGAGGACCTGGGAGCTCACCCTGCAGCTCCTCTGGGTCCTTCTTGCGCGAGCACAGAGCGTTGCCGCGGTTACCATGGCAACGTTACTGCTCTTGCGAGAGTCAACTCTAGCCCTGGAGCTACGGGCTAGAGTTCACTCTCAACACTGTAACCCCCATGGATTCCTGGTGGTCGCAGTGGTGAGAGTGAACTCTAGCCCCATAAACACACTGCCCCCACACACACACCATACACATTCACACACTGCCCCCATACACACCATACACATTTACACACATTGCCTCACACACACACATACACTGCCCACCCATATACACACAGACCCCCATACACAGCCCCCCATACTAACATTGCCACACACATACACTGCCCACACACCCTACACATTCACACACTACACCCCCACACACACACTGAACCTTTCACACACATTGCACCACTGCTCCTATTCCCTACTACAGCCTCATATCCCAGCAGACCCCAGGTAAGTTGTCAAACTGTTCTTAAACGGTTTGACTACTTACTCTGGAGCAGTAGTGGTTATTGTGCATGGATTATTTCTTTAAATAATCTACAAGTGCCCCAGTAGCCAGCCAGCCAACCCACAGGCTGGCCAGTAGGCCAGCCAGTAGCCAGCCCACAGGCCAGTAGCCAGCCCACAGGCCAGTAGCCAGCCCACAGGCCTACAGCAAGCCACAGGCTTACAGCCAGCAAGCCATAGCCTGCCAGCCGCAGTCAGCAAGCCCACAGCCTGCCGGCAGTAGCCAGCAAGCCCACAGCCTGCCAGCCGCAGCCAGCAAGCCCACAGACTGCCAGCCAGCAACAGTAATTAAGGTAAGAGGAGCCAACTTGGCTTAGGTATCAGCGAGCTATGTTGTGTTGCTATATTGTGAATAGGAACCAGAGTGTTGGAGAGACCACCCTCCAGGCCCCATTAGACTCTAGCCTCTGCTAGAAATCCCCTCCATGGCCCATTAGCCCTCAATTGTAGTTTCTACTGGGGCCTGGAGGCGACTGTTTCCAGCAGGGGATATCTAATGGACGCTGAGATGGCCTCTGTTAGAAAGACCCCCTTCCAAGCCTTTTAGACTCCATTGTAGTCTCTAATGGGGCTTGGAGGGGATTCTTTCTAACACACCCTCTAAAGGACACTGAGATAGCCTCCGCTAGAAAGACCCCCCTCCATGGCCTATTAGCCCTCAATTGTAGTCTCTACTGGGGCCTCGAAGGGCTTATTGCCCTTTTGTTCCTTGTGTCTAAAGATTGTGTACGGTGTGGCTGGAGGCGGGACAAGGGTGGCGCTTGCTGCAGAGTATGGGTGGGGCCTGTAAGGGGGCCCTTGATTTATTTTGCCCGGGGGCCCTGAGGGTTCTCAGTCCGCCCCTGCCACCCCTCCATACTGCTGCATTCCCCAGGGCCAAAACACAGCTGGAGCTCGCTGCCGGCAAGCCATCCTTGCAAACGGAGGACCTGTACTCACAAGAGACCTCTACCCAGACAGACATTGAGGCCAGAATGTAAGGGCACTGACAAGCAGGTCTGTTGCACAGGGGATCTCCGGGCCCGGGAATTTGCAGTGTCCACATCAGAGGAACAAAGAGCCATGAGAAAAATCCTGGGTGGGCTGCAACACATTAATGGACACAGCAAGTACATATGCCTGATCTAGGCATAGGCTGACTGTCGTTCCTTTATAACCCATAGCCCTCACAGTTGCCAAATGCATTGGTCAAGTTTATATATTTATCTTAGTTTACCTGTTGCCTCCCCACTCCAATAGCTTGGAGGAACCGAGATATCAGTCTGTTATTTCACCACCTAGTGACAATTTGTGTTTGAGCGCTGCAGAAATGTGCCTTGTCTGTTTTCTCTTTTCTAACCCATCTCTGCTGCAAACATTATTTATATTAATTATACAAAAAATTGTGCAGTTTTTCTGAACGCCATGCTAATATTTCATACTGTTAGTTACCGCTATGCTTGCTACAGCTGTTGTGGCATCACAAGATGAAATGTTATCATTTGCACATCAAAAATGAAGAAAAAATAAATCTGACTGGCATGTATATCCTCTGTATTTACCTCTCAGTAACAGAAATATTTACAAAAAAACTCCATTGAATAATAAATATGTTCAGTTAATGTAAAATTTGTGTAGAAATTGTTTCTATTTTCAAAACTGTAAAAGTACAAAATATTGGTACAAGTTATCGACTAACAGCCTGAAAAGCTCCTTTGTTTATTTTGAATGAGTGTCAGGGAGTTGGTTCTAAAATTTGATCAGCTTGTGGTGGTTCAGCAAACCATCAATTTACTCTATTACCTCTTCTACTTGTGTATTCTCTTGGGTGAAGATATTTGTTGCCAAGACCTTAGTCAGTGAACTCTGTATGGAGACAGGATTCATCCAGTCTGGCCATTGCACAAGTAGTTCCTGTAAATTAGTTTGTTATTCTCCATTTTGTATAAGATCAAAATCATTTGTTGCTTGTACCATTTCTTTAATATAAACAATACTTCTCACTTTTACTTCTCCTTTCTCTGGATTTAGGATTATGTAGCATTAACATCCTATCTTTTTTTTTTTTTATAATTCTTTTATTTTTGCCACTTGTGGCGGAGTCGTCAAAACAATACATTGCATTGTTCAGTAACATGAAAATATACATTTGTACATGTAGCAGTATTGGGGTACAATAGATACATGGTAAACGTTACTTTAGTTGCAATGAGTATTTTATGAACATGAGTACTCGGTGAGCATTTGGCACTGGACATTAATATTGGTTTCTGTTTGAGCGAGTGGGACAATAATCACAATCACTGAGAATGGAAGACAGACAATATATGTAGGTCCCTATCCTCATCTTGTGTTTTGGTCACTGTGTGCCCAGTATTAGTGCAGGGTATGTTTAATGTATTTCTTGTCTGTGCCTCTCCCCCTCCCCCTTTTTCCTGTCTCATTGTTTCCTGCCAGACCAGTTTAAAATAGCTGCGTTATCCCTCCTCAATCTCCCATCAGGCTTTGCTATTGTCTGACCCACCCTTCCTTGTACTGTAGTGCTTCATGTACCCTATTGTATTTAAATGAGGCTGTTGGGGTCTTAAAAATGTGTGTGCTATGTCTAGTAAAGGAGTTGCTGTGTTAAAGGTACACTATAGTCACCCAGACCACTTCAGCTCAATGCAGTGGTCTGGGTGCCAGGTCCCTCAGGTTTTAACCCTTCACATGTAAACATAGCAGTTTCAGAGAAACTGATATGTTTACATAGCAGGGTTAATCCAACCTCTAGTGGCTGTCTTCCTGACAGCCACTAGAGGCGCTTCGGCGACGCTGGATGTGAAATTCACATCCAGCTTGCAGAACGCCCATAGGAAAGCATTGTGCATTCCGCTCCACTTGGGAGCTGACGTCGGTGGGGGAGGAGAGATCACCAGCGCCGAGGGAGCCTGGCGTTGAATAACGGTAAGCTGCTGAACAGGTTGTAACCCCTTCAGCGCCACGGGAGGGGAACCCTGAGGGTGAGGGTCCCCCAAGGATGACATAGTGTCAGGAAAACGGGTTTGTTTTCCTGACACTATAGTGATCCTTTAACCTTCACCATGTGTTGTCTGGTGTTTGGGGAAAGGGATATAATCTGCTGATGGAAAGGGTGTCCAGGGCTACATACACAGTAGCCTGGTCCAGGGGGGAAAAGGCCCTCAGGGATCCCAGACAAGCCTTGGTGACTGGATATGAAGTGTTCCAAGGTCCCTGATAAGTGAGAGGTAGCAGACTTGGCAGAGGTACACTGGAGCTCCGTAACAGCAAGTATATGGAGTTATACAATGGTAGATAACAGTAACTTCTGGGTCGTCATCGGCAGGTTGCGTTGGGGCGTGGGGCCGAGGCAACTTTGGGGGGGGGGGAGGGCAGGCAGGGGGCCACCTCGCGCAGCCAGGCACATCCGTACTGGGGTACCAGAACAGCAAAAACAGCTTGAGTGTAGAAGTGGCGGGGAACGGCAAGCCCCAGGCTCCATCACTCTCCCCTGCTCCCTATACAGTTCTTGAATAGTTCTCCCACAATTCCCAAACCCATTCTTAACACCATCCTAACTTATATGTAGTCATAACTCTTGTGTCACTTCTGTTATAAAGATTGGACCTTTTTTGAACGGGGTCAAATGTAAATGCTTTGGATCCAAATGCTCTAATGTGTTTATTATTACGGGTTCTGCCAAACCAAAGTTTCAATGGAGTTTTATTTGTAGCTTTTGTAGCTAATCTATTCTGTAGATATGTAGCTGTCATAACTGTATCAGCCTAGTATTTATGTGGCAACTGTCAACCTGTCAGCATGCACCTGACATTCTCTATTAAAGAGCAATTTGTTCTTTCAGGTACAACCAGGGCCGGCTTTAGGCCTTTGGGCACCCTGTGCGAAAAATCTTCAAAGCGCCCACCTTACCCCCCCTTCCCACACACCCTGTCACACACACACACAGACAGCCATACGCAGACAGCCATACGTAGACAGCCACACGCACACACAGGCATAGAAACATAGAATGCGACAGCAGATCAGAACCATTCGGCCCATCTAGTCTTCCCAGACAGTCACACAGGCAGTCACACACACAGAGGCAGACAGCCACACACAAACAGCCACACACAAACACACAGGCAGAGAGCAACACACAAACACACAGGCAGACAGCCACACACACACAGGCAGAAAGCCACACACAGTCAGCCACACACAAACAAACATACAGGCAGACAGCCACACACAGACTGCTACACACAAACACACATGCAGACAGCCACACACAAACACACAGGCAGACAGCAACACACAGACAGCCACACACAAACACACATGCAGACAGCCACACACACACACACAGGCAGACAATCACACATAGTTACCTCTGTTCCTTGCGGAGGCAGACAGGCAGTGCAGCTCCTGGATTCTGGTTGTTGGGGAAGCAGGGACTCCTTCCTGCTTCCCCTGCAGCAGTTACACGGCACTTTTAGCCCCGCCGCACAGTAAGCCCCGCCGTAAATTATTATTATTTTTAATTTTTTTTTATCCTGGCCGGCCATGTGTGAGCTGTGTCGGCCGCATGGCGCCCCCTGCTTAATGGCACCCTGTGCGGCCGCACAGCTCGCACACCCCTAAGGCCGGCCCTGGGTACAACATTCCATTCTGGACTGCAAGTGTTCTATTCCTTTCTCTCCTAAATATGCAGTAAGTTGCTGTGACCCACCATTGTTGTCTGTAGAATTGCTTGAGGCTATCTCTCAAACTGGTTCTCCACATTTGCAAGGCAGCCCATCAACTTCACTGCAATTTCTGCTTTGACTTTTCCAAGATAAGTCATATAATATCTGGAATAATAATCAATAAATACTACTATATACGTATTATGCCTCCAGGGCCAGTGCAAGAACTTTTGGCTACACAGACAAAGATGCATCCCCCACACACAAAAAATGCATCTTCACCTGTGTTTCTCTTAACCCCCTTTTGATTTTTGAATTCACACCCCCTTTTGTGTTTTTTTTTATACCCTCTCTTGATTGTCTTACCTGCTTCAATGGATCTTATGTTCCATTTTTCCTATTTGTGTGTCTTACAACCCCTTGTGTGTCTCTTACTCCCTCCTTTGTGTATCTCTGACTTTCTTCCAGCCCATTTGTGTATCTTTCTCTCCCTTTGTTTATCTTTTTCCCCTTCATCAACCCCTCTATGTGTCTTTTTCTCACCCATCCTCTCTGTTTGTCTCTATGTCTCCACAAGTCCATCAGTTTGTCTCATTCCATGCGCCCCTCTGTATGTCTCTTCGTCTCCCATTTGTGTGTCCCTTTATCCCCTTCACCAGCCCCTCTGTTTGTCTTTTGCCCCCCATCGCCTCTGTGTTTCTCTTTTTTCCCCCTTCCCCAGATCCTCTGTGTGTCTTTTTCTCTCCCTCAAGCCTCTTTGTGTGTCTCTTCCACTACACCCCTCAGTATGTCTCTTTCTTCCCATCCTCTCTGTGTCTCTTTCTCACCCAAGTCACACTGTGGTCTCTTTCTTCCACTCCCAGCCTTTCTGTATATCTCTTTCCATACAGCCCTTGGTGTGTTTTTCTCCCCTTCCCCAGTCCATCTGTGTGTCTCTTGTTCCCCTTCCCCAGTCCCTCCGTGTATCTCTTTCTCCCACAAGGCCCTTTTGGGTGTCTCTTTCTTCCCAAGCCCCTTTTCGTGTCTCTTCCCTCAGCCACTTTGCATATCTCTTTCTCCCCCACAAGCCCTTTTCTGTGTCACTGCCCCTGTGTGTCTATGTATTTCCCCCATCCCCTCTGTGTGCCTCTTTTTCCCCTCAATCTCTCTGTGTATCTCTTTCTCCCCTATCCTCTCTTTATCTCCCCAAAGCCTCTTTTGTGTGTCTCTTGCCCCAGCCCTTCTGTGTGTCTCTTTCCCAGCACCTTGTCTCTGCACCCCAGCCCCTCTGTGTGTCTCTTTCTCCCCTTCCTTACCTCCTCTGTGTGTCTCATTTCCCACTCCCCAGCCCCTTTGTGTGTATCTTTCTCCCCATTCCCTCTGAGTTTATAATATCACATGCCTCTCTGTGCATCTCTTTCTCCTTCAAGCCCCCCTTTGCTTCTCTTTATCCCATCCATCCCCTCTATTTGTTTCTTTCTTCCCTCCAGACCCTCTGTGCCTTTCTTTCCCACAAACCTTCTGTGTGTCCCCTTTTCCCCACAACCCCTCTGTATCCCCCCCAAGCCTCATTTGTGTGTCTCTTTGCCCCGGCTGTTCTGTGTGTCTCTTCTCACAGCACCCTGTTTCTGCATACCAGCCCCTCTGTGTTTCTCTTTTTCTACTCCCTTAGCTCCTCTGTGTCTCGTTTCCCCCATCCCCAGCCCCTTTGTGTGACACTTTCTCCCCCCATCCGCTCTGAGTTTCTCATTTTACATGCCTCTCTGTTCGTCTTTCTCTCTCAAGCCCCCTTTTGTGTGTCTCTTAATCCCCTACCCCAGCCCCTCTGTGTATCTCTTCACCCTAACACATTATCTCAGTCCCCCATCCCCTTTATGTTTCTCTTTTTCCCTTCCCCAGCTCCTCTGCATTTCTCTTTAGATCCCCACCCCTTTGTGTGTCTCTTTCTCCCTTATCCTCTCTGTGTTTCCCTTTCACCTCTCTGTGTGTCTCTATCCCCCAGCTTATCTGTGTGTCTTTCTCTCCCCTTAGCCCCTCTTTTTGTCTCTTTCTCTGCCTGAGTGTTCTCTGCCTCAGCCCCTCTGTGTGATTCTATCTTCCACTTTGGTTGTGTGCTATTTATTGTGACTTGGACCTGGGCCTCTGCTGTAAGTAATTAAAATGCTGAGCATTCCAAGCTATATATGGCATTTAGAAATAAACAAGAACGTAAAAACTAAAAACTGAGCTTTCTATGCGAGATTTTTCATGTACAAGTCCCCCGGTCATTCACGGGGCTGCTGGTTGTGTGCCCGATGCTCTTGGGACGAAGGGTGGTATCTCAGAGGGGTCCTGTGTTTCCGCCGGCTTTCCCAGTGTTAAGGTCGTTTGTGGGTTCGAGAGCCCCAGGTTGGTTAGGAAGGTTGAGGCCTCTTCCATGGAGTGTAGAACTTGCATAGTCCCATCTTGAGGCACCACCAAGGTGCTGTTCAGTCCCCAACGGTAGGCAATCTTTGCCGCTCTCACCTGTGCCGTGACTGGGCCGAAGGATTTACGTAGAATAAGAGTGGCTCTTGTGAGATCCTGGTAAAAGGTGAGTTCCGAATTTTCAAAGATAAAGGGCAATTTGCCTTTAAGTGCTGACATAATCAGGTTCTTGTCAGGCAGGGTGATACATCGTAGGATGACGTCTCGCACTATAGCTGACTTGAGGTGATTAGGGTTCGGAAGGTGGTAGAAACTGTCAATGGTCATTTTTTTTGCAACTGGATGAGGTAGAATGGTAGCCACCAACCTCCTCAAATAGTGTGGTAGTTCTTCTGCTGTAACTGAGCGTGGAGTTGCTGCATGGAGTGGTCCATGATAGTCAAGCGGGTCTGCACTGCCCTCATGTCTCCTTCAGTGGTCCTGACTCGCTCTTTTACAGCTTGCACCTCCGTTTTTAGGAGTGCTGAATCAGCTGCCAGCAACTTATGTATCTTTTGACCAACATTCAAGTAGGTGAGCACTTGGTAAATAGTGATCACAATATAGTGTCCTTTGAAATAAACTCAAAAAAACAAAAGCACATGGGGTATACTAAAACATATAAATTTAAAAAGGCCAATTTCTATAAGTTAAGGGCAGCTTTACAATATATTGACTGGCATAAACTCTTTAGTGAAAAGAACACTGAGGATAAATGGAACATCTTCCAACAAATATTAGAAAGGTACATTTCTCAGTATGTACCATTGAGTAATATATATATAAAATAAACAAATTGAAACCAATGTGGCTTAGTAGAGAAGTAAAACAAGAGATTAAAATTAAGAAAAGGGCATTTAAAGCATTTAAATTGGACAAATTGGATGCATCTTATAAAAGATATAAGGAAGCCAAAAATGCGTGCAAAAAAGGCGATTTAGATTAGCTAAACTTCAAAATGAAAAAAATGATAGCCAAAGTGAGCAAAACCAACCCCAAAGCATTCTTTAAGTACATAAATTCTAAAAAAACAAAAAACACTAAAAACTGAAATGGGGGTGTTAGTTAATGAAGGCCAGAAAAAGGCAGGTATTTTAAATAACTATTTCTCCTCCGTATATATTAAGGAAGAACCCATGGCAACAGATGTGCAAATAATTGCTGCTAAAAATTTGCTGAATAATTGTGATTGGTTAACTCAAGACAAGGTGCTGCAGCAACTAAAGAAAGTTAATATAAACAAAGTTCCAGGGCCTGACGGTATTCATCCATGAGTACTTAAGGAACTAAGTGTAGATATAAGTGAACCTCTGTTTTTAATCTTTCGAGATTCTTTTCTTTCAGGAAGTGTTCCGGAGGATTAGAGCAAGGCAGATGTGGTTCCTATATTCAAAAAGGGTTTAAAATCCTTGCATGGAAATTATAGACCTGTAAGCTTAACTTCTATGGCTGGGAAAATATTTGAAAGGTTATTAAGGGATAATATTCAAGAATTCCTTGAGAAGAACATGGTTATCAGCAAAAATCAGCATGGTTTTATGAAGCACAGGTCATGTCAAACGAACTTGATTGTGTTCTACGAAGAAGCAAGTAGAAGTATAGATCAGGGTGTTGCAGTGGATGTGATCTATTTGGATTTTGCCAAGGTATTTGATACAGTTCCACACAATAGATTAGTTCAAACTCAAGGAAATTGGTCTAGATTAAATTTTTTGTTCTTGTGTAGAACATTGGCTTAAAAATAGAGTACAAGAGTACAAAGAGTTGTCATTAAAGAGTTGTCATTTCAAGCTGGACAGAGGTGGCAAGTGGTGTCCCTCATGGTTCTGTTCTGGGACCCCTTCTATTTAACATATTTATAAATGATCTTGAAAAAAAGCATTGAAAGTCATGTTTCAGTGTTTGCAGATGACACAAAAAACTCTGTAAAGTAATACAATGCGAGCAAGATATGGCAGATGAAATTTAATGTTGAAAAATGCAAAGTTATGCACTTCGGCGTAAAGAATGCACAAGCAACGTATACCCTTAATGGAAGTAAATTAGGGATCACAACACACGAAAAGGACTTGGGGATTGTTAAAGACAACAAACTATGCAACAATGTGCAATGTCAATCAGCAGTGGCTAAGGCCAGTAAGGTATTGTCATGCATGAAAAAGGGCATTCATTCTCGGGATGAGAATATCATATTGCATTTTTAAAAATCACTGGTAAGACCACATATTGAATATGCTGTGCAATTTTGGGCGCATGTTCTAAAGAAGGATATTATGGCACTAGAAAAAAAATACAGAGGCAGGCTACAAAATTAATAAAAGGAATGGAATATATCAGCTATGAAGAAAGGTTAACAAATTTAAACCTCTTTAGTTTAGAAAAAAGTTACCTGAGAGGGGATATGATAACATTATACAAATACATTCGGGGCCAATACAAACCATTGTGTGGAAATCTATGCACAAACCAGACTTTACATAGGACACGAGGTCATGCGTGTAAGAACAATAAGGATATGGAATTCTCTGCCTTAAGAAGTGGTTTTATCAGAGTCCATACAGATGTCCAAACAGCAACTAGATGCATACTTGCAAAAACAGAATATTCAAGGATATAATTTTTCAATGTAGGGTAATAGCTGCTCGATCCAAGGACAAATCTAACTGCCATTCTGGGTTCAAGAAGGAATTTTTTTCCTAGTTTGTTGCAAAATTGGAAGTACTTCAACTGGTTTTTTTTGTCCACTTTTGGATCAACAGCAAAATACAAATGTGAGGAAGGCTGAACTTGATGGAAGCAAGTCTCTTTTCAGCTATCTAACTATGTTAATATGTATGTTGGCCAGAAGAAGTTTTAAATCTCGCTTGGTAGTTGGTGCAGAGTCATCTGAAGGGTCTTGGGGCTCCCACTGAGTGGGTGGTGAGTGTGGTGTGGTCTCAGGCCTATTGTTGCATGCTGCAGCGATGTGAGTCTCCACATGCGGATCTTCTGCAGGAGCGGGCCTCGTCTGAGCAGGCCTTTGCAACATTGCTCCTATGTCTCTGCCTTATGCAGAGGGTTGTGGCTTTTGGGAGCGTCGACCCATACCTGGCATTTGCACCGCTGTGTCAGTCAGTTGCTCCGCTGGAGTGCTCTCGGTGGTTGCCGTACTACCCAGGAGCTCTTCCAGGCTTCGAAGCGTGCGGTAGGCCCCAGGTCTGTGCTTCCGTCTGGTTGCTTTTGGGGCTTGAAAGAAAGGCATCTATCGATGCTACTCGCCCTGCTGAGTCAGGTTATGTGAGTGCGGTGCCTAGATGGTGTTCAGGTCGGCAGATATCTTCTAGATTAAGAGGTTAGTCAAGGAGCTAATAGAAATTGGGTCTGGTCAGGACAGCAATCAAACTCTGCCCCCCTCAGAGAATACTTTTTTAACATTATTTTTCCATTTGTTCCAAAGGAGATTTTAGTTTTAGTTGATTCACTAAATAACATAATTATCTAAGAGGCATTTCTTATCTTTTTTTTTAATCTAATACTTGATATAGAACATCCTTAATACATGGAATTGTAGGTGATTTCCAGTATCTAGGTATAGTCGATCAGTATATGGCCTATTATATTCTCATCAATCTTATTGATGTTATCAGGAATTTTTCAAAATAAGTTTAGTTCTGGTTATCAATCATTTTTTTTTAAAACTAATAATTTAATACCTTGCCAACATTTCTAAAGTTTGGGACAATGCCACCAGATATGGGCTAATAAGACAATGTGTCCAAATCCTTGTCAACATTTATTGGATATATTTATAATTATTTTGTGTAATCTAGTTGGAGTAACCTCTATAAAAAAATGTTGTAATGGTTTTCCAAATGATTGGAGCATTATTTTACTCCCAAATCGAGGACATCAAAACACCCCCATAGTTTACAGGAAATCACATTGTAGTATGGGGTGATAAAGTCATCTAGATAATATTTGGATTTTCATTTCTCAAAAGATATGTTATTTTAAAAAAATTTAAAATTGTCCAAATTATAAATGGAATGAGAACACCAATACTTTGTGGTAAAATATGTTTTAATATAGACCAGGGGTGTGCAAACGGTAGATCCCCATATGTTGCAGAACTACAACTCCTATCATACTTTTCATGCGTTTAGAATGAATGCATTTAGAATGCAAAGTATCATGGAAGCTGTAGTTTTAAAATATATGAGGTTCTACCTTTGGGCATCCCTGCTCTAGACCATCTGGAAGATGGTTGAACAGTTTTAAATAAAATGTCCCATGCGTTCAAGGTGATATTAGTATAGGGAAACATTTAGCCAATTCCTGGGCGTTTAGATGTGGGTAGCCAAAATATTTATTTGATAGAATGACGGTGAAGTTTGTCTATTTTCATATCCAGCTATTAAGGTTGATTAATGTCTAGGTTAAATTGTATGACAGAGGCTGTGTTAAAATCTGGGACTCCCAAACATCTAAGCCTTAAGATTTTGTCAAAATATTTTTATTCTATTTATTTGGTTTTATTTTTTTTAATAATTCTTTATTTTTGTTGTGCATTAGTGTTACAAAACAGCAATATGATAAAAAATGTGGGACATGAAAGACATATGAGATGAAATGAAAGAATAAGCGTGAACACTGCACAATTTTTAGTAAAGAGAAAGAGGATTTGCAACTGTAGGTTAAGTGAACAGCGGAGTACACCACTCTGAGCAGCCCTGGTGAGACTGTTGAGACATCCTACATAAATGGTATCATAGGTAAGGAGATAAAATGCTTTTCATCCTCTGCATGCAAAAAGAGGGTAGGGAACAACAAAATGAGGCAAGCTAATGTACATATTAAACTATCTCAGAAAAGCTGGCTGAGGGACAGATATACCCTGGCTCGATCGTAGTTTTTCCTGGCTGTGTGTGATGGGAGGTTGAGCAGAGCGTCCATCAGGTTATTCAACCTATGCCTACCAAGGGCAGGCAGAAGTCCCATGTGGTAAGGTGAGGTAGTATGCCTACTTGCCATGGTGTAGCCGGTGCTGTGCTTTGGTGAGCGGTTATCTCTCTAGGTTCCTTTCTCTATTCCTTCCTTACAGAGTCCCGTCTGAGGCTCTCTTCTTCTGCTCTGTAGATGCCCTGCTTTGATAGAGGCTTGTGCACTGCGCCCCTCGTGGGCCTTCTCCACCGCTTGCGTCCTTTCTCAGCTCCTCTCTCAGCTCCCAACGCCATGGGCCTAAACCGAGGCATTGAGGACTCAGAGGCAGGTGATTTTGCTCAGCTTGTAGGGCAGGCACAGGTTGCTGGAAGTACAGCTTCCTCCAGAAATCATCGAGGAATTTGTTCAGCTTGGACATCACTCTGCTGTAGATAAGCTGGGGACATGCAGCTTTCGCCATTTTAGTTATGCTTTGTGGTGTGCTGTCGCAGTTTGCGGCAGTACCGCACATCCCTGGTGGTGTGATAAAGCCTCCTGGTTGGGGACCGGGATCTCCCCCACCTGTCCAAAGGGAGGGGGCTGCATCATTAGACAGTTTCCAAAGAGTAGCCCTGGCCGGGTCAGGAGATGGACCGCCTCTCCCTTCTGCAGGGCATGATAGGCCTCGCTTCAGCCAGCCTCCATACGTGCAGCTGCCAATGACCGCTGGGAGCATCCCCAAGCTGGTCTGTGGATGTGGAGTTTACAGGCTTCACAGCCATGTCCCGGGGGAGATCTGTGGACAAAGGTAAGTGGCATAAATTGATAGATCTCCACAGAGCTCTTAGAGAAGACATCCAGCCGCCATCTCAGTAAGGCCCCGTCAAAATATTTTTTAATAGTGAAAATGTCATTATTTATAAGTGCATTTATTACACAAAGTAAATATTTGGGCCGCTTATTGTTCGGAGTAGATCACATGACATTGACAATACTATTTTAAATAGGATACAAATGCTGCATTGCAAGAATGGCATGAAACCATTGAAAAAGCAAAAATAAAAACTCTCTTTCATGGAAAAAAAAAAGATTGCTTTTGTATATAAAGGATACCCATTGCTCCCCATAGAATAAAAATCATTCAAGGACTGACCTCTCCAAAAGGTCTGATGTTAACTCATGATGACAAATACATTACTCAGTGGGGGAACATTTTTTAAACCCAAGACAAAATGCAGTGTTTCTTTATGGGTCTGGCACATTTGTTTAAAGTGGTTTTCTTTGAAACTGGAAATCATTTCATCCATAGCCTCTGGTGCTAATGTTTGATCTGTACAGGCAGGCATCTTAGGATTTAAGTCCACAAAGAATTAGTCCGTTTCACCCTGAGCCTTGGTGCAGTATTCTTACATCTTGTGATCCAATCATTAGAAAGCTTTGATTTTCCTGCATTCCTTAATTACGTTTTTTTTTTAATGGTTTGGTGGGGGGCGATGTTGGTTTGCAAATGAATCAGTATTACTGACACATGGTGAAATCACAAGTCCATTGACGCT
>OW240915.1:202085755-202114473 GCA_933207985.1 Pelobates cultripes | reverse complement strand
CAGGGCCGGACTGGCCCACCAGGATTCTGGGAAATTTCCCGGTGGGCTGTCGGCACCTGGGGCCGGGCAGACACCTGGGTCTGCTGTCGGCCGCTGGGGAGGTCTTCTGGAGGTTGCTGGGGAGGTCTTCTGGCAGCCGCTGGAGGACTTGTCCTGGCGGCCTCTGGGGGGAGCTGCGCTGGCTCTGCTCCCCAGCGCGCAGCTGAATGAGACCGGCGCCGGAATATGACGTCATATTCCGGCGCCGGTCTCATTTAGCAGCGCGCAAGGGCGGGAGAGCACAGAAAGCGCAGGTCCCCCAGCGGCCGCCAGGACAAGTCCTCCAGCGGCTGCCAGAAGACCTCCCCAGTGGCCTCCAGAAGACCTCCCCCTGGTGTCAGGTACTAGTAATGTGTCTGTCTGTGTTATGGTGTCTGTCTGTATGGTGTGTGTGTCTGTCCGTGTCATGGTGTCCGTCTGTATGGTGTGTATGTGTGTGTCTGTGTCATAGTGTCTGTATGTATGGTGTGTGTGTCTGTCTGTCTGTCTGTGTCATGGTGTCTGTCTGTCTGTGTCATTGTGTGTGTGTGTCTGTCTGTGTCATAGTGTCTGTCGGTGTGTGTCTGTCTGTCTGTCATGGGGTGTGTATGTGTCTGTCCGTCATGGGTGTGTGTGTCTGTCTGTCCGTCATGGGGTGTGTGTGTGTCTGTCTGTCCGTCATGAGGTGTATGTCTGTCTGTCCGTCATGGGGTGTGTGTGTGTGTGTGTGTCTGTCATGGGGTGTGTGTGTGTGTGTCTGTCATGGGGGGTGTGTGTGTGTCTGTCCGTCATGGGGGGTGTGTGTGTCTGTCTGTCCGTCATGGGGGGTGTGTGTGTGTGTCTGTCCATCATGGTGTGTGTGTCTGTGTCTGTCATCGGGTGTGTATCTGTCATGGTATATGTGTGTTTCTGTGTCTGTCATGGTGTAAATGTGTGTTTAAAAATAGTGTTTTTGCTCACCTTTTTTTTTTCCCACGCAGCGTGCTGGTCTCCCCTCGACTGGCCCTGCCTCTATAGCTGAGATCATCAAGCTTGATGATCTCAGCCAATCCAATGCTTTGCCATAGGATTGGCTGCAAAACGCCACTTCAATCAGTATCTCCTCATAGAGATGCATTGAATCAATGTATCTCTATGGGGAACGTACAGCACCTATAGAGTGTGGAGGCCCTGAATGTAGGTGCACTAACACAGGAAGCACCTCTAGTGACCGTCTGAGTGACTGTCACTAGCAGTGTCACTTTGAAGCAATGTAAACACTGCCTTTTCTCTGAAAAGTCAGTGTTTACGTTGAAAAGCCTGTAGCGACATGCTATAGACACCAGTACCACCACATTTAGCTGTGTGTGCGTCTGCTAGTGAGTGAGCTTGCTTGCATGCGTGTGCCTGCTAGTGAGTGAGCTTGTGTTTTTATGTCAATGAGCTGATGTATATCAGTGAGATTGTTTGTCTATGAGGCTGTGTATCAATGAGCTTGTGTGTGTCATTGAGATGTCAGTGAGATTGTCTGTGTCTGCATGTTAGTATGCTTACTGTATAATTAAACGTTTTACCCTGAAAGGACCAATATTTTATATTAGAAAAAGAAATATATATATATATATATATATATATATATATATATATATATATATATATATATATATTACTCAATCATCTGTCCTGGCAAGACATAGCCTTACATATTACACGCGACAATATATATTTTTTTTCAGGGCTGCTTTGTATCCCCAGTCCGGCCTTGAGTGAGATCGATCCAAATTAACACTGCACTCACCTGGATAGGGTGCTGCTGGACCCAATTAATACAACATACAATACCCAGTGCACTCACTCATTCACTAAACAGCAATTTAAAAGCTCAACATTGGAGTTGTGGTGGGCTTTTGTAAGGTATGACCATATACTATAACTAAACCATCTTTTTTTGTTTTGTGTGTTTTTTTAGATGATGGGGTGTTTTAAAATATAACTATTACATTCTGTGAGCTTAGAAATTGCTGTTTAGTGTATGAGAGAGTGCACGGATCAGAATAATTTGCTTAAGCAATTAATTTTGAGAAACATTGTTAGTTGGCAAGGCTGTCAAACTACTTGCTCTTCTTGGGCCATTTGTGGTGTTTAACCCCTTAAGGACCAAACTTCTGGAATAAAAGGGAATCATGACATGTCACATATGTCATGTGTCCTTAAGGGGTTAAAGAGTTACACATTGCTTCAACTAGCATAAAACTTCATTATACCAGTTGTCATATAAATTTTAAAAGTGTTTTTTTTTTTTTTTAATTCTTTATTTTTGAACGTGCATGAGATTACAATACCTCCTGCATTGCCACAACAGCAAATGCGAGGATTTGCAGTACATTCAATGATACATGTAGGTTGACATTGAGAACTGTTAGAGACAATACTTTGCATCATTTGAGAGAACAGCACGAAATTTTATATTTAAACATAACACTTGTTTGTCTGGGCAGAGAGTGTCTTAGTGACGAGTCGTGTTAGGCAAGTTAGTAAGAACGATTAAGCCTCACAACACTGGTGGAGGAAAAACATGAGTGACCAAAGTAATGTAGTGGAGTAATATAGTGGCACCTTGTTAAGTTATATATATCCTGCAGGCTAAACAGGCTAGACAGTAAAAGTCTGGAGTGACTAGTGAAGGGAAGTAGCTAAATTTGGTTGTATACCTGATGATGGCAATTTAAGCAAGGTAGGAGTATATACCCCTTGCGACTGCATGGTTTTGTTTGGTTATGGTCTGAGCATTTTAGGAGTTCTGGCAGTGGGCTCCCTTTTTTTTTTTTTGTTTTTTTTTTCCGTTTCCCTTTCCCTTTCCTTTCGCACCATTTTAGCTTATAAACAGCATTGAGGTTGTACGTAAATTGGGCAGTGGCATGAGAAATGCACAGTGTTATACGTATAGTTATGCCAATCATCAGCCTGGCTATCCCGTTTTGTCATTAGAATATAGCGCAAAGATAAGTTTAAAGGTAAGCTCAGACAGGTTTAGTAAAATGAGAGTAGTAATCTGGCTATACATGCTGCTTGAAACAATTGAGCTTGTGTTCCTATTACTATTTGTGGTCAGACATTGCAAGCAGTCAATATTGACATAAGATGGCTAGTCCTGTCCCACTGCCTGGCTACGGGCCAGCAGAGCCTATGAGGCATCCAAACAGGGTGGGGGCACGTAATGAGACTAGTACAATTGTACATTAATAGTTACGCAGGAGTTATCTTGAGGTAACCATGAGATATAAGGTATGAACCAGTGATCACAGGCTAAGCTAAGATGTCTGTGCAATATTCAGACGTTTTGCGTGCTAAACATAAATTATAGCATGGCTCAGTGGTGAAATTTAGGTACTCGCCGTAGAACCAAAAAAAAACAATTAACATAAAACAAGAACAATAATAACCATTGGGTAGCTAGTCGTTTCAACATATGGGTACCGTAAGCATTGTATGCGTGCTCTGAGCGTCCTTGAGAGCTTTGTAGCCGATGCCAAGAGCTTAACTGCCAGAGTCAACCAAAATGCAAGCAGCCCAGCGTTTTATGGCAACTGGTATATGATCTACGTAGTAACAAAACAAAACAAAAAAATAAAATAAATAAAGTTCCGCAAAGTTCAGTAGCCATTCTTCAGATGCCTAGAGAAAGTGGGGTTTTGCTTAGGTCTTCGTCAGACCTCCCAGGAGACTTTTCCACTTGGACTGCGCCGCTCTGTGTGTCGGTAGTGCGTGGGTGCAGTCCAGGTAATGAGCAGATCAGCCGATGCCCCGGGGCGGGAGGCTGGAAGTGGGTGGATGCTGAAGATTTATGTGGTCACTGAGGCGTAGGTGACCGGCGTGGTGCTCCGCGGTCTGAATGGGGCACTGTTTGCTGGGTCCCAGCTGTGAGTCGGGGTGGCGGGGGCACAAGGTCCCGCTTGTAGGCGTGAATCCAGTGATGGATCTAGGGTGTGCAGAAGAGCCTCTGCGTCTTGCATACTGTAAATTTGGTGTGTTGTTTCGCCTTGTTGTACCCGGAGCAAGTGTGAGGGCCGCCAGCGATACGGTATGTTGTTGCGCCGGAGTGTGGAGGTGAGAGGCCGCATTGACCTGCGCCACGCCAGAGTTCCACTGGATAGGTCGGCGTAAAAGGTTAGTTTAGCGTTTTCAAATTGTATGGGGGTTTTACCCTGGATGGCTGTGAGAACCGTCGATTTGTCAGTCCCATTTTTAAATGTAAGTATAGTGTCCCTTGTGGCCATGTCTGGGGCCCCAGCGGGCTTTGGGATCCGGAAGAGATCCGTGGGCATGACGGCCCTGGCTTGGTCCGTGGGCAGAATGGTGGCAAGCAGGCGTTTGATAGTGTGCGGTAGGTCAGCCTCTGGCAACCCCTCTGGGAGTCCCCTGACCTTAATGTTAAGTCTCCGTCTTGCGTCTTCTTGGGCTGCGAAGCGCCGTTCATACAGCATAGTTTGGTTGCGCAGGTCCCGTATGTCGCTTTGCAGTGAGGCGATAGTGTGCTGCTGTTCTTGGGATGATTCCTCTAGTACAGTGATGCGGCCTGTCAGGCCCTTCAGCTCTCCCCTTAGTGCAGTGACATCTGCGAGGATGTTCTTTTGTAGGTCTGCTAGCAGGGTCTTTAATACCCCGGTTGTTACCAGTTCGGCGTCTGTGTCCTTCCTAGGTTTGTTGGGTTTTGCCCTCGGCATTGGGTCTGGGGCTAGGAGGCATTCGTCGTCAGCTCCCTCTGAGCAGTCGTCGGAGAAATCCGAGCAGCCTCCGTGGAACGCCGCCATATTGGATCCGCTCGGGCCGCGTGCTTGTCGCCACATATCCCCTATTGTGAGTCCTGGGGCTGGTTTGTCCGGCAACAGTTTCTTGTGTTTGCGTCCCATTAGTGCTTAAGGGGTGCCCGCTTGTAGTCAGTGGTTATTGGGGGCCGTATCAGCCGTTTTTAAGTTTATTTTCTCCGTTTTGTCCTCGGAGCTCCTGAGTCTTGCGTCTGCTTGCCTCTGCTGTCAGGCTCCGCCCCCCCGTTTTGTTTTTTTAAATGTAATCTTTTTATTCCAGTTTAGACACAACATTTGGAAATAATTTAATATGTACAGTTGTGCTGAAAAGTTTGCACACCCTGGCAGAAATTGTGACATTTTTGCATTGATTTTGAATATATGACTGATCATGCAAAAAAATGTGTTTTATTGAATTATAGTGATCATATGAAGCCATTTATTATCATATAGTTCTTTGACTCCTTTTTAAATCATAATGATAACAGAAATCACCCAAATGGCCCTGATCCCTTGAATGTTTGGCCTTGTTACAGACACACAAGGTGACACACTGGTTACAATTGTTACGGGCAAATGCAAATATTACAAGTTTTAGAATGAAATGTTGTATTTCTTAAACTGTGTACTTTGTCTTTAAGAGATATTGCAAATTGACAAGGTGTTAGAAATGGAACATATTGTTTTTCATAGATGTTTCTTTAAGCAATAACCTCAGTGCATAATATGTTTGCACCATTTTGTCCCAGACGAATTACAATAACAATAATGCATAAACAAGCTTCAAGGCTATGCTACGACTCTTGCAGTACACAATATACTGTGGTAACCCCAAGTTAATGGAACTTCCCCAAATCTGGGAATCTCCCACGACTGTACACTTACGACTTAGTATAAACAACAGATAACCTATTCAGACTTTAAGATGCCATCTTGAACTAAGTCAGGAAAATTTCCATGACGTATACACCCTTTAGTTATGGCCTTGTATGTTTGCCAAGTTAAGGGAGGTCCTAAATTGAATAAAGTAAAAGAAGTGTTACTTTTTCATATTTGAACTACAGTAACCTAAAATGGAGACACCTAAGGTATAAATAGGTGTACTTTTAAATGTTAAGACACAGAGGAGAGACTTGGAGACAGACGCTGCTCCATCTTAAAATGACAGAGGCTGACATGATGACATGTTCAGAAGGGTATGTTAACCTATTAATGATATTTGCAAGCATGTAATTTAATTTTATAAACTCTGCTATAATGGATTTTATATTTTTATATAATAAATATCCAAAAGACAATCTTGCTTCCAAGACAATCCTTATTTTATATTGTATTCTCAATTATTTATATATGTTAAATAGAGGATCTCTTACACTATATAAAATTATGGCTAAGATATCTGTATGGTTAGCCCTACTAAGTTCTATGCTTTAAGACATTATAGTGGTAAATAAGGGAACCACACACGGTTACACAATGGCAATTAACAGTTAATTTCCTATACCTGTGGCTTTTTAAATTCAATTAAAGGGACACTATAGTCACCAACACAACTTTAGCTTAATAAGGCATTTTTTGTGTATAGACAGGGCCGGCCTTAGAGGTGTGCGAGCTGTGTGGCCGCACAGGGCGCCATGGAGCAGGTGGCGCCATGTGGCCGACACAGCTCACACATGGCCGACCGGGATTTAAAAAAAAAAAAAAAATTGCGGCAGGGGCGGAGATTCCCGTTAAACGGGGGCGGAGCAAAACTGGTGGAGCTAAAAGTGCCAGATAACTGCTGCAGGGGAAGCAGGAAGGAGCCCTTGCTTCCCCACCAACCAGTCTCCAGGAGCTGCACTGCCTCCACAATGAACAGAGGTAACTATGTGTGATTGTCAGTGTGCATGTGACTATGTGTGTGTGTGTGTGACTGTCTGCCTGTGTCTGTGTGTGAATGTCTGCCTGTGTGTGTGTCTGTCTGAGTGTGTGTGTGTGTGTGTGTGGCTGTCTGCCTGTGTGTGGTTGTCTGCATGTAGGTATGGCTGTGTGTGTGTGTATTATTATTGCCATTTATATAGCGCTGTCTGCCTGTAATTGTGTGTGAGTGTGTTTATCTACCTGTAACTGTGTATGTGTGTTACTGCCTGTACCTGTGTGTTTCTGCCTGATCCTGTGTATGTGAGTAACTGCCTGAGACTGTGCATGTGGTGGATTTGACGTGTATATGTATAACTGTGTGCATCTGACTGTGGGACTGTGTACACATAACTCTGCAAAAATATACACCTGCATTCACACACAGGCCTAAATGCATGTTTTTATCTGAATTAAATAAACATCACACACAGCCAATAAACCCAGCACTAATATCACATACAACCAATACACGCATATCACACACTGTTAATACACCCATTACAAATATCACACACAGCCAACACATAGCATAAATATCACACACAGTCATCACATCACATACACAGACAACACAAACATTACATCATACAGAGATGACGGAGGTGAGGGCGCTGTGAAGATTTCTCGCACAGGGCGCCTAAAGGCCTAAGGCCGGCCCTGTGTATAGATAATGCCTTTGAAGTTTCACTGCTCAATTCTCTGCCATTAAGTTCTGTTTATGCAGCCCTAGCCATGCCTCCCCTGACTGTAACTGACACAACCAGTATGAAAACAAAAATGGTTTAAGATGTAACTTACTTTAAAAGTTTTTTGTTTTTTTTTAAATTTCTCCTCTGTAAATGGAACTTTAATCAGGCACAAGAGGCTCCTATAGGGTCTAGTAAGCTATTAACAGAGCGTGAGATAATACATTTTAAATTAAACAGAATTTGCAATAAAGAAAGTGTAAACTTTAGATGACTTTACAGGAAGTGTTTAGGAAGACTGAGTAAGTCACATACAGGGAGGTGTGACTAGGGCTGCATAAACAAATGATTTAACTTCTAAAAAGGATTGAGCAGTGAGACTGCAGGGGCATGATCTATACACCAAAACTGCTTCATGAAGCTAAAGTTGTTTTGATGGCTATAGTGTCCCTTTCAGTTATATTTCAGCTATATCTATGTTTAGAAAATCTTACTCATAATTGCAATTAGTTGAAATTACTTTAGATATATGAGCCCAGCTTGAATATATTAAAACAAATATTACTGCTGTATTCACAAAATGCCACATGTATATCCTACTGTCATTGTTGTTGTGCCTGTCTTGACTGTTGGGGCATTGCATGCTTATATGTAACTTTCATATGCACTGCAAAAAATAACAATTATAAAAAATAAAAAAAATTACAACATAAGTCTGAAAAACAAAAAAGGAAGAAAAATAGTGCCAATATCAATAACACTTAAACTAGTAGTTATGAGGGTAAACATGGAGCCAAAATTAACATATGGCTCAGATGGTAAGCACAGGAGGACAGTTAGCAAGATGTCCTAATCCTTTATCTCTCTGGTCCTGTATCAATGGCTCCAATAGTAAAATCCTCATCAACAGCATGCAATGAATATAATGAGATCTTGTCCAAATGATCCTTTATTTAATTCAATAAAATAATAATTAAAAATATAAAAAAACTGAATACCAGATAAACCAAGAGTATCCTTGGCTGTATGAGTGTCCAAGAATGCCCAAAACACGTGTTGCCCCAAAACAAGGACATCCTCAGTTGGTAATATCCCTGTTTCCTATCTTCCTCTCTTTAAAACGCCCGCTTGATGGCCTCTTCCAGTTTGTCCTTTCCCCCGTTTGGAACCCATCTTGCATTCCAGTGCATGCTGGCAGGCCATGTGTGGCACTCTTGTCATTTTCTTTCTCTTGAAACGCATCTTGCGTTAAAATGCTCACCACCGAACTACATGGAAATACAAGTTCAATTTCAGTTGTAGCTAATTTACTTACAGTCCATCAGTCAAAACAATCCCGCAGAAGGGAAAACTGCAGACATCAAGGGCCTAGGAAAACAAAAGAGTAACATCCAGAGCAAGAAGCAAAAGATAAGAAAAACATAAATAAAGGCAAGTAGAAGGGGGAAGAGAGATTACAAGCAAGATAAAAGGGCCATAAGGACAATAAAACTGAAAAAAATTAGTTACTTTTTTTTTTTTGTAAATATGATTTTTATTTTCATTTTCAAATCAAGACAGTCCTACTTCACTTGGACTCGCAGGTCCATGTTTAGTGAGGGCATAGAGTAAATCAGCGACATTGTAAGGTTGGGTAGCAGTGCGGGCTCGCAGGCCCCATAGACAATGTGGACTCGCAGGTCCCTCTTGCGATGGTATATCATACACTGTTTGGAACAAGCAGTTGAGGGACAGACAACTCATGATATACTCAGTTCATCAGTTTCCCAGCTTGAACTGCTAGTTGAAGACCTAAACTTAGATGTGATGCCTCCCCGTCCCCATGCGTTCCATGATAATTGTCCGTCCTCTCCCCTGCTTTACTATGGTCATGAACCGTCTGCCTACATGGCGGGTGTCCACTATGTGTGGTCTCCAAGTCGCCCTAATCCATGCAGTACTAGGCGATCCCTGCCAAATCAATGGTACCTTTTATTCGTGTGTTAAGGTGGTCTGGATGAATATGTCGTGGTGGGGGGGTATCGGGATAGAGGTCTAGGTTCTGTCGGTGTCTGGGGTCCGCCGCTTGGTGTAGCGTTAGTCCAGTCTCTATTGTTGGGCCTGGGTCTCGCCCAGGAAGCCTGGTTGTGTCGACTTCAGTAGCCAGTGCGTCCATATATTGAGATATGTTTGGTGTGTGTTATTTGCTGTGGCGTGGAGTTCTTCTAAGGACCTCAACTCCTCCATTTGGGTGAACCAAGTTTTCAGTGGCGGGGCGGTCTGCTGTTTCCAGTATTGTGGTATGGTAGTTTTAGCTACATTTAGTATGCGGATCGTCAGTGATTTCTTATATATGGTCCTAGGGACCTTAGTGAGGTGTAGAAGCATTTCTGCTGGGCCGAATGGGGGTGGGTCATCTGAGAGTTGCCCTATAATTTTGTGTATGGCTTTCCAGAACGGTGCGATTTTGTTGCATTCCCACCAGATGTGTAGAAGCGTGCCCGTCCCCTCTCCGCATCTCCAGCACACTGGGGGGTATTCTGGGATATGTTCGTGTAGTGCCGCGGGGTGCAGTACCAGTGTGTCAGTAGTTTGTATGCTGTTTCCTGCGTCTTGCTGAAGCTAGAGCAATGGTGCGTGAGATAGCAAATTTTTTCCCAGTCTGCCTTATTAATCGTGCGACCCAGTGCTGCTTCCCATTTCCCCATAAAGCTTGGTTGTGCTATTGGTGTTTGAGTCAGAAGTGATGTGTACATGAGGGAGACTCCGTGTGTTAACGGGTCTGGGTGTAGGCATATGTCTTCAAAGTATGTGGGAGCTCTCGATAAATTGGGCCCCTGTGGAAGAGTTGCAATGTAGCTCTGGAGTTGTTTGTGTTTTAGGCGTATCAGGAGGTTAATGTCTGTGTCTCCCCTCATGTCCCTGAGTGTCTTGAGGCCATTTGCCGTATAGACATGGCTAAGTCTGGGGATTGGGTCTTGGATCAGCGCGTGGAAAGCCCTTGGGTCCAGTCCCGGTGGAAAGTGTGGGTTGTGTATGAGTGGGAGAAGGGGCGATGGGTATGGTGCTAGCTCGTGTCTATCCTTTATGCGGTGCCACTCTTGCAGAGTAGCCTTGATGTATGGGGAGCATTTCCTCCCCTTGCTCCCGATCCCGGGAGGCAGCCATGGCAGGACCGCGACTGGGACACCTGCCTCGACTTCTTCTGCTTGTTTCCATTGCTTCTGCACCCCTTGTTTGGACCATTCTATTATCCGGAGGAAGTGACAGGACCTATAATAGAGAGTGAAGTCCGGCAACGCCAGGCCTCCTCTATCCTTCGGTAGTGTTAATAGGGTATGTCTGAGTCTTGGTCGTTTCCCATTCCAGACGTATCGCCCGAGTGCAGTGCGGAGCGTGACGAAGAATGTGCGGGGGACTGTGATGGGGATGGTTTGGAAAAGGTACAGGAGGCGGGGGAGAAAATTCATTTTGACTACTTGTATCCTGCCAAGCCATGAGATGTGTGGGTATGCCCATTCCTGCATTTCCGTGCGAAACTTCGTGTGTATGGTGGTGAAGTTTTCCCTAAACATGTCCCCTGCTTTCCGTGTTAACCAGATTCCTAGGTATTTTATTTTGTGCGTGGCCCATTGAAATGTATAGTGTTGGCATAGCGGTGTCGCCCGTCGCGCCGGGATGTCAATGTTTAGAATGTATGATTTGGAGAGGTTTATTTTTAAATTAGATATCCTACCGAAGTCCCGAAAGGCTTTCAGGATGTTGGGTAAGGATACCTCTGGGTTTGTGACGTAAAAGAGCATGTCGTCTGCATATGCCGCTACTTTGTGGTGTGTCGTCCCTGCCATCACTCCCGTTATGTCTGGATTGTTCCTAATTGCCGCTAAGAACGGTTCTAAAGCTAGAACGAAAAGCAGTGGGGATAGTGGGCATCCCTGACGTGTGCCGTTTAGTATGTTGAACGGTGCTGACAACGCCCCGTTAACTATCACTTGGGCAGATGGTTGTGTGTATAGGGCCGTTATCCACCCCATGACTCCCGGGCCCAGTCCCGTACGCGAGAGGGTCTGGAACAGGTAATCCCAGTTGACCCTATCGAAGGCCTTCTCCGCGTCTGTAGATAGCAGGAGGAGGTCTCCGCGTGAGCGCCTGTCCCCGTGCATCAGAGTGAGCGTGCGTATCGTATTGTCGCGGGCTTCCCTCCCCGGTACGAACCCCACTTGATCCGGGTGTATCAGCGTGGGTATGTGTGTCTGTATTCTGGTGGCCAGTATTTTGGCCAGCAGCTTGAGGTCGCAGTTTATGAGGGATATCGGCCGGTAGTTTCCACAATGCTCTCCATCCCTCCCCTCCTTGGGCAGGACGGTGATGTATGCTGCCAAAGTCTGTTTGGGGAAGTGGTGGCCCTCCCGGATAGCGTTGAACGCTGCTATGAGGGGCTCGTATAGTATGTCCGCATAGGTCTTGTAATAACAGAGCGGCAGGCCATCCGGGCCCGGGCTTCTGCCGGGCTTCGTTCGCTTAACAGCCGCAGCCAGTTCCTCCGGTGTGATTTCTTCGTCCAGGAGGGACGCCGTGTCCCTGCTTAATGTGTGTGCCATGTGTGTGGTGAGGTAGTCGTTAATGGTATCCATTAGGTGTTTGGTTGCTTGGGTCGACGTCGGCCTCGGGAGGGAGTATAGGTCCGCGTAGTATGTCTTAATTACCTCTTGGATCTTAGTGGGGAGTCGGTGTAGCGTGTTTTTGTTATCTCGGATACGGTCTATGTATGTCTGTTGTCTACGTTTAGTGAGCATCCGAGCCAGTAATCTGCCACTTTTGTTACCATGTAAGGAAAAAAACGCCTTATGCCGTAGTACGTCTCGGTGGTATCTGGTTTGGAGGAGTCGAGTCAGGTCTCTACGTAAGGTAAGCAATTGTTCCTGTTGTGTGTGTGTCTGTTCTTTTTTGTTGAGGCCGTCTAGCCTCTGGATGTCTGCCAGAAGGGTGGTCATTTTCGCTTCCCTCTGTTTTTTCAGTGTGGCGCTCCTTTGTATTAGGTGGCCCCTCACTACACTTTTGTGCGCCTCCCACACTATTGTCGGGGTTGTTTGGTCAGGTGTATTATTGGTGAAGTACTCTCTGAGGGTAGATTCGGTGTCGGATTTGACTGTGGGTTCGGAGAGTAGGTACTCATTAAGTCGCCATTTAGTCACCTTGGGTCTAAACAGAGGGGAGGTTAATGTGAGTGCTACCGGTGCGTGGTCTGACCACGTCGCCGTGCCGTGTTCTGTTTGTGCCACCAGTGGTAGGTGATAGTGTTGCAGGAAGAAATAGTCAATCCTAGTGTATGAGTTGTGGGGTTGTGAATAGAACGTATAGTCCCTCTCGTCAGGATGGTGTGCCCTCCAACTATCAACTAGCTTATATTTGGAGAGGAGAGTTTTGATTGCGGATAATTGTTGGGCTGGGACATGTGATGTGCCCGTGGAGGTGTCCCATTTCGGATCCAGGGCCAGGTTAAAATCTCCCCCCAGTACTAGGACACCCTGGGCGAATGCCTGTAACTTGCGAAGAGTACGTGAGAGGAATCTATAGTGTCTCTGATTGGGGACATATATGTTGGCGAACGTGTAGATCTGGCCTGCGATTGTGCCCTTCAGGAAAACAAATCTACCCTCCCTATCTGTTTGGACCCCCATCTCCTGTAGTGGTACTCTTTTGTGTAGTAGTATCGCGGTGCCCCGGGCCTTACCCCCGTGATAGTCGCTAAAGTAACCCGTGGGGTATCGGTGGTCGTGTAGTTTGGGTCGTGCCCCTTCTTTAAAGTGCGTCTCTTGTAAATAAACTATGGACGCACTGGCGGAGTGAAAGTCTCTTAGGGCAGTTGCCCTCTTTTCTGGTTTGTTGAGACCCCTTGCATTCAAGGAGAGGATCGTGAGGTTAGCCGGTATTAGCGTCATACTTGGTTACCGTCAGTCCTGTGCGGTTGTAGCTGTCTTGGTCCGAGCGTGGGCGGTGGGGTAGGGGTAGGTCGGGGGTAGGGGAAGTGTGGGAAGTCCGCCGCTGTGTCGGCGTTAGGGTAGTGGCGTCTGGGTGGTCCCTGAGACCCGTGCCTGCACTTAGGCCTAGCGTCCGGCCCACCTATACCTAGCGCCTGTCCCTTAGGGAGTGGAAGGAAGGCCGAAGCCTCCAAGCGGGTGTTGATTCACTGTCGGTGTGTGTCGCGAGCTAGTCGCTCTACAGTTCTACTGCGGTCTAAACTATGTGTGCAGTAGGTCTCCCGTGTGTTCCCTGTACGGCTCTGTCAGTCGTAGTGTCACGGGTTTGGGTCCTCGCCTAATACACGATATGCGTCTGTGTTTCAACTTTAACATTCAACATTACTTAAACATTTTAAAGGAGAGAGTAAGAGGAAAAAAGAAAAACTTTAAACATAGGACATGCATTTTGTGCCTGGGCACTGCAGTGGCACCTGTCCCTTGTTGTGCATGCCTGTCCCCGTGTGAACCTGGGTCATGCTTTCCAGACCATGGCTTTCAGGACCCCCTCTTCTCCATCTCTAACCCCAGATTCAGCATTCATGAAGGTGACCGGGCCCCCGACCCTCCCATCTTTACCTTTAGTGGTTTTTGCTGGCGGTGGGGCCTAATCGAGAGTCCGGGTGAGCTCTCCACATGTGTGGGCTGACTATCTTTTCCTTCTGAGCCTCTCCTGACCCGTGGTCCTGCCCTGGGTTCGTCTGACCACTGACTGTGTGTGTGTCCCATGACTAGGTCCGATGCCCGAGCGAGCCGGGCCCCCGACCCCCCGCCTGCTCCCGATGGGTCATCACAGGCACGCCAGGGGGGTGCGGTTGCCCAGCCCGGTCCGGGCTCCCCCCCCTCAGGTCCGTGTCTATCTGGGTGAGCTATGTTACTCTCCCATCCCTGCTACTCCCCCCTTAGTGTTCTCGTATCCCCCAACCCCATGGTAGTTCACTGTACTACGCTTGTCATGGGCTAGCCTACCGGCCACCTGGCCACCAGCCCTTGGTATTTACATCGACATTTAGTACTTGCGTGTATGATATTTAGGGTCTAGTTAAGTTCAAGTGTCCTCTCCTCCGGCCCAGCGTATTTCAGCGTGGTGGAGTAGCCCGGCTCGAGTCCATGGTGTGCTCGTGGGTCCTGTGCCGGGTGTTCAGTGTAGGCTGGGAGATTCCGTCTCCGTTATTGTAGTGTTCTCCGTTGGATGTTGTCTCGTGTGTCTCAGTCTAGTGTCGTGTGTGGTGGTCAGAGCCGGGGGCTCGCCGGTGATGGCCTCTGCTCAGGGCATGATGGGGCGAGGTCGAGTTGTCTTGTCTGGTCTGGGCTGACGTCCTTTTCTGTAGGCCAGGTGGGGGATTCCTCTAGTTGGTCGTCTCGGTGTCTGCTCTGGGGTTCGTGGTGCAGGTGCCATGCAAATGTCCCGTTGGTCTAATGGCCTCGAGGGCCTATCGCCTGCTGGCGTGTGGTCCTCGGAATCTGGGATCCCGTAGCCAGTCTCCCCTGACCCGGCGCTGGTGTGTATAGTGTCAGGGGGTCAGGCCACTGTATAGGCGCTGGCGTGATTCGTAGCTCTCGTGCGAGGGCGTCCATGTCGGCCTTCTCCTTGATCACGTATGGGCCCTTTGGTGTCTGGATTTGGAGCCCATTCGGGAAACACCAGCGATATCTAATTTTGTTTGATTGTAGTTGCATGGTGAAGGGGCGTAGAGCCCTGCGGTACGCCAGTGTTGTAGGTGATAGATCTGGGTACAGTTGTATTTCTGTGCCTTCCAAGGTGACTTTTCCCAGGTCTCTTGCCTTCCTCAAAATCTCTTCCTTCTGTTGAAAGCTTGCTATACAGCAGATGATATCCCGGGGTGGGCTCCCAGGGGGCCCTTTCGGCCGAAGTGCACGATGAGCCCTCACCAGGTTGATTTGAGCTTGTGGGGGACGCCCTAAAAGGCCGTTGAATATCCCCGTCAGGGTCTGTTGTACAGGGGTGGCATCATCAACTTCTTCTGGAACCCCGCGGACCCTAATGTTCTGCCGTCTGCCCCGGTTATCGAGGTCCTCCAGGTGATATGCCATTTGCCGGAGTTGTTGCGTAGTATGTTGCAGGGTTTCAGTAGTCGCGGACTGCGCCGATGACACGTGGTCGCAGTCCGCTTCCAGTTGAGATACCCTCTGGCGTAGGCCGCAAAATTCCTCCCTCATGGCCTGGAGTTCTGTCGTGATGGAGGTTCTCAGGTCGTTGTTCGCCCTCTGCAGGTCGGTTTTAGTGGGCAGGTTGCGGAGCATTTCCACCCACTCGGGGTGCGGCGCTGGAGTGTCTGCTGCCGGTATCTCTGCAGGGCTTCCTCCATCAAGCGGGGAGGGAGAGAACAGCCCCTCTGAGGTCGCCGAGTCATTAGAGGCCTGCGTGTCCGGGTCCGCCGGAGTGATCAAATATTGCCGCAGGGTAGGGTGACTGTTCCCCCTGGGGGTGTCTGCGGGTTTGGAGGCTTGCGACGCTCTATGTGTTTTGCCCATGATCGGGGCAATATGGTGCTTACGGCGGGGTTTGTGTGGAGCCTGGTAGGGAGCTCAGGATTTACGCCGCCATCTTCTTCGGCTTCCAGGCCACGCCCCAAAATTAGTTACTTTTAAGGTAATAAAATACCTGGCCCAGATGCCAAACACATTGAGTCTTACAAACTTTATCTCAAGGCCACTGACTATACCTTTCATGTAACAATATGTGGTATAAATGTGTGGCACTTTCCATCCCTCAACTTGTCCCTGTTTTTCATAACTATCCCCTAATGTTCCTTCTTGGCTCTTTCTTCCCCCTTTTATCTCTTTTCTCAAAATTAGGATATCATTTTATCCAACATATGCTGGAGAAGGGAGATACACATTCCTTCTTTCAAATGGTGTATTGACCGTAATACAGATGACCATGAATGTAGGTTGTTATCTAAAAAATAGATATCTTTACACCAGTTTTTGCAACGTACCATCACTGCTTTTAATTTGTGCTTTTTTTTAAAGCCTAATAAAAAAAAAAATTGTGGATCAGTAACCTCCATAGTTGAAAAAAAAAATATTTCCCAGGGTAATAATGGATAATATTCAAGATTATATTTAGAAAGCATTGTAATCAGCAAGACTGGTTTCACATATCATGTTACACACTGTGTCACATGAAATGATATACTTTCTATGGAAAAGTAAGTAGAAAGAAACTAAGATGAGGGTGTTGCCTTGAATGTGATCATTTTAGCTACTGATGCAGTGCCAAATATGTTGTTGTCTTGTTTCAAGTACATCTGCTGAGGAGAAACGTATTGTACTTGCATAGAAATCTGGCTATAAAAGTTGCTGAATTAAGCATTGTCCACATGGATATAATTTGTGAGCAGATTATTTTAAGGTTTAGGCAACTTAGTGCTGGTTTAACAATGACGAAGGATAGAAAGTTGTTCTAGAAAGATTTCCCGTAGTCACAAAGTCTGCCAAGTTCAGCCAAATTGTGGAGATGCATAATATATTTACCAATGTGTCTGTGGGTCCTGAGTGCCATGTTGTAATATAACTCTGTACATTGGGACCACATCTTAGAAAAAAAATTTTTTAAACAAACAAAAAACCTGCGAACACAGATTTTATAAGATTCTGTTAGCTATTTAAGCCCAGATATAGCACTTCACACGGTAGTGTGAGAATTCCTATATCCTTGCAGATAGCAAAAGATTTATTAAGAACAATGAGAGGTAGTTTGTTTTTTGTTTTTTTAACCACATCAGAAATTGGTCTTTAATTAATGCCTCTTTATCTCAAGAGTAGCTTCATCAAGTACCACATCATAATTTGTTTTCTTTTTCTTTTCATTGCCTCACTCAAAAATGTTTTAGATATAAAAAGAAGAAAACTCCATATGAATACAAAAGTGGAAAAATTTTTTAGCAGAATAAGATATAAAAACAAAAAAAAGAAGGAAAGTAAAAAGAAAGGGGAAAGAAAAGGATAGGCATGTGGAGGGGGGGAGAGAAGAGGGGAATCTGCCTTTTGCCTATTAACAAATGTACTTTAACCTCAATAAGATGATAATCTATCTATTCGGATCCCATCCACTGTATATATGTGGGAGGCCCAGTCCCCCTCTATGTGGGGTTTTATTACTCCAGATAAACAATATGAGCAGGTAGCGCATCTTTCTAAAAAACTCTCTAGGCACTAATATAGGCAATGTCTGAAACAGATACAAAGCTTTGGGTATCATCATTTTTATGATGTTCACTCTACCCATTAAGGAAAAGAAGGGCAAATCCCATTTTTTAAGATCTTTACTTATATTTTCTAGCAACCTTCCATAATTTAATGTATTAGTTCTTTATGTTGTACTGACAGCTGTGTCCCTAGATATGTTAAACCTGTATCTGTCAACTTATAGTTATACTTCATCTATATTTGCTCTTTCAGTCTTTTATCTATCCCAACCCCCAATATTTCACACTTATCTATATTCACTTTAAAATTTGAAAAAGCACCAAATTTTTCCAATTCCATCTGAACATGAGATAGCGTATATAATGGTTCTGTAATCATAAGTAACACATCATCAGCAAAAGCAGCTACCTTTGCCTCTCCTCCAGTATATCTATATCCTTTAATATTTTCCTTCATATAGCCTCAAGAAATGGTTCCAATGGCAAAACAAAAAGAAGCGGGGATAGAGGGCAGCCTTGGCGAGTACCATTACCAATGCTAAAAGGGGTCGATAATTGGCCATTAACCCGGATATTAGCTGTTGGGCTTCTAGATAGTGTCTGTATCCAATTGCATATTCTAGGCCCAAGCCCCTAAGCTTCCAATGTAGAAAATAAAAAGGACAGATCCACCCTGTCGAAGGCTTTTTCGACATCAATTGCCAATAAAGCTATGGGAATTTTATTTATTGTTGCTCCATGTATAACATTAAGGATCTTAGTGGTATTGTCTCTGGCCTCGCGGCCAGGAACGAAACCTGCTTGATCAGGGTGGATCAGTCTAGACATAAGGGGCTTAAGCCTATTTGTAACTATTGTAACTATAATTTGGAAAATATTTTTAGATCAAGATTGATAAGTGAAATTGGTCTATAACTACTGCAAAGATCCGGATCTTTCCCCGTTTTATATATCACTGTAATCGCTGCTCTAAGCATTGGGGCTGGGAGGGAAGTACTTGGGGTTAATCCGTTCAGTGTCCTAAGATGATATGGTCCAAGGATAGTCTGAAATTGTTAGTAATAACGTGCAGTTAGACCATCTGGGCCTGGGCTTTTATTAATAGGCAGCATTTTAATTACTGCAGATACTACTTCTAAAGTAAATTGAGCTTCTAATTGATCTTTTATCTCGGTAGGAATTTTCAAATAAAATATTCTTGGAGAGGTATTCTTCTAATTTAGGGAGTGTACTATCAAGGGCAGTTATATTATACAGGTCTTGATGATAATCTCTGAAAGAGGCCGCTAGGGTATCTGTGGTGTAACATTGACTCCAATCTTTATTTTTAATTTTAGATATATATGTTTTCTGTAATTTTGCTTTCAGTACCCTTGCCAGTAATTTCCCGCTTTTATTTCCATATGTATAGAAAGAACTTTGCGTCATCTGGACTGCTCTCTGTGCTTCATCTGTCAGAAGCTATCAAAGTTTTAATCTATATGCCATTAAATGTTTAAAATTCTCTTCTGATGTGTCTGTTTATGGCTGCTCTCTGCCTCATCTATTTTTCTTGTAAGCAGATGTATTTCCTTTGTTCGTTCCTTTTTACAACAAGATCCCCATTTAATTAGTATACCCTGGATCACTCCTTTATGGGATTGTAACACCAAGGTTTCTTAGTTTCAACTTAAATTACACGTATGCAGTGCTGTACACTTTGCATTACAACCTTTAGTCATGCTATGCCACCTACACAGGTAATGAATGAGATGAAGTAGGATTGTAATATTGTATGCATATGCTGCTAGCTAATGTATATTCTCTTTGAACGCCTATGTCGGCCCTCTATTATTTTGTTATGTGATTCTACCAGATGTGGTCCTATACTGTTATGCAATACCTTCAACAATGTTTGCCATATAGGACCTCTGCAACAATTACTTATCACTGTAATGCCCCATGTTGACTTATTGTGCCTCTGCTTAGGCGAACTCAAGTCTTTTATCTCAGTCAGTAGCAATTATGTATGTATGATCTCACTTTGCTCTTCAAAATAAAAACTATTTCAAACAATTTAACAGAAGCTGCATATTTCCTTCTTATATAAAGTAACATTTCAAGCTAAGTTGTTAATTTATTACCTCTCCTACAGCCTGGCCCTGGGCTAAATACGATTTGGAGCCTATTAAGAACCATGTTGTTTTGTGTAAAAACAAAACCTTCCTCAGTCTCCAAAACATATATTTAATCTCACTTTAACATGAATAATGCTGCAATAATCTCCTGTAATGGTTGGCTGAACAGATATTTCTTCATTAAATACATTATCAAAACCTACCCATGCCTCAACATACTTGTACTGGGATAGAAAAACTGTTAGAGCTGTAGCTGGACACCTGAAGGGAAAATAATTTTTCTCTACTCTAAGAGTTCCAATCATAGTGGCTCCCTCTAGTGGTGGTAACTCGGCAGTTCAACATGGTATGGATCCTCATACATTCCTTCATAGCTATAATATGATGATGTTATAGGTGGTATGCTATCACTGGAATGTGAAAACCAAAAAGGGTGAAGTTCATTGAAATATGAACCTGAAGGAAATTGGCAAAGTAAATCATATCTCAAACATGTAAACAATTAATAATGTTCAATGTTGTCTTCCAACTGCAAAAATGTTTTTTAAATGTTCACATTTTTTTATTTGTTTAGATAATAATAATACAAATAACAGTTGTACATTTTTGTCCACGTTTTAACAATCAATAATATTTAAACATTATAGCATGGGCATGGACATTGAGAGAATAATATGGATCTTTGCAGGGGTCAAGTCCTGGGGGAAAAAGTGTAGGAACTCACCCAAGATCCTGCACCCCCCCCCCAAAAAACCCCCAAAACACTCATATGCATATATAAACTCATGCACACATACACTCACAGACACACAGACTCAGACCCTCACAGACGCACACACATACTCAAACACTCACACAGTGGTGTATTTTAATTTTGTGCTGCCCTAGGCATGACTATATCTGAGCACCCCCCTAATCTAAATTTACCACCCCTTTCTGTCAAGGGCGCACCGCTTCCTGATTAAGAACCCACCCCTTCCTCTTTAGACTCCACCTTTTAAAGAAATACTATAGTGCCAGGAAAACAAAGCTGTTTTGCTGGCACTATAATTTTTTCACAGCAGGAACGCCGTTCCCCCTGCAGTCACTCAGAGGTCGGGAAAAAATGCCGCCCCATAGTGCCCTGTGTTCCCCCTGTCATGGGGGGCCACCTGGCAGGCAGGTGTCTCCCTGTCACACGCGGCGAGGGAGCTGTGTCAGAAATGTTAAAGATTGGATACTGACTCAGGATTTTAACTTACCCTTTAAAGCGGATATGTTACTTTTAGGGGTGTTTGCATATTTTGCAATGACACCCGAAAGTGACAGATCCAGTGTGGGTCTGGTGACTGCTGGTATTTGACAAGTCCCATACTTGTCTTATGGTATCTATGGATTGCTTTGGAATTAAAGTAAAATTACAACGCAGTCTTGATCAAAATTCCATGAAGAAAATTGCCCCAACCAGACAATTTGCTTTCTACGGGATGCTTGGTATATAAACAAATATGAACACTAACTTTGACCAGTGTGTAGTTTCCTGGCTAATCATGGCAGCATCACTTATGGGTAGCTCCGCCCTAATCAGGAACAGGACAGGATAAAATCAATTAATATGGACCAGACTGGGTATAAAAGGTCCCTCCTCCTTCTATCCCACAGTCTTTTTTTTCCTGTCCTTTCAGGACACACAGGATATTTTATTTTGGGCCACCTTCCCATGTGTACCATGGGCCTCCAGATGAAGTTCAGCCTCTCTTCATCTGAAGAACTCAGTAAACAGCCTGCACGGGCAGGACTAACTGAGTTTAGTACAGATTAGCATCTGTACTATTATGGGAGAAAAAGTTTCAACTGTGGATGTGGGGTCGGCTGTTACCTTAAAAATCCCCTTATAGCATCTAACCCCCCTGATCTGAGGTCAGTTATTGGGAGAGCCTAGGGTAAGTGCTTATTTCTGATAAAATTTTCGTTGGTTTTCATTTTGTTTTAAATTCTGGAGGTTATTCTGACAGCTTACAAGTGCCTGGCTTACCTGCATCTGTCTTTTGTGTAAACTGAAGCTTCCCTGGATATCAGCATGGTGCAGGGGCTTCCTCCGGTGTGTCTCTTCTCTCTTCGGCTTCTGGCGCATGCGCAGTACCGACGGCGTCCGGCGGGTGTTCTGCGCATGCGCGGAATAATTGCGCGCTTAAAGGTATATCGCGCCAAAAAATGAAAAATTTAAAAACCACTCAGAATTGATCCTGGCTTCTTCTATGAACTTCCGTTAATAAGGAAAGCTGCCTTTTTTGTTCAGAATCTGGTTTAAAGGTAAATCTTAAATTTTTTTTTTGGATATTATTAAATCTTTCTTGCTGCTTGAAGGTTTCTTTTACAATAAGCATATTTTATTCTAGATGGCTTCTCCCTCTGCCTCAAGATCTCGCTCTAGAAGACATAGGTGAGCCGCATATGTCAAATTTGATTTAAGGGGGGAAAAAGAGTGCCATTGCAGGCCTATAATATAAAATATATCGGCCTTTAATTTCAGCCCAGAAAAATCTCAAGAGGATTCTCCCAGAAAATATAGAGAAAAATCCAACAGATGTGCAAACTGCAACCAAGTGGCTCCTCCGGGAAAAAATTTGTGCAGATCTTGCCTTACAGAAGTAGCGAAGGACTGGGATGAGAAAAGTTCCCCACAGGCTGACTTGAAGAAATGGATTTCAGAAGCCATTGCTGAAGGATTTAAATCCTCTAGTAAAATGGCTATCCCCAAGCGTCCCAGAGTGGAAAGCTATGTGGAATCAGAAGAAGAATCTGATATGATGGAAGACTATTCAGAGGAAGAAGAGGATGACTATGACTCAAAATCGTTAGATTCCAGGTCTGTGGATAAGTTGGTTCATCTTATCAGAGACACATTAAGAATTCCTGAAGAAAGCAGGGAGAAGAAGGAGTCTGATAGATATTTTGAAGATCTGAAGCCTAACAGACCTACTTTTCCAGTTCATTCGGCCATAAAGGAGGTAATTGGTGAAGAATGGAATAGACCAGAGAAGAAGGTGACTTTAAAAAGCAAAGTCCCCAGATTATACCCGTATGCACCTGAGGACTGCAAGTCATGGATTTCGGTTCCGAAAATTGATGCAGCAGTCATCCACATGGCAAAAAGAACAACTCTTCCCATAGATTCAATGGCATATTTAAGGGAGCCAATGGAAAAGCGATTGGACGCTGACCTAATTAAGGCATACTTGGCCCTAGGGTCAGCATTACATCCAGCCATTGCTCTTACCACCTTGTCCAGAGCTCTTAAAATATGGGTTGATAATCTAGAAGAGGATATTGCTGGTGGAGTCCGTAGAGAACACCTGATGGAGGGCATTAAAGATTTAAAGCTGGCCACAGAATTCTGTTCTGAAGCTTCCCTGGATATTACTAAAATGGTAGCCAAAAGTATGGCACTGTCAGTTGCTTCGAGAAGAGCATTATGGCTTCACTCTTGGGGTGCAGATTACGCCTCTAAGGCCTCCCTATGTGCGCTTCCTTTTCAAGGGGACCTTCTATTTGGTAAAGTCCTGGAAGATGCGATCCATAAAGCGGCAGATGGAAGAAAAGCCTTTCTCCCCCAGGGGAAAAGAAGATTTAATGCTTCCTACTGGAAGGATAAAAAGTTTAGAGACCGATCCTTTCGAGACGCCAGGTCATATAGACCCGGAAGAGAATTCTCCAGGAATTCTAACTGGAGAAGCTACCAGTCATCTTCATCAAAACCAGTTAGAGGAAGAGGATCTAGACCAGCTAATAAAAACTTCTGAACGTTTGCTGGCCCAGCCAGATGTTATAGGAGGCAGACTTCGCTTCTTTTATCCGGTTTGGGCCAAAAACATTCAAGACTCTTGGGTTCTTTCTATCCTCAAGGAAGGATACAAAATAGAATTCAAAGAATTCCCTTCTCAAACCTCCTTTACCCGTTCAAGAGTGGCAAGAGGAAGAAAAGAAATGGCTCTAAACGAAATTATTTCTCAACTTCTTCAAAATCAGGTCATAGAAAAAGTCCCTTACAGAGAACATTACAGAGGCCACTACTCTACGATATTTTTGGCCCCAAAACCTCAGGGGAAATGGCGTCTAATTCTGGACCTGAAAGTTCTGAATACTTATTTGGTTCCAAGAACTTTCAAAATGGAGTCCATTGCCACAATTCTGCCCAATATAAAGACAGGGAACTGGATGACTTCTATAGATCTCAAGGACGCCTACTATCAGATTCCTATTCATGTCAGTCATCGCCGGTTTCTAAGGTTTTGGATTGCGGGGAATCACTATCAGTTCAAGGGACTTCCTTTCGGCTTAAGTCTGGCGCCCAGAACATTCACGAAGATTCTAGTGTCTCTGGTGGCCTTTATAAGGACAAGGAACATCGAGATTTTTCATTATCTGGACGATTTTCTGATCTTAGGTCCTTCCAGTCAGATAGTGAATGTCCACACGTCTATAACCATAAAATACCTTCAAGATCATGGTTGGCTGATAAACCCCAAAAAGAGTTCTTTAGTGCCTTCTCAAAGGATGATTTTCCTAGGAGCAAATATAGACTCGGGGAATGGCCTGGTATCACTGTCTACAGACATAAAACAACGAATAATGAAGAAGATCAGAAGTCTGCGTCAAAAATCTTTCATCACGGCAAGAGATTTCATGAGCCTGTTAGGGTCTCTTACTTCCACGATAGGCCTAGTGAAATGGGCCCAGTGGAGGATGCGACCCATTCAGAGGCATTTTCTCTTACAGTTCAGAGCAAAAACAAGGAAATTGGGATCAGAAGATTCGGTTTCTCCCGAGAATTTCGAAAGAACTATATTGGTGGACAAAAGAAAAACACCTCCTTTGTGGTTTTCCCCTGGAAGAGCCGGACTGGATTACTATAACTACAGATGCCAGCCTTCTGGGATGGGGAGCACATCTGAACAACTCTTGGATCCAAGGAACTTGGTCATGGAAGGAGTCAAAACTCCATTCGAATTTGGGAGAAATGAGAGCGGTTCTCAAGGCATTAATAGGGTTCCGTCCTCTAGTAAGGGATGCCTGGGTCAGGATACATACAGACAACAGAGCTGTGGCTTCCTACATAAATCATCAGGGAGGAACTCGAAGTTATTCTCTACTGATAGAATTGTCACCAATAATGAGGTTTGCGCAACTACATCTTCAAGGATTAAAAGCGGTTTATCTTCCAGGGCCAGAGAATTTATTGGCAGACTATCTCAGCAGGACAAGGATTCTCCAAGGAGAATGGAAACTGCACCCAGACTTATTTCAATTGATCACCCATCGGTGGGGAGTACCCCAGATCGACCTGATGGCTTCATACAACAACACTCAGGTGAAGAGGGCTAATTGGCCAGAGGTTCCATCTGACGACATCTGTAAGGCAGCTACATGGTCTTCTCCTCTCACTTTCATCAAACATTACAAGATGGATTTGGCATCTTCCTCTACGGCTTTTGGTAGAGGTGTTCTGTCCTCTGTGGAATCTATCTAAATTAAACCTTTTTTCAGCATTATATGGTTTGGAGTTTTTTGTTTTTGAATTTCCCACCCTATGGTGAGGCTTGGGTATTACCCATAAGTGATGCTGCCATGATTAGCCAGGAATACAGAAAATTTTATCATACTTACCGTAATTTTCTTTTCCTGGCTATTATTCATGGCAGCATCAGCAACCCCCCCTGGTTATCAGATTTAGCTTTGGAACTAGACTGTGGGATAGAAGGAGGAGGGACCTTTTATACCCAGTCTGGTCCATATTAATTGATTTTATCCTGTCCTGTTCCTGATTAGGGCGGAGCTACCCATAAGTGATGCTGCCATGAATAATAGCCAGGAAAAGAAAATTACGGTAAGTATGATAAAATTTTCTGTAGTATTAGAGAGGGGGGGCACTGGAGGCTGCGTATTAGATTGGGGGGGCATAGTAAGTAGCTTGAAGTGAAGCTTTTAAGTGAATTATATTACGTCCATTTATACAGACAAAACAACCAACTGGCTTATAGTCTGTATACAAAGCCTACTGATAGAAATAATATTGCATTCGGCTAGCTTCCACCCAAAACACCTCATTACCATACTCACAATTCCCTTTTTTAATTTCTTTATTTTTTCAACTTGGCAGCGAACAGTAGGCAAGTTAATAGCAATTCGGCTTGTGCAAAAGCCTATGTACATATCTGACATTTCCACTGCTCTTATAACTGACCGCCAAGGGTTTTTGGTTTTTATAAAAAGGAACAAAACAAAGCACACATTTGCTACTGCATAGGATATGTTACCTCACTTTTTAGATCTCTCTAGCTGTATCAGCCTTTTAGTGTGGCTTCATATACCCATCTTACGCTGGTTCCCATAGATCGTATGGGAGAAAAGGATAGTCAAGAAGAAAGAGAGCAGAGAAAGGAGAAAGATAGACATTTAAAAAGAGGGGGGGAGATGCCGGAGCAGGGCGCGGCCGGGGAGGGGTGGATCCTGCGGGTCCCCAGTGTTGCGCATTCGTCTGCCTCTGGGTCGTTGTCGGGTTGGGTTATTTGTCGGGACTGTGCAGCATGGTAGGCTCTACCTATGTCCTTGTTTGGATGATCCCTATCCCATTTGGCTGTTGTCCCAGGGTTCCCATATTCTCTGGAATGCTACCGTGGTCCCTTTGACCCTAGCTGTTAAATCGTCCATAGTACATAAATAAACCAGCTAGTATGGAATAATTATTATTGTTAATAATTATTCCATACTAGCTGGTTTATTTATGTACTATTTTTAATGCTGTCCATTTATCAATTGATTTCCTTGTCAGCATCCGTAGATCTCCCTAGTTGGAGATTTTCACAACAGTTAATCATTATTTAACTTTCAGTTTAGTCGTATTTATTTAATTGTGTTGACCTCTTATCATTTTTCAAGTAATATTGTTTTTAATTGCTTAATCCAACTTCATGTGGTTTAGAGATTCCGATGTCATTATTCTGCCGCAATTTACCTTTTACCTAGTCCTGTCTCTCTCATTCTCTTCTAAGCCATTGGTTTTACAAAACACCCTCGGCTACAATACAAGTTTTAAAATATGCTTCTATGTATTTACACATTTTTTCCTTCTAGTATTTAGGGAGTATCATTCAAATATAGCTATATGGGAGTAGTTTGACTATAACATAATGGATTTGGCAGTATTAGTCCATCTCTACACAGCTCCATATTGGCTGGTTTACAGAACAATAGTGTGGCTTTATATTCTGTTTATAACACTCTTCCAACTTCTTTTTGGGCACTTATATCCCCCCTCTATTTGTGAGAAGTGTAGACCCATGCTGGCTGAGTGTGATGGTATTTGCACTCTGCCAGAGTGAAGTCCTATCAAGGTCTCAATCCAGTTAGTGGAGCAGCACATCATATATGGTGCTTACTGATACTTTGTATCAATTGCATTATGGATAAGGCGCACTTCTGCCCCTTAGGATTACAGCCTCCAACTGGGTCGCAACACAAGAGCACACCATACAGCTTATGGACGAAGCTAGATTCCACTGCAGAGACACCAGAAACCAGCATGGCGCACTTCTGCCCCTTAGGATTACAGCCTCCAACTGGGGCGCAACACAAGAGCACACCATACAGTTTATGGACGAAGCTAGATTCCACTGCAGAGACACCATTAAAGGGGACCCTAACACCAACCTCTGGGACACTCCAGCGCAAGGCATAGGCTGAAGCGCCCACCATACTGCCTCCCAAGGGTATTGCTGTCTTTAGCCTGGCATGTTCAGAGCCCCCACAACAGCGAAGTACCCAGACACAGAGGCCTGATGCACCCCCCCCCAAGTAGACTATGCTTCAGTTTTAACTCTTACCCTTAGCGGTTATGGGACTGTTAACCACGCTGAAACCAACTCCCAGTGGCTTAAAGTCTAGTTAACTGTTGACCTAACATTTTGTACTTTTCCTTATGTTTAGATAGTTTAAGCGATGTTACCTGACGCTATAGGTACGACTTAGCGAAATTTACCAACTCTAACGCCTTATAGCCTATGTTTGTAGAGCGTGACTTACCTATGCATTACACAGAGCCCAGCTATTGTTATACGGTGTAATAGATTGTATTATCACTACACTAGAATAGCCAACCTAGCAATGCTAAAAACCATCCCTTTAAGGCTACTCTGACAATATGAACGCTTAGTAGAGCTTGTTACTTACATTAAAAAAAAAAAAGTGCAAACTTCTATGTCACAGTCTAACATATGTAACTCTTGAAACAAGCTGTTGTGGCGTATGTTGACAACCTGTAATAATCTGCACAACATAAATAAAGAATAAATAAAAAAAAGCAAAAAACTAAATCTCACGATCAGCACTTATATCTCCCCTCTATTTGTGAGAAGTGAAGACCCAAGCTGGCTGAGTGTGATGGTATTTGTCCTGTCAAGGGCTCTATCCTGTTAGTAAAGCAGCACATCATGTATGGTGCTTACTGATACATTGGATCAATTTCATTTCAGGCACAGTGCCAGAAAGTAGTAGTCAGAGGGAAAGATTTCACGGTACACACCCTACAGCAATACTAGCTTTGTGTTTACCGATCAAACAGCATAGCAATCGTGGGTGAAATTGCGTTCCGCTGATCACCTAGCAACTACGGTTGAGGCACTTTGATCAACCGTTCCACGTGCAGTCTGAATGCCATTTAGGTTCTCTCACACATGAAGCTGGTTAGTATCCTTTTATGTTTTGCTATAAAATTATGTGTATTTGTGTATTTTATTGCCATCCTGATGAAAGCCCATGTATTGGGGCTGAAACGTCAATATTTTTAAATTATATAGAATAAAAGTTATATTTTATTTTTATTATCATCAAGTCCTTGGAGTGCGGTAATTTACAATCATTTTTTTGTATCTTGTGCCCGACCAGCAACAGGCAATTACTCTCTAATCCAGGAGTGCAAGCATCTCGGTTTTCAGATTTATATAAAATATATATATATATATATATATATGCAAATATATAGAAATATTGCCTGGGTGCAAAC
>OW240915.1:202064527-202085655 GCA_933207985.1 Pelobates cultripes | reverse complement strand
CTTTGTTCTCCAGTTCTCTTACAGTCCCTCTCTTTATATATATTGAGATGGCTGCATCCAGTAGGGGAGAGCAATTTCAAAGTGTTCTTTTCTAAAAACTGGTCTGAAGAACTAAAATTGAGGCAATCACCATAGAAACCAATGGAACCAGTAGGCACGCTCCATTGCTGACACCTTCCCTTTTACAATTTTTTCCATTATTTACAAGAGAACTTAGAGATTTACTCCTTTTATGTCTACAATTAAGCATTATGTCTACAGTTAACTCTTCACCCTTCTGGAAAAGACCTCTTGAGGATTTCAATGTTGAAGGCTTCCAGTAGAGGATAAATGCATTATTTTCACATCCAAAAGCTTGCTTTTCAAATTCTATACATTCAATTCACTATTTGATTCTTATTTGGCATTCGATTATACATTTTTATGTTTAATTCACTGCATTGAGATGGTTGTTAGTGATTACTGTCATTGCCTCACATTACTGTTACAGCAGCCAAAATGATTGACTGATTTGCATTAACATCATGCCCAGTGATTTAGAGTAATGCAGTCTGTGCTATGAATATATGCACGCTTCCCTTGCATTTTTCAATGCTAATTCCTTTTGCGTTCTTTTTTGAAATAATCACGTGCACCGTTATATAGAAAACTAAATGTAAATATATCAGACTGATCTGATGTATTCTCTGCAAGAGGTCCAGTACACGAGAATTTACCTTATTAGAGCACTTTGAATCTAAATATTTTACAATTATTTTCTGCCTATATGACATACTTTCAGTTTGCAATCCTTTATGCAGAGCCTGTAACACAATAACAATATTCATACGTTTGCACTCAGGACTCAGAGCTACCCCTTACCTGTAAAGCTCTGAACAACTCTAGCCCCTGTTACATTAATTCAATAATTCATGGGTACGTCCATTTTCGTTCTCTCCTGTCTGCCAGTGACCTTCTCCTGTCCTCTGCTCTCAACTTTTCTACTAACTTGTGCTTGCAAGACTTCCCGCGGGTGGCTCCTTTCCTTTGGAACACCCTACCCCCATAAGACTCTCTCCTAGTCTTTAATAATTTAAGTCCATCAAAACCCACCTTTTTATAAAAGCTTATGGCCTCCTAGAGAAGCTTCTATTTCACCAACCTGTCTCTTAATCTCTCTGAAAGGGCCACACTCCACTATCACATCCGATTTCTTCTACTTTCCCTCCTTGCTGCTCAGTTGCTACCATCCCCTTCGATGCCCTTCTTGTTGTATTTTTATATCCCACCTCCTTTAGATTTTAAGCTCGTTTGAGCAGGATCCTCATCTACCTATTGTTCCTGTAACATTTTGTAATTGTCTCATTTATCGTTAAATTTCTTCCTTTAAATTATTGTAAAGCACTGCAGAATAAGTTGGCGCTATATAAATGTTAATAATAATAATATATAAAGGCAGCGTCATAAATTATGTCTTTACAGGATATCTTCTTGAAATACACTTTTTTATGAAAAAGGGATTTCCTAGATATAATGGGTTTAAACTACAGAGCTTATGATACTTCTCAAAATATATGGTCTCTTCTGTAATCAATTACATTTTCCTGGATTGAATAGTTCATGTTGGGCCAATAGCCCTACGTTTAATTCCTATAAATTGTAAGGCTCGTCATCTCCCTGCTTTCCATGTGTCCTTCTAATCTGCACTTACAATAATAAAGACAATCATTTTTTAAACCAAATGTTCAGCAAAGAATATCTGGCATCCATCATCCATGAATTTGTGCCAACAACAGTGCTGTAAGTGTCATTTCCAAAGCTATTGATGTCAGAAATATTGGTAACTGGACTGTCAAAAAAGAATTGGGAAAAAAGTCCTGTAAGCAGTAAATCTGAGAATACATCTTGACAATGATCCATGTTCCATGTGGAGAATTAAGATGGAGATTCTCAGTTTTCCTATAGTTTAGCAGTTTGTTATTTAGAAAATTTAGAGTGTTGTTTTTTTCTATATTCCATTGATGGAATAAAACTCCAAAATTTCTCAGATGGAAGACTCTTTCATGTGAACATATGACTGTTACAACTCAGAGCATTTCCAATTGATTTCTTGCTCATGAAATAATACTCTGTAGGACGCCAGCAGACAGGAGCATTAAAGATTAGTGATGGAGATTGTATATGCTTTTTATAAGGAAATTGCAGTACTGGAAGTGTCTTCCAAGCACACAAAGGACATAGATATTGTAATATCTGTTCTATGCTTCCTGTGCTGCTTGATTACTGGAGAGTCTGTGGTATCAGTTGCATAGGGTAATTCAATTATAGAGTAACTTAACACTCCTTTGTACATGCCCAATGCAAGCTTGAATGCAGATATTTTAATAAAACATTTTGACCCTTTGTATGCCAAAATGTTGTATGCCAAATGATTATTATACGACTAGTAATAAGGTTACTAAGGATACTCTTTATTTCCGAGCATTTTTCTACATTTGGTTTCAAACAAATTGCTCTTTGGAAATTTCTCTAAAATCCTGAACTTTGATATGCTGTGTGAATGAATCACAAAACAAACGAAAGAACAATGTGCAAATCCGTAGGGTAAAAAAAAAAAAAAGACAATTGATGGAAAAGAAGATGACTGATGGTTAGGGAACAGACACTAAATTTTCTTCACAGATCAAGAGGGGAAAAAGGTGGAGCAAGAAAACAATATATGTATATATAATATATTTTAGAAATGTATAATATATAAATATATATTTTCTTTTACTGCTACTCTTTTTTCCCCCCATCTATTTGTTACCTCCTTTTACCTGGGGATCAAATTAATTTGTTTTGATCAAAATTTCAAATGATCACAATCTGTTAGGAAAAACAGATTCCCTGCACTGCCTACAATACGTCCCCTGCGTGGGAAAACTGTTTACCTTGTTGACTGTTCTGTTAGTGATAACGCATATATAGTCTCTGCGCAGGTGAACATCAGTATACCAATGGTTTGCCAAAACTGTTTAATATATTGTAAACTGAATATGCACTACATCCTCTGCGAGGGAACACTGTTTCTAAAATTGTCTCAATAAAAACGGATTTAACACAAAATTTTTCTGTACCAAAACACCACATGGATGAAACCGGAACTTCCTGAAACAATCTTTGCATTTTTGTGCAAGGCAACCTGTTGTGTAAGGTTAGTCTTGTGACTGGCTCCTATAAATTTTACAGCAAACTTTGGCTAGAAAAGCACAGCTAATTAAATAATAATACACACTATATTTGAAACTATATATGCTCGGCAAAATTAGAAATGCAGATTATTTTGAGAAAGTTTTCTCTGTGTAAAGATACTAAATGCATTCAGCATTTTGTTGCATAATGGTTACTCAGTCAGTCAGTGTCTTTGATGTGTATACAAAATCTGCTGTTTGAATATGGCCAGTGTTTGCTGGACCAATATTCGTGCCTTCACGCTCTGCATGAAGAGATTAATTGAGCCAATCAAGGGATGCTGATGCAGCCTGACGATTGCAACACATACGAATTAGCCTCAAAGCTCCCCCATGGGAGAGCATTGCAGTGGCTAAGAACAACTGTAATGATGGTCTTAGACAGTGGTGGAGTGATGGCCATGGCAAAACCATTGAGTTGGAAGACTAAAGTTAAGTAAATATTTTATTACTTAATCATGTAAGGTTAAGTAACAAATTAATCTTAATAGGCTGGAAAATACTCTAAAGTTAGAAATACATTGGGCCCACAATCTCCAGCCAAAATATACAAAATATTATTGACAAGATTTGCCAATGTGCAATAAATATGTCAATAGAAAAGCCCATTTCTTTCTATCACTCAACTTCATATAGTAAGTGCTCTTTGAAGTGAGCCAAAAAAAATTATGTAAGTGGAGAAAGTGGCATATTTAACATTTTCAGTTCCTTAATCCCTTCTAAACCAACTTTGGATGAGTTGTCATGAACAGGGGTGTTTGCAGTAAAGGAGGGGGCTGAACAAGGCTAGCTACTTGAGTGGTCGCTATGAAGATCAGGACCAAAACGTTTACTTTCACTACTGTTAGTCTTGTGTCCCCGAGGTCTGTGTCTGTACAGAACAGGGGACTTAGGGCTAACACTAATGAATTGCAAAAAATTTTTAAAAAAGGGGGAGCAGAGAGTACCTCTGGTATGGCACCTGTGAGCTCTGGTTGTTCAGAGGATTACAAAGAGTTACCGTGGAAATAATCTGAATGCCGGAACTCACAAGAGAAAACTATACTGCCTGCATCCAGCGGAGGTGCAGGGCAAATACAGTGGACCACAAGGGAAATGTGGCAAAAGGATGGGGGTCACAATGTTGTTGTGTGTATATGTGTAACAGATTGTGTGTATAAGTGTGTGTATGTGTATAAGTGTTTATCTGTGAGTATGATGTGTAATAGTTTGGATGTTCCTATTTTACTGTGATTATGTGTAATATTGGGTGTATATGTGTAACAGAGTGTATCTGTGAGTGTTTGAGTGTATATATGTTTAATAGTGTGCATATGTGAGTATGTACCCTTTTTGCATGTATCTGAATGTATGAGTGTGTATATATGTGTACTTGTGAAAATATCATTGTTTGTGTATGTTTAACTGTGTGTGAGTCAGTAAGAGCATATACATCATTGTCTACTTTAATATATATATAATGGTTGGTGACAGGGTTTGGGGCACTATAGTATCCCTTTAAATTTGTAATTGCTTGTTTGAGTAAGGATTTTGGGAGCATCAGCTCAAGAGTAGCTGTACTGGAGGACGCTGCTTCTTCTAACAGTTGAGGGAACAGTCCATCTAGTACAGGTGGGGCTGAGAATGTAAGAAAGGCTAGACAGATTGTGGTGGGAGGGAACTCTATTATTAGAGTGTAGATAGGATAATCTGTTGCTCTGATCATCTAAACCGGTCAGTCTGCTGTCTCCCGGGTGCTTGTGTCTGGCATGTTGCTGACAGAGTGGGAGGGGTTGGGGATGACCTGACTGTCATAGTCCATATTGGTACCAATGACAAAGTCAGCGGATGCTAAAGAATGAGTTCAGGGACTTAGGAAGTAAACTGAAGAAAAGAACCTCCAAGGTAGTATCTTCAGAGATATTATTTGTGATTTTGCGCTTGGTAACAATTTTTATAAGCGTGATGGATTGCACCTAAACAGAAGAGCATTTGCTGTGCTGGGGGACAAGTTGGCTAGAGGATTGGAGGATATTTTAAACTAGTGGTGTACAAAATGGAGATATGAGAGATAGGAGATTGGATTTAGCTCTGCACAAAGGGGGGTGAAGATGGGGCGAGAACAGAGGACGTATGTAATAGTAGTAAAATTTCACATAAAGTACAAATGACTCATGATTATATTAAATGTATGCTCATTAATAAAAGGGAGCTAAATAACAAAACGTGTGAACTAGAGGCAATAGTATATACTAAGCAATATGAATAATAGGCATAACAGAAACATGGTGGATTGATACACACGACTGGGCAGTTATCTTAAAGGACCACTATAGGCAACCTGACCACTTCAGCTTAATGAGGTGGTCTGGGTGCCTGGTCCATCTAGGGTTAACCCTTTTTTCTATAAACATAGCAGTTTCAGAGAAACTGCTATGTTTATGTTATGGTTAATCCAATCTCATTGACAGCCGCTAGAGGGTTTCCGCATTTCTCACTGTGAAAATCACAGTGAGAAGACGCCAGCGTCCATAGGAAAGCAATGAGAATGCTTTCCTATGGACTGGCTGAATGTGCGCAGCACTTGCCGCGCATGCGCATTCAGCCGAAGAGGAGGCGGAGAGGAGGAGGAGAGTTCCCCGCCCGGTGCTGGAGAAAGAGGTAAGTTTAACCCCTTCCTCCCCCCTCAGCGCCACGGGAGTGGGACCCTGAGGGTGGGGGCACCCTCAGGGCACTATATTGCCAGGAAAACGAGTATGTTTTCCTGGCACTATAGTGGTCCTTTAAAGGGTTACACGTTATTTATGAAGGATAGAAAAAAATAGGTAATGTGGTGGAGAATGTTTTTATGTTAACCATTAGTTAAAGCCAAATATTAAGCAAGTGGAATATGACAATGAAAATGTGGAAGTTTTATGGGTAGATATCTGCTTGGAGCAAAAAAAGGGAAATTATTTATCGGGTGGGATATATTATAAACCACCTAATGTTGATATCGATGAGGAAGCACAGCTGTTAGAGCAAACTGGGAAAGCTGCACATCTGGGTAACACATCAATTATTGGAGATTTTAAATATCATAAATTAGGGTAGAGAGACTAGTAGTTCTGCAAGTGGAATCAGGTTTCTGAACCTGTTAAATGACATCCCTGTTAAATGACATCTTCATGTCATAACTGGTACAAACACCAACTAGAAAGGACATTTGTCAGGATCTGGTTATAATACACAGTGTTGATCATTTGGCAAAAGTCAAAAAGTTGTTGAGCACTTGGGAAATAGTGATCACAATATGGTCTCTTTTGAAATAAAAGCAAAAAAGCCAATGCGCATGGAGTTTACTAAAACATATAATTTTGTTTCAATAAGACTAAGCAGCTTTACAATTCATTGACTGTCCTAAACTCTTTAGTGAAAAAAACACTGAGGATATATTGGATAGGTGGAGAGGGACGTGATCCATCCGAAGTATCTTTCGGATCTTTTTCCGGATGGCAGCAATCTTCTGAAGTGGCAGACATAGCATGCAGGTGGATGAATTTATCTAGAAGCCCAGGAACTGCACGATCTGTGAAGGTATGAGTGCCGACTTCTCTCTGGTCACCACAAAGCCCTGTGATTTGAGGAAGTCTACACAAAGTTTGTCTAAAAGGTAAGACGGGAAGGTGAATCACAGAATATGACTCGTCCAGGTAGATCAGACATCTGACACCTTGAGACCTCAAGTGTGCTACCATGGGTTTTAGAAGCTTTGTGGAATTTGCTACAATCCTGAGCCACTGATACTGACAGATATGCGTCTTTCAGGTTGAGGCATGAGAATCAGTCTCCATCTAAGGAGCAGGTCGCATAGCAGGTGTATGCCTTCCATCATGAAGTGCCTGTATTCTACAAAGCGTTGAGATGTCAAAAGTTGATGACCAGATGGAATTCTCCCATCTTCTTCCGCAGCAAGAAGATGTTGATGAAGAATCCTCCCTCGTCCGGCAGGAACTGAACTGTGCCTTTGGTGAATAGAGAACAAATGTTCTCGTTGATGAGAGACTCGTGGTCCTTGGACACCTGAAGTGGAAGGTTGGAAAGGTATTGAGGTGAACTCGATGATGTAACCACAGACTTTCTGTAGAATCCATGTGGCTGATGAGATCTTATCCCAATTTTGCAAGAAAAGAGAGAGTCTGCCTGCGGTCAACATAACTAAAGGACAGTGGAACAAAGAACCTACCTGATGGGAAGAGTTCGCGTCCTCTGCATTGGGAGCCTCTGGACTTGTCCGAACCACTGTAGTAGGTAGTGGTGCGGGCTACTGTTGCAGGGTAAAAATTTGCATTGGATGGATTGGGCCTGGGACTGGAAGCCCAGAATTGGCTGGTGGCATGGCCTCTCTGCTGACCAGCCCTTCCAAAAAAAAAAACCTGAGTAGAAGGTGGGTGGAACACTTGGCATAGAGATGATAGCGCCTTTTTTAAAGTAGTGAACACGAACATGTTCTTTAGTTCTGCAATAAAGGATTCCTTGAACATGAGTCCATTGGCAGCCAGTCCCAGCTCCTTGATAGCCATGTTCATTGGCTTGGCGTCTATGCGCAGTAGTGCGGTCTGGCATAGTTCGGTGCAGAGAGCTGCATTGGTGTTCCCCTGTAGGCATTTACTGCATTGTACCTATTCTCTGTTGGCGTGTGAGTCAAGTTGGGTGCCCTAAAACAGGGCCAAATCCACAAAGTAAAGAATCTTTGCTAAGGGGCTGAGAAGTTTCAGGAGGAGGAGCCTAGTGCATCCCAGCTGCCTTGAGATCATTAACAAGATCCTCCCATATAGTTCTGGGCTGATTCCTCACTGTTCTCATCATTGAAACTTCACAAGGTGAGATCTTGCATGGAGCACCAGACCGAGGGAGACTGACAGTTATTTTGTGTTTCTTCCATTTGCGAATAATCTCACCAACTGTTGTCACCTTCTCACCAAGCTGCTTGGCGATGGTCATGTAGCCCATTCCAGCCTTGTGTAGGTCTACAATCTTGTCCCTGACATCCTTGGACAGCTCTTTGGTCTTGGCCATGGTGAAGAGTTTGGAATTTGATTGAATGATTGCTTCTGTGGACATGTGTCTTTTATACAGGTAACGAGCTGAAATTAGGAGCACTCCCTTTAAGAGAGTGCTCCTAATCTCAGCTCGTTATCTGTATAAAAGACAGCTGTGAGCCAGAAGTCTGGCTGGTTGTAGGGGATCAAATACCTTTTTCACTCATTGACGTGCAAAATAATTTATAACTTTTTTGACGTGCATTTTTCAGTATTTTTTTTTTGTTATTCTGTCACTTACTGTTAAAATACCATTAAATTTATAGACTGATCATTTCTTTCTCGTGGACAAACTTTCAAAATCAGCGGGGGATCAAATAATTTCCCCCCTCACTGTATATATTCATGTATATATTCATGAGTAGTTTGTGATATTGCATAACATACCTGTGAATGTGGACTGTGTATAGGGCTACTTGTGTAATTGTATATGTGTATGATGTCACATTGTGTTTGGGATATTGCATGTGAGAGGCTACTTGTGTGCGTGTATGTGGATTGTCAGTGGTTTTGTGGGTGTGTTTGTGTGTGGGATGTTTATATTATTATTATGAGGGGGAAGCTTCTTCTGCTGCTCTGTGTATATCTAGCAGTGTGGCTGGCTTCCCTGGAGTCCAGTGGGGACCAGGTCATGGACAGGAGCTGTGATAGCTGCTGTGGGTTGCTCTATACCAGTATAGTTTCCCATTCCTTCCTGGAGGAAGTGATCTGAGATTACTTCCTCTAAGTGCTACAATGCGTAAATTAAGTGTTGCCCTTCACCACCTGCAATCACCACTTAGTTTGCACTAGCAGAAATTTAAGTCCCACTGGGGCTCCTGATAGGGCAGAAACTGTTTGGATCTGGCACTGTTTTGCATGGCACACGTGCCATAGGTTTCTGACCCCTGTCCTAAACAGTAGTGAATTAAGGATAACAACACACAAGAAGAATTTGAGAATTGTTAAAGACAACAAACTAGGTAACAATGGGCAATGCTAATCAGCAGTTGCTAAGGCCAGTAAGGTAGAAAAGGGGCATTATTTCTCGTGCCTCTAATATTGCCTTTTTATAAATCAATGGTAAGACCATACCTTTCACATGCTGTCCAGTTTTGGCCACCTGTTCGAAAAGAGGATATTATTGCACTAGAAAAACTGCAGATGCAAGCTGCAAAATTAATAGCAGGAATTATACATTTTAGTTATAAGGAAAGGTTAACAAATTTAAATCTCAATAAATAAGCATGCATCACCAGAACCCCTTTTAACTGGGGAAAGATGAACAGAATGACAAAATAAATCATGTGGGGTCCTGTGGACTCCTTCATGACTGTAGGATCTGGTCACATAGTCCCAACAATACTCATTTCAGGAACACTGGAGTGCACAAATAAGACAATTAATACCTGACTGTGAGCAGAAGTCAGTTTTGCTCCCTCTTCCCAAAGCCTTCCTATCATACAGTACAGGATTGACGAAAGGCAAGGAAGAAATTGCCTTCTCCTTTTTATCAGCCCTTTACTCCATTGGGTTAAGGAAGGGGTTGTTAATCACCATACCCATGCGGTTGTTTTCCAGTCTAGTGCTGTCACATATTTTCTCAGGTGACCTGTCATTGAGTAAAGTTACAGGGGATTTGACTAATTGCCGAATCCTCCCTAGTTGTGCCTGTTTATGGGCACCAATTACTGATCAACACTTTTAATCTGGTGAACCTGAGGAATTCCAGTATAATTGTTTTGGGTTGAATGTAGAAGAGTAGTTTTGGGGTGTTTATTCAAGGCAATTCCTTGAGATTTGTGATTGTTAATGCAGGCCATTCTTTTTACATTTGGACGTCAACATCATCCTAGTTTTGGCACTAAATGGCTGGTAATGTTTCGCTTTAATGCTGGCCTGTCTTGCAAGCAGCAGAATAATCAATTGAATGAATAACATAAATACATGTTACCTATATACCTTGTTTACACTATACAGTGAAAGAATACTGGTTGACAACAAAAAAGAAATCATTCCACATCTAGGGAGGGTGCAGGTTATTGCTATAGTTGAATGGTGCCAAGGACAATAGGAATCCTACTGAGATATGTGGTTACTATTATAAGGGGCTGAGTATCTTCTTTGTTGAACCTGTTTCTAGGGACTATAATGTTGTAAGCATTTGCAAGCACTACCACCTATTCAGCTAATCACATCCTCACTAAAAGAATAGGGTGTAAGATTAAAAGAGACCTCAACAATTCTTAAAGATCAACTGAAGTTTGGAAACTGTACAGATTTACGCAAACTCTGACTAAAATAAGCTCTTTGGGATCCCTAGATTAATAAAATCATCTCAAATGTCCTAGAGTATAGAAAAGGGACAGCTGGAAACTACGGGCCTAACCACCGCTTTTCTCTCAATGGACCTTTGCTACACTCCTATGTTTAATGAAGCCCTTGCATGATATTTCCTCTGTCTACCAACAATTGTAAATTAGGTGCAGGAGAGTGTACTCAGCTACTGTACATGGGGTGAAAAGGGGATTGCTTTATACATGTTCTTTTATTACTATTGTTTGTTTTTCTTATTTGGGGGCCATTCATTCACTCACTCACTCATTCATTCATTACTGATATACAAGCAGTCACAGACCGAGTAAGAGCGGCCAACGAGGACATCATCTATACTCAAACCAATTCCTCTGGCACTAGTGACATGATTAAACAGCTCCATATTCAACAGACGACCATGTCACTCAGAATATAATACAGACAGCGCTGCAACCATATCAAGATTCACGGGGTCCCACCTGCAATTTTGGCAGAAGAACTACCACATGTTTGGCAGTTGCTGGCAACAATTTTACCTAACCCGGTTGCCAAAAGGGTGGCCATCAACGAAGTCTATCGCATACTAGGCGCATCTAGATCATTACTTGATATGATACGGGACGTATCATGTCCTCTCAGGAAAAAAACTAATCATGATGGCCCTGAAAGGCAACACTCCATGGTCCTTCGAAGGCTCTTCTTTATCCTTCTTCCAGAATCTCACAAAGGACACTCTCTTTGGCACAAATCTCTTGGATCTATCACTTCACAACTCGTGGGGTTACCTACCATTGGGGAGCCCCTGGAACATTGCAAGCTATGCATAATGGAACTGTACATGCGCTTGCCTCGGTGGCTGATGCACCTGTCTTTCTCGCCTTGCTGGGAGTTGGAGACCAGAATGTGGGTCTATCTACTGGGACACCCCCAAAGTCCTGGGACCCTGCCAACATCATCCTGTTTACTCCAAGATCTTCACGGGTCTTAAAAACCTGACTACACCTGATGTCCAACCATACATGGCACAAACCTATAGATACATGTCGTCTACCTGAGACACCCGCAAAATTCATAATGTGCCACAGAGTGTTAGAATTTTCTTCGTGTTTCTGTTAAGAGTTGATTTTCAATTGTTGCTGGCTGTGAGTCAGGATATGTTACACTAATGGCGGTTACGAGGTGTACTCACCCAGACAGTAATCGATAACTATATGATGGCGAATACCTCTCCCATTCCTCCCACTGCTACCCCCTTGGTCAGGGGCATCTCATCCGGAGGTAAATTTCACTCTCCCCTAGTATCCAGCTCACCAAATGCTGGTAAATAATGGGCCACAAGTTTGTCTAAAACCCACCTCAGTCTGTTTTATACCCCAGTTCATATGGGTTACATACTTATGTACCTATAAGTGTAGACCTATGCAATATTTTAATGGTAATCCCCAGCAAGTTCATAATGAATGCTTTCACTAAGGCAAAGGAGTCACATGACGGATAATCACCACTACAATATCCCCCCTGTAGGGCACAGCTCAAGTGAGCGCAGCTTGTCTAAGATTGCATGGGTTCTTAACCTTGTTATATTCACCTCAGGCTTTTAGTCTAATATTTTTCGCAGGTTAGTTAAGCCTGTAATCTTCCTGTAACCTTGCTATCACCGACATGCACACAGATTTGTCTAGACTTTGATTGAGCAATAGTAATTTTTCCATCTGACATGTTAGGTCAGTCTGTTTTCCACATGATATAGTGGGGGCGGGGGAGGCAAACAAATCAGCATTTTGGATATCTCCTTTGTCATTATCATAGCACTGCTTTTTCCATTCTGTAACAAAAAGATGAGTTTACATACCATAAAAACAAAAGGTACAAGTTTGAATCACTTATGTGTTTTCATGTTTGAATCACTCTTATAATTTTTCATGTTCTCACTCATAGTGGAAATTACAAGCATTGATTTGGGGTATTTCTGAAAAATGTGTCTTTTTTTTTTATTTTTATTTTTACTAACTTTGTTCAGCAGGTGACTGGGAATTCTCTGGTCCTTAGGAATGTTATGGTTATGAAAAAGGACAAAGATCCAATTATGGATATTTTTGGATAATCTTTTAAAATAAAATCTTTTAAAATAATAGATTTTCAGATACCTTTTTGAAATGTTTTTTTTTTAAAAATATTACAATAACAAAAATATATTATATAGAAAAATGCATCAATATACAAAAAAGTTATTATTTAAATATTTTACAACATATTAAATCAATGTAAAGGTTATCCAAATTTGAAAAGATTATCTAAAAATATTAAATCAAGGTCTAAATTTTACAGGGGTGTCTACTGTGTGACCAATTCATTAGGCAACCAAGAGTCTATCTACTTTTCATATAAGTGGAAGAAGGTTTAAAAAAAACAACCAGCTAAATAGCCAAATCCTTGTTTGATTGGTTATACCTTTACACCTTGCACATAGGATTAGAAATGAATGGGGGTAGCTATAAGCCACTCACTAATTTTTTTTCTAATAAGGCCCCAAACTGGCTTTGAAAGGGCAATTTAGCTTTTCTCTGTGATTTCTTTTTAAATGTAATTTGGGATAGAGATTGTGCTTACACTCAAGCTGGCAAAATGATATTCAGATCTCCTTCTTGATTCTTAGAAGACTATATTGCTGTTATTTTATTTGTATTTGATGATAAACAATTATATTTTCACTGTTTATTAGATAATTTCATATTGGGCCTGATTCCTCATGCTGAGTTGCCAACATTTGAAAAGACAATTTTAGGGACACTTTGTGGCAGATGTACACAGACACACAGACATACAGTGTCTCAAAAGATACAAGTACAATGACCTACACACAGATATATAGTGACACACACAAACTCTCTCACACACACCTTTAGATAAACACACTGACAAACTGACATCCTCAGAGAAATAAATTAATAAAACAAATATTTGCAGTCACCTTCCTGTGAGCTATGGGACAGGTATACTGACTGCACCCTGGAATGGGGGACAAGTCCAGGACTCATTTTTGTTGAGACAAGACCCTAAAATGTACAACTATGCTTGTGTATTCAGCTTCGTGGTAGAATACTTGAATACTCAAGCAATTCAGATGTGATTGGAGAAAGATTTTTTAAGAAGTCGTAATGTAATTTTTGCAAGTCCACAATTAAGACTAGCTTTCACATATATTCATTGCCCCTATTAGATACAGAAAAAAGATCTACGAACAAACACCACAAATATGTAAAAATACATCAGCAACAACTTGCAAGACATGTAGGATTTCATTAAGTTCATGCGCCCTATAAAACTTGCAGTTTTTGTAAATCCATTACTTTGCAATATGTTTTGACCAACAAATATTAATGGTATTCTTTCAATGTTTGTCTTGTACAAATATCTTACAATCTTAAAAAAACATATAGATTCATTGCCTTGGCAAACACTAAATGTTTATTAATCTTTTTCCAACAAGATTAAACTGTTGCATGAGTGGTTGCAACTAATAAGCTGTGTTGCATCACCTTTGCCATAATTCTAAACATAAAATATTACATAATAAACTTGGTAAATTCCCGGTTGAACTGTACCCACCTGAGGAATACACAGATTATTTTGTCTACTCTGTGAATGCTTTATGAAACCCTTGCATCCGTTTGGAGAATACAAATGTAGACATGAATCTGTATATTGTTCATAGTTCCTCTTTATTTGTAACAAGCAGTCAGTAATGTAGATTTAATTAAATTATTGCTATTTCTGATTTGAACTGCCACACAGTTAGGTCAATCAAGGTGTTGATGTAGGACTACCAGATCAAGATCCAGTCATGGCCAGTCCAATTCTAGCAGACAAAGTTATTCTTCTGGTCAGTGAAGACTGGTGGTATAGCACACATGAGGCAATGAGTTTGTTTTTATTAATTTTGAATGATACAAATCAAACTCATATATACACATTGTTGTGAGTAACAAATAGATATTGTAGATGTAACCAACAATTAATCTTTTGGGGATCTTTTCACTGGGATATAGACAGAGTTTCAGACTAGGATTTTCTTTCAATTCCTTAAACAACCACACAGGGCATTACCAATGTCAATTTGACCACTTGAAACGTCTGCTAGAAAGAGGAAGAGTTGTCCGACCTAGGCATTGGTTGAGCAATTTACTTTAACATTTAAGAATTATTTTGGTCATTGTGGTAAAAATTGCATGACTGTTCTTATACATCGTCTCACCCATGCCAGGAAATGCGATTAATCTTCAGTGTATCCTGTGTAGTTTGAGGACTAGTGTTAGGGAATCGTTTTGATGACCACATGTACTGAAAACACAACAAACAGCATCTTCTCACTAGGCTATAGACAAAGGTTCAGACAGTTTTTTTTTCTCAATTCCTTAAACAACCACACAGGGCATTAACAATGTCAATTGGACCACTTGAAACGGCTTCTAAAAATAGGAAGAATGGTCTGAACTAGGCATAATTCATTTGGTCATTCTGGTAATAATTGCATGACTGTTCTTATGAATCGTCTCACCCATGCCAGAAAGTTTTATTACTCTTCAGTATATCCTGTGTAGTTTGAGGACTGGTGTTGGGTAATAGTTTTGATGACGACATGTACTGAAAACACAACAAACAACAGACTTTCAGTGTATCATTAAAACAGAACAAGTAAGTGTACCATTAATATGAATGGTCTTTCCTAACGAATTGGCGAAGTAAGATCTGTGTTGTAGTCCAGCATCAACTAGTGAGGACAGTACCAGGCACTCAAAGACAAAACATTTTGCTACGGCAGCAGAGGTTGAATGTTTACTTTGACATTTGAACAAAGGCCCTTGTAGTATATTTTCCACGTGGACACCTTAGATGAAGAAACTATAATTAGGTTAGAATGCCTCTTTTGAACACAAGGGACTATAATACTCTGCTCTGTATTTTCTGTTTCTAATTACCAGGAGGAGAGCAATAATTATGTTCTGATTTCCCCACAGGGTTTCTGATGATTTTTATATGAGTTGTTGCTACATCTTTGCAGGATCATTGCTAATAATGATTATCTTGTTATATGTCTTAATCTGAGTTTTGTGTATGTTTCTTTTCGTGTGTTTGTTTACTTGTGAGCTTGTGTGTTTTGTTTGATTTAGTGTGTGCTTTCCTGCCACAAGCAAGCTCAATGTCTTTCTATTTTACATTTGGTGTTTTGTTTTATTTTATTTTCATCCAGCATTGTGTTAGACCCTCTCAAAAGTTAATGTGGTGGCAAGCTACATCTTATGGTCACTACTTGTGGCTGAACCCCACTCATTTACCATATATGTCAGTGTGCCAGACTTCTGTATTCTGTTTGTTCTGTTGTGTCTGTGATTTCATTGTTCTATGACTTTGGCTCTGCTACATTTCCAAATTATGCGTGTCCATCAGGCTACAATACCAACCAACCACTTTCATCCCTAAGTAACAAACAAATCCTTCTTAAAGTGTTACTCCAAACATGATGACCAAATCAGTGATTTGAAGTAATCATGATGTCTGGAGTCTATGCAGTTTTTTGCTACCCTTCTGCTGCCAGATATGTAATTCCACCAATGGTAGTGTCATTAAGGTTGTCATTAACCAGCCTGGAACAAGAATTCTGGGTGGCTAATGTGAATTCTGTACAAAACTAGTGACTAGTGCCAGCACACAGGGCCGGATTAACATAGGGGCTGATGGAGCTGCAGCTCTGGGCCCAGGCCCATGGAATAGACCCATTTAAAAAAAAAAAAAATGTTAACTTTTTTTTACACACTACTCTTAGGTTTGCCACCTGGCTGGTATTTTACTGGCATAGCCGGTATTTGAAGCTGCCTGGCTGTGCAGGTATTGCAGTAATACCGGCAATACAAATGCAGGTATTTTTCTCAGTATAAACAGAGATTACTCTGCAATACCAGCACCTGCCAGTAGGGGTTAGGGAGGCAGGGATAGGAAGTTACAGCATATTCCTGCCTCTCTCTACTACTCACTGGTCCATGGGGGAGCATCTACACAGGACAGGGAGTCCAGACAGCAGCTCAGGTAAGTGAGGGATGGGGGAAAGGCAGCAGGGAGACTTGGGGACACTGAGACACTAGGGGACACATGGGGACAAAGACACTAGGGGACACTGGGAGACCTGGGGACACAGATACTTGTGGACACTGGAAAACATGGGGACACTGAGACACTGGGGGACACTGTGAGACATGGGGACGCTGAGACACATGGGGACGCTGTGAGACATAAGGACATTTGGAGACACTGAGACATTGGGACATGGAGACAATAGGGACACAGTGTCCCCATGTCTCCCAGTGTCCCCATGTCCCCCAGCCAGTGTCCACAGTGGCTCAGTGTCCACATGGCTCCCAGTTTCCCCTAGTCTCCCAGTGTCTGTGTCCCCATGTCTCTCAGTGTCCCTAGTGACTCAGAGTCCCCATGTCTCCCAGTATCCCCATGTCTCCCAGCCAGTGTCCTCAGTGTCCTCATGTCTTCCAGTGTCCCCAAGTCTCCCAGTGTGTGTCCCCATGTCTCCCAGTGTCCCCATGACTATGTCCACAAGGGTTCCTAGTGTCCCAGTGTCCGCTAGTCTCCCAGTGTCTCCTAGTCTCCCCGTGTCCCCTAGTCTCCCAGTGTCTGTGTTCCCATGTCTCTCAATGTCCCTAGTGTCTTAGTGTCCCCAAATGTTTCAGTGTCCCCATGTCTCCCAGTGTCTGTGTCCCCATGTCTCTGTGTCCCTAGTGTCTCAGTGTCCCCATTTCTCCCAGTGTCCCCAAATGTCTGTGTCTCCATGTCTCCCAGTGTCCCCATGTCTCCCAGTGTCCCCATGTCTCCCAGTGACACTGTGACACAGTGACACATAGGGACACTGAGACACTGGGTGACTTGCGAGACTGGGAGACAGGGAGACACTGGGAGCAATTCATCTATACAGCAGAATCAAACTGTGAGTAGTTTGTTGGTGATTTTACAGAATTTCCCCTTATGTCACTCCTTGTGATTTACATCATGTGATGTCATGCATAACTAATTAATTATACAAATGATTAAGGCTGGTATTTATTTTCCAAGAAAGGTGGCAACCCTAACTACTCTTCACATACTCTTGCTTAAAGGAACACTATAGGGTCAGGAACACAATCATGTATTTCTGACCCTATTATGTAAAAACCACCCCTTGACCTCCTCTTGCCTCCCTAAATATAGTAAAATCTTACTTGTATTCAAGTCTGCAGATGCTGGCTCTGCCTCTGAACTGACATCATCAGAAGTGGTGGTCTGAGCAAATTACAAAGCTTCCCCATAAGATTGGCTGAGACTATCAACTAGGCAGATCAGGGGCAGAGCCAGCACAAGTCAAACATAGCCCTTGCCAATCAGCATCTCCTCATAAAGATAAATTGAATCAATGCAGCTCTATGAGGAAAGTTCAGTGTCTGCATGCAGAGGGTGGAGACACTGAGTGGTAGTGCTGCACACTAGGCAGTACTGCCCCAGGAAGCACCTCTAGCAGCCATCTAAGGAGTGGCTAGTGGAGTTATTTTCTCTGAAAAGACAGTGTTTACTGCAAAAGGCCTGAATGGAATGATTCTACTTACCAGAACAAATACAATAAGCTGTAGTTGTTCTGGTGACTATAGTGTCCCTTTAATTTTGGAAGCCTAAGAGGGATTTACTTTAACATTTAAGAATTATTTTGGTCATTGTGGTAAAAATTGCATGACTGTTCTTATACATCGTCTCACCCATGCCAGGAAATGCGATTAATCTTCAGTGTATCCTGTGTAGTTTGAGGACTAGTGTTAGGGAATCGTTTTGATGACCACATGTACTGAAAACACAACAAACAGCATCTTCTCACTAGGCTATAGACAAAGGTTCAGACAGTTTTTTTTTTCTCAATTCCTTAAACAACCACACAGGGCATTAACTTGTGTGGACTGGCTGACAATAAAATTAGTTTAGATAATGCAGACTTTGGTTTCCATAAGACTGTGGCATGTCCCCTTTCTTCTACACTCACTACCTACACCTTTACTCTGTCCCAGACTATATACCAGGAACTTCTGCCTGCTAGTAAGATGATAAGGAGACAATTGGACATGTGAGTGCTAGGGGACAGTCCTTAGAAAGCGTGGAGTAGGCGCATCATTTGATGCATTTATGTCAAGCTCAGGGTGCTGCCTGCATAGTTGGACAGCCTGCATGATTGGCAGGCAGCCTGACATGCATTCATGCCAGGCTGGCCTTCCAATTCTTTGGACAAACATGCCCCTTTTTGGGCATGTTCACCCCTTATGGCAGATCTGGTCACGTGATTCGTGTCAGTGGCACACCCTTTTACCCCACCCATTGACTTCCTGCTTCACTGGACACTGCTATTAGGGGGTATGGATTTACTTGAAAGATGAAAGCATAAATTAGAGAGAGATTAGCATAGAGTATGTGTTTTCGTATAGCTGCATCCTTTCCCTCTAACACCATCTCCATCAGATACACGACGCTTGGAAGGTATGGTTGTTTTAGTGTTTTTGGTCGATATGATTCTGTAATTAGGCCCATCATAATTGTCAGCTCCAGGCCCACTGGGCTCTTAATCTGGCCCTGCCAGCACACATAGCATGTTGGCATCCAACAGTCTATTGCAGCAGGCCATACCGTATGCTTGTCCTACCTGACATCCCTCTTTCTTTAGTGAGGAGGAATGATGTCAGTGGAGGAAGATCAGACTGAAAGGAGAACTTGGCCTTGGTGTTGGAGCAGAAATACATTTGAACTGTTTTCTTTTTGAGAGGAGGTAAGGAGGTTGGAGGGGACCATATAAGAAGAGTTACTATGTTCAAAAATAGTGTTTCCTTAAAACACTGCTTTTTGTTGTATTAAACCTTTAAGCATTGATGTGATAGCCAGTAGGGAACAGGGCAATTGGAGTCACAAAACCTGCCCATTTTGCACTCCTTTGGTATTCTCTTTCCCAGGCTATGCATCATTCTTGCCGGTTTCAACTCCAAAAATTAAGCCACTAACCAGAGACACTGCATCAGTATTAATGCATGATTCAACTTCAAAAAAGAAGCCACTGAATTATTATTACTGTTATTATTTATAAAGCACCAACAAATTCCGCAGCGCTATAAAATGGGTGAACTAACAGACATGTATTTGTAACCAGATGAGTTGGACATACAAGAACAGAGGGATTGAGGGCCCTGCTCAATGAGCTTGCATGCTACAGGGAGTGGGTTATAGTAAAACAAAAGGTAAGGGTAGGGTAAAAAAGTAGGTTGCTAAGGTAGTATTTACTGAGGGCTTACTGTTTTGTTTTGATGACAGCTGCAGGAGAGGAATTTGGATGCGGGGAGAGAAAGCTGTTCACAGTTTAATAGATATGCTTTTCTAAAGAGGTAAGTTTTCAAAGATTTTTTGGAGGAGTGGAGACTGGGTGAAAATCTAACTGAGAGGGGGAAAGGCATTCCATAGGAATGGTGCAGCCCTAGAGAAGTCTTTAAGGTGAGCATCAGAGGTAGAAGTACAATCAGAGGTTAGATGTAGGTCTCCGGCTGAGCGTAGGGGTCTAGACAGAACATATTTGTGTATTAGTGAGGATAAGTTGGTTAGAGCAGCATTGTGTAGAGATTTGTAAGCAAGTATCAGGATCTTAAATTGAGTCCTATATCTTACACTAAGCCAATGTAGGGACTGACAGAGGGGGAAGGCGTGGGAGGTGCGGGCGGACAGGAAGATGAGCCTTACCGCTGCATTCATTATAGACTGTAACGGGGCAAGTTGGGAATACGTAAGACCACTGAGAAGCAGACTACAATAGTCAACACCTTTGCTCTATCAGTTATTAAATAGGGTCGGATGTGCACTATGTTTTTTAGATGGAAGCGGATGGATTTGGCAATTGATTGGACATGAAGGGTGAAGGAGAGATCAGAGTCAAAGAGAACATCTAGGCAGTGAGCCTGCGAGGTGGAGCAGATGGTTGCTCCATTGGCTTGGAGGGAAACAGACAAGGGAGAAGCAACACTTGAGAGAAGGAAGACCAGAAGTTCTGTTCAGGGCCGGCGCTACCTGTTAGGCGGACTAGGCAGCCGCCTAGGGAGCGCCGCCCCCCCATGCTGTAGAGAGCCTCAGGCGGCTGCAGCTTTGCCCGGGCGGTGCGTCCATGAGGGCGGACCGCACCGCCCGGGCGCAGCCTGAGGAGAGGGGCTGACAGGAGGGAAGCACTCAGCGCTCCCTCCTGTCAGCTCCCTCACTGTAGCGTGGCCGAGCCCAGTATAGTCCGCGGGTACAGGGAGCATCTGTCTCCTGTACCCGGCCGGACTAACAGGAAATGCACACTGAGTGTTCACTTCCTGTTAGTCCGGCCGGGTTCAGGAAATAAAAGCTCCCTGTACCCACGGACTAAACTGGACTCGGCCACGCTACAGCAAAGGTGGGGGGGAGGAGAAAGAAATTGGGAGGGGAGGGGGGGGAGGAGAAATTGGCCGGGGAGAAGAAGAAATTGGCA
>OW240915.1:202052460-202064427 GCA_933207985.1 Pelobates cultripes | reverse complement strand
GGTGGGGGGAGAAGAAATTGATGGGGTGAGAGTGACAGGGGAGGGAGGGGCAATGAGAGTGGGAAGGGGGAGGGGAGAAGAGAGTGACAAGGGAGAGGGGGGAGAAGAGAGTGACAAGGGAGGGAGAGGGGGGAGAAGAGAGTGACAAGGGAGGGGGGAGAGATTGACATCCATCACACACAAATGCAATGCACCCCTTGCACACAGAAAAACACACAATGCATTACACACACAGACACACACACACAAACAATGCAACCCTTACACACAATGCATCCTTACACACACTCAATGCACCCCTTACACACACTCAATGCACCCCTTACACACGCACACACTGCATCCTGTACATACACAGAAACACACCTTGCAGCCCTTACACATACAAACACAGATTCACACAATGCATTCCTTACACACATATCAGGACATCCCCTACACACTCCACCCCCTGTGAACAAACTCATTGGTGGAACATAAAGGTGGACCCTGGGACCCAGACCTTGAGCTGTGTAAAGGGCCCCCCAAAAAATGGAGCTGCTTCCCGTTCTCCCAGAACATTGATTTTGTGACCACAGTTACAAACAGCCTCCAGAGAGCCTGTTCTACACCAGACCAATGGAGCCAGACTGCAGCTAGAGCCCATCATCATCCTCATCTCATTGTAAGTAGGCAATCTAGTATATTATTCGTGGCACTAATCTCTAATTTACCTCACATTAAAGAAACACTATAGTCCCCAGAACCACTGCAGCTTAATGTAGTTGTTCTGGTGTCTATAGCCTGTCCCTGCATGCCTTATAATGTAAACACGGCGGCACTGCAGCACTGGCGTTAGTTAACATGGCAGATCATATGGGTGGAGCATTGTGATGTCACATGGTGGGGGGGGGGCGGCAAACTTTACTTTTGCCTAGGGCGGCAAAAATCCTTGCACCGGCCCTGGTTCTGTTTTGGACAGGTTAAGTTTAAGGAAATGAGCAGCCATCCAGTTGGAAATAGCAGAGAGGCAATCAGAGACACAAGTCAAGATGGGTGGTGATAAATCAGGGGAGGACAGAAATATTTGCGTGTCATTTGCATAGAAATGATACTGGAAGCTGAAGGAGCTGATAAGTTTACCAAGGGAGGCAGTGTAGATTGAGATCAATAAGAAACCAAGGACAAACCCTTGGGGAACACCAGCAAAGAGGGATTGGGGAGAAGAGGCAGAGCCAGAGAAAGAAACACTGGAAGAGTGCTTGGAGATTTAGGAAAAGTGCCAGGAGAGAATGGTATCTCGTAGATCGAGATTACGGAGGATTAGAAGAAGCTGTTGATGATCCACATTGTTTAAAGCAGCAGAAAGGTCGAGGAGAATTAGGATAGAGTAGCAGCCACGTGAATTTAGATGCTTTGGTCACAGAGTGACGAGTGCTGAGTGCTGAATCCAGATTGAAGCAGGTCAAGCAGAGAATTTGAGTTGAGGAAGTCTGTCAAGCTCGCATACACAACTCTCTCAAGGATCTTGCAAGCAAACGGCAGTAGCGAGATAGGGCGCTAGTTGGACAGGGAATTAGGCTCAAGGTTGGAATATGGGTTACGGTTGCATGTTTGAAGGATAGAGGAAATGTAACAGAGGAGTGGGAGAGATTAAAAATTTTAGTTAGAGGTAGAGCAAGAGAAGGAGACAAAGTGCGGATGAAATACGAGGGAATAGGATTGATCGAACAGGTGGTGGGGTGGGAGGAACGAAGCAGAGCAGAAACCTCTTCTGCTGCGGCGGGTGCAAATGAGCATAGGACAGCTGAGGGAGTGTGGTTAGGGGAAAAGTTGGTAGGGGATGGAGTGAGATGAGAGATCTCTTCCCTGATTGTAGAAAACATCTCAGTGAAGTGAGATGCAAATTTTGTGGTGGTCAAGTTGGTAGGAGGAGGCACAACAGGGTGAGGAAGAGAGTTAAAAGCATAAAAAAGTTGTTTGGGCTCCCGGGAGAGTGTGGTTATGAATGCATCGAGGTAGTTTTCTTTTTAAGAGGACAGAGCCAGTCTATAGTAGCGCAGCATAAATGTATAGTAGAGGAAGTCAGACATAGAGTGAGACTTTCTTCAGCAGCATTCAGCAGTTTTAGAACATTTTTGGAGGTAATGGATAATCTCGGTGTGCCAGGGTTGTAATTTGGGGCACTTACTGCGTTTAAGTGTAAGAGGTGCCATGATGTCTACTTGAGAGGAGATAGTGGAGTTGTAGAGGGAGGTTACTGTGTTTGGGCAGGTGAGGTTTGAGATGGGTGAAAGGATACTTTTGAGGCTGGTGGAGAATCATTGTAGGTCAAGACAATGGAGGTTTCTGTGAGTCTGATGTGATGAGGGTGGTGTAATTTGGGTACGGTGTATGCTGATGTCAATGGACAGCAGATGGTGGTCAGATAGAGGAAATGGAACATTGGAGAGATTAGAGGTTGTAAAGAGATTGGTGAAGATGAGCTCAAGAGTATTTCCTGCTGTATAAGTTGCTGAATTAGACCACTGTGGGAGTCCAACAGAGGAGGTTACAGAGATCAGACGAGTGGCATCAGGGAAGTTGGGGTAGGAAATGGGGTTGCCAGGAAGAAAAGTGTTCAATAAATGTGTTCAATAAGCCAGGAAGATAAGTGTTCAATAACCGGCGGTGGGAGGGGGGTGGGGAAGCAATAAATTATGGTAATACTTAGAGGAGTGGGTTTAAATAGTCTGACAGTGTGATCTTCAAAGGAAGTAAAGGATAGGGCAGAGGCTCGGAGGATAGGTTGAAAGGTACATTGAGGGGATAGGAGGATGCCTACACTCCCTTCTTTATAGTAGTTTGGTCTTGGAGTGTGGGAGAATTGTAGCCCACCATAATATAAGGAAACAGGAGAAGCAGTATCAAATGGGGACAGCCAGATCTCAGTGAGTGCAAGTAGTATGAAATAATTTGAGATAAAGAGGTTGTGTATGGCTGTTGATTTTATATTGCTGCAGATGGAGCAGACATTCCAGAGTGCACACTGAATATTGGTAGATGGGGATAGATGGCACGGTATTGGGATAATGTTTGTTTGGTTTCTGGTTGTCTTAGCGTGAGCAGAGGAGGTGAAGGGCCCTGGGTTGGGAGAGACATCACCAGCTGCTAAAAGCAGGAGGGGAGATAAAGACAGAAGATGTAAGTGGGTTTTTTATGGATGGAGTCTGGGATGAGATCGAGTGAGAGAAGGATGGAGAGAACAGATAAAATAGGGCAGGGCATGAGATGAGAGAAGGGGGAGTGCAGCAGAGAGGGGTTAATATGGAGGTTGTTGTTAGGTTGATTGAAATGGGTGTGGAAGGAGAGATTTTGATACTGAGAGAGAAAATGGAAAATAAGAGGAGATCAAAGACACTCTTGCTTAAATTTTTACGCTAAAGCCCTTCGTTTTTCAGGATGTCAATCCACCATCCATGCACTTTCTAGTGTAGGAATTTGACGTCAGCCAATAAGGAGCTTCTTACTGCTATTTAAGCCCCTCTCTCCATTACTTTGATTTGGTTTTTGTACCCAATACTGCATTTATAAATACTCCTATTCATTTTTGGTATTGAACTCTGGCTTGTTTGACTATTCTGCTTTCTGAACTCCTGACCTTGGCTCTGTCTCTTTGTATTTGTATTGTTGCTTTTTGAAACCCTGTCCTCGATTTACCCGCTTACAGGCAGGGCCAGTTTAAGCATGCACAGGGTACCAAATTGACAGGGTGACAAGTGGTGAGTGTTAGAGGGATAGTGTGGCAGTCTGAGAGGGGTGGCAAGTGTTACAGGGTTAGAGTGGTAGGCTGAGAAGGGTGGTGAGTGTAACAAGGTTGGGAGTGAGTATGAGAGGGTTAGGGGAGATGAGTGTGAGAAGGTTGTGGGGTGACTGACTGTGACAGTGTGAGTGAGGGGATGAAGGTGTATGGGAGCGGTGTGTTTGGGGGTAAGTGGCAGTATATGTGGAGACTATGTTAAACACAGTTTCTCCACAATGTAGGGCCTTTCATTTTTTTAGTTAACATTTACCCCCTCCTGCTTACCTTCTGGACAGTAATATCTGTGGTGTAGCAGATCATAGTTCTGTGAGGATGTCAGAGCATAGGCTGAGAATCCCTGCACCTGCTCTCTGACTCACTCACAGAGCGCTGGAAGCTGCAACGGACCTCAATTAGACAACAAAACACAAGGGAAACATTTTTGTCTAAAGGGCTATGCAAGGAGATAAGTTAATATTCATATAAAGCAAACAATATATACAAAGTCCTAGTGCGTAGCCCAAGTATATATCACCACACTTTGAAACACCTGTGTGATTACCTCTCTATCCACACAAACTGAATTTATACATACATAAAAGATAGTTGGAGTGTGCATGATTCTTGGTTAATGGTATCAATAATAAGTGTAACAGATAAAAAAATGGCAAAACCTAGTGTAATACAAGTGTATACACATATACAGTAATCCTTAAGTCTTGTACTCAAAAGTGTAGAGCCACAATATTAGGCTCAATGTGTGGGCTGGGAATATTAGAAGGGATCCCACTCCCTTACGTGGTACTGCTGGGATGCCCGTTGTTATGATCCACCAAATAATTTCACTGGACGTGAGATGGCGGTATAAAGATGTGTTTATTTCCAAACAAAGTAAAATAAATTAATAATATAAAAAGTCTAAAGGTAAAAAGTACTTGCCTATGTGTTAGGCTTCCTCAGTTGCGAATGTTGCTCTCCGGTATTCCGGCACCGGCCACATTGGTAGCCTAATGTGTAATCCAGGTATTCTTTATTTATCCTTGCTATCCTGCGTTCATAAAGATCACAATTAGGTATATCAATTGCATGTGCTTCTTACCAGTGATTCACGGGAAATAAATATACTGCCATTATAAAATATTAGCACAATATTACAACATATGCCTCCTTAATTTCAAGAGATCCAAATACAACAGCAGAGCAAACAGTAGAAAGATAGCTCTACATTTTTCGTGCTCAGTCGAGCACTTCTTCAAAGACACTGAACTTGTGTACTAGTGCCTTTTAAATAACGCCCACCACTCAGGGGCAGTATATAATTAGATAATTATTATAAAATGTAATCAGCTATCACACTTAGGAGTGGAACATTAAAGGACCACTCTAGGCACCCAGACCACTTCAGCTTAATGAAGTGGTCTGGGTGCCTGGTCCTTCTAGGGTTAACCCATTTTTTAATAAATATAGCAGTTTCAGAGAAACTGCTATGTTTATGAATGGGTTAAGCCTTCCCCCTATTCCCTCTAGTGGCTGTCTCATTGACAGCCACTAGAGGCGCTTGCGTGCTTCTCACTGTGATTTTCACAGTGAGAGCACGCCAGTGTCCATAGGAAAGCATTGTAAATGCTTTCCTATGAGACCGGCTGAATGCGCGCGCAGCTCTTGCCGCGCGTGCGCATTCAGCCGGCGGGGCGTAACGGAGGAGGAGAGGAGGCAGAGAGCTCTCCGCCCAGCGCTGGAAAAAGGTAAGTTTTAACCCCCTTCCAGAGCCGGGCGGGAGGGGGTCCCTGAGGGTGGGGGCACACTCAGGGCACTATAGTGCCAGGAAAACGAGTATGTTTTCCTGGCACTATAGTGGTCCTTTAAGTAATTAAAAGGAATATCAAATGGCAATATGGGATGGCTTTAAGTGTTACTTATATTTATGTATAAAATTAAAAGTTCAGAACAATGTTTCAAGAAAAATATTACTACACTATATATATTAACACCATACATATCAGTGGCTATTTTGGTACATGTATAAATCCATTTTATTTTATGACCTTCCAACTCTACCAGGACTGTGCAAAATGTGACAACATTGTATTAAATTGAATGGCTACCCAAGATATAAAATAAGACCAGAGACTTATAAAATTGTGCAGACTAGATGGGCTGAATGGTTCTTATTGGCTGTCACATTCTATGTTTCTAATGTCACAGAAAAGTTAGAGGCTGAACCGTTAGTAAAACTGATCTAAAGTGAACCTGTCATGGCTTGTACACACATAAAGGGGAACTGTCATACCTGTAATGAGGTTAAGTAAAATCACTTAAACTCACTTATAACTTGCGCTAACCTTTTGTTTAAAATCAGATGTTTCCCATAATTTTAAATGTATATTATAGATTTAAAAAAGAAAAATTACATGCAGTTCATAATCCAGTTCAGCATCAGACAAGGCAAAGCCAGGGTAAACATTACATAGTTACATAGGCTGAAAAGAGACACATGTCCATCAAATTCAGCCTTCCTCACATTTGCACATTTGTTTTTTGCTGTTGATCCAAAAGAAGGCAAAAAAGATAAAACATTTTGAAGCACTTCCAATTTTGCCAAAAACTAGGAAAAAAAAATTTTTTTGACCCCAGCATGGCAGTCAGACTTATCCTTGGATCAAGAAGCTATAACCCTACATTTAAAAATTATATAATTGAATATTCTGTTTTTGCAAGTATGCATCTAGTTGCTGTTTGAACATCTCTATGGACTCTGATAAAACCACTTCTTCAGGCAGAGAATTCCATATCCTTGTTGTTCTTACGGTAAAAAAACTACTTTTCTTTGCCTTAGACTAAATCTTCTTTCTTCCAGTCTACACGCATGACCTCGTGTCCAATGTAAAGTCCTGTTTGTGAATAGATTTCCATATAATGGTATGTATTGGCCCCGGATATATTTATATAATGTTATCATATCCCCTCTGAGGCGATGTTTTTCTAAACTAAAGAGGTTTCAATTTGTTAACATTTCTTCAGGTTAACACATTTAAAATGTTCCATTCCTTTGATTAATTTTGTAGCCCGCCTCAGCACTCTTTCTAGTGCCATAATATTTTTCTTTAGAACAGGTGCCCAAATTGCACAGCATATTCAAGATGTGGTCTAACCAGTGATTTATAAAGAGGCAAAATTATATTCTCATCCAGAGAATTAATGCCCTTTTTCATGCATGACAATATCTTACTGGCCTTAGCCACTGCTGATTGACATTGCACATTGTTGCACATTTGTTGTCTTTAACAATTCCCAAGTCCTTCTGTACGTTTTTATCTCTAATTCACTCCCATTAAGTGTATAAGTGTTGCATGTGCATTTTTTACACTGAAGTGTATAACTTTGCATTTTTCTACATTAAATTTCATCTGCCATTTGAGTGCCCAGACCCTCAGTCTATCTAAATCCCTCTGCAGCAAAGTAATAACTTCGGCACTTTGGAACTTCAAGACTTTGGGTAAGTGTAGGGTTAGGGTTGGTTAGGGGTAGGGGTAGGGTTAAGGGTAGGGCTAAGGGTAAGGGTAGAGTTAGGTTAGGGGTATGGTTAGGTGTAGGGTTAGGTTAGGCTAGGGGTAGGATTAGGGTTTCTTTAGGGTTAGGGTTAGAGTTAAGGTAGGGCTAGGGGTCGGCTTAGAGGTAGGGTTAAGGTAGAGTTAGGGTAAGGGTAGGGTTAGGTTAGGGGTAGGGCTAGGGTTAGGGTTAGAGTAAGGTTAGGGGTAAGGTTAGGGTAGGGTTTAGAGTGGGGTTAAGGGTAAGGTTATGGGTTAGGTTAGGGGTAGGGTAGAGCTAGTTTAGGAGTAGGGGTAGGGTTAGGGTTATGGTAGTATTAGGGGTAGGGTTATGGTAGGGTTAGGGTTAGGGATAGGGTTGGGTTAGTAGTAGGGTTAGGGGTAGGGTTAGGAATAGGGTTAGGGTTACCCTACCTCTACCCTAACCCTACCCCTAACCCTATCCCAACTACTAACCCTATCCCAACCCCAACCCCTAACCCTACCTCTACCCCAACCACTAACCCTACCCCAACCCCTAACCCCAACCCTCTCCTGTTTTGCCACTTTTCAGAAATCCGAAGCACATTGGCATTTCTGAAATTCAGCACATTGGCACTTCAGCAATTCGGTTCGGCATTCCGAAATTCTGCATTTCGGCACTTTGAGAATTCGGCAATTCGGCACTTCAGACATTCGGAAGCATCCGAATGTCCGAATTTCCAAAAGTCGGGCGAATTTGCATTCGGAACAAAACTATTTGCACATGTCTAATGACTATCAATTCTTTTTTCAAGATCATTTATAAACATATTAAATAGAAGGGGCCCCAGAACAGAACCCTGAGGGACACCACTTGCCACCTCTGTCCAGCTTGAAAATGTATTATTAATGACAACTCTCTGTACTCTATTTTTAAACCAATGTTCTACCCAAGAACACTAATTTTCCTCTAGACCAATTTATTTGTTTGAACACTAAACTGTTGTGTGGAACTGTATCAAACGCTTTGGCAACATCCAAATACATCACATCCACTGCAACACCCTGATCTATACTTCTACGTACTTCTTCGGAGAATGCAATCAAATTAGTTTTACTTGACCTGTGCTTCATAAAACCATGCTGATTTTTGCTGATAACCATATTCTTCTCAAGGAATTCTTGAATATTATCCCTTTATAATACTTTCCCAACCACAGAAGTTAAGCCCACAGGTCTATAACTTCCAGGCAAGGGTTTTAACCCTATTTGAATTTAGGAACCATATCTACCTTCCTCCAATCTACCGGAACACTTCCTAAAAAAGAATCTTAAAGGTTAAAACTGAGGTTCACTTATTTCCATACTTAGTTCCTTAAGTACTCGTGGATGAATACCGTCAGGCCCTGGAGCATTGTTTATATTAACTTTCTTTAGTTCCTGCAGCATCTGTCTTGAGGTAGCCAATTACAGTTTTTCTGCAAGTTTTTTGCAGCAGTCATTTGCTTTTCTATTACCATAGGTTCTTCCTTAAAATGTACAGAGGAGAAATAGTTATTTAAAATTTCTGCCTTTTCCTGGTCTTCATTAACTCACACCCCATCCTGGTTTTTAGTGGACCTACACTTTGATTATTTGTCTGTTAACGATACAAGCTATTCCGATGCAAACAGAAAAACTATCCTACAGGTTATCCTTGTTAGTGGGTTGGAGATAATTACTTATGTATTACCTACTGTGAGATGTCTGCATGGGTGGTTTGAAATAATTTATATGAATCTACAAAAACTTTTATATACAAAATGTTAATTCTTGCATTTTGTGAGTACAAACATGGCTTAACATTACCTTACATGCAGGGCCGGACTAGGAAGAAAATTCGGCCCGGCCATTTTTTAATTAAAGTGGCCCACTGAAAAGGGGTGGGGCCAAATAAGTTGTGTTTTGTCGTAATCAATGACAAGCACGCCCCATCACAAAGTGAGCATGTTGGCTCTGCTGAAGAGCTCTAGCATATGAAAAAGACCCTGTATTTGTTCTGCACAGCGCAAGCAAATTTAATAACATGCTTGCACTGTGTTTCCTTGAAATTTGTCTCTGGTGTCTCCATAGATGGGATACGAGGAGACAAAAATGCCAGATAAGAGTATTGTGCAGTGTGTGTGTGTGAGTGAGGGTGTGTGAGTGCCAGGGGTGCAGTGTGTATGTGTGAAGGTGCTGGTGTGTGAATATGTTTAAAGAGCTTGTGTGTTGGGGGGGCAGATTATTATCATTATATATTATAGATAGAGCTCTTCCGGGTTCCTCTCCTGTCTCCCACCCTCCCCAGCCAGCGGTCGCATCACACTGCACTTGGGCTGGTGAGGGAGATCTTTGATCTCCCCACTGGCCGTCATGGAAATAAGCGGGGCCGGCACTCTGATAGTGCCGGCCCTGCGTGGACCGGCCATGGAGATCCTGTGATCTCTCCTGTCGGCCTCGGCCCATGGACATTGCGATTCACCAGGCATTTGCCCGGTGTGCCCGATGGCCAGTTCAGGCCTGCTTACATCCAAACATGCCAATTTTAAATGATTGTGGAAAAGTTGTTAAAATCTCTACTTACCTTCTTTTTAATGATGACCTCCCAAAGTGACATATTATTCTATGGGACAGGGACTAATATTACTTGTGAGATATTATATTTTTCTATAGTATATAACCAGAGCTAGAGCAGAGTGTCAGTTCCATTCCTAAGACCATATAAAGTGTAATCATCCATGAACTGTTATATATTGAAAATGCTGGCACCTCTTCAATGCATCTATAAGTGTTAACACAGAATAGTTTTTTTTTCAGATGGTTTCACTTCACATCCAGTCACCTTATTCTGTTGACCTCATTTCTGGACAAAAAAAAAAATCCAACCACTGAGAACGGCTCATTGACTTTCCAGGTTAATCTTCCTCCTCCATCTGCCATGTCAACAATAAAATCTAGAAATAATCTCTTATTAAAATAAATTCACTACATGTCAACTTCTGATTTGCAAATTAATGATGTGTAATTGGGGATTTTCACCAGCAAAGCTTTTTTCAGTATTTTTGACACTGTTTCCATCCTTTGTATGAGCTCCAAATTACCAATAACTATAAATATATAAAATATTTTAAATTACCCATTCTGTACCACTACGACATCATTTATTTTATGCTGCCGTTCGGCTCGTCCAACAAAAAAAATTGAGAAAGATATTCAGAAAACCAAAACAGCTGAAAAAAACTGTGCTGGCATGCAACAACTGCTACAATATTGCCCCATTTAATGGCTATGCAATATAGACATTTTGTTCCGAGTTGTCAAAAGTAAATTATTATATATTTGGATTTAGAGACAGCATGTGAGAGAACTTAGTTTTAATGATTAATTGTAATCTTCTTCCTTTTCCTATCTTGTAGAAAGAAACATAGGGAGCAGAAGCAGTTTAAGTTGGAAAAAGGAGATTTTTTTCCAAAATTAAAGGAACAAAGTCAGTGGACAATTAAGCACCCAATCACTCCATCCACCCCGAGAACAGAGCTCTCCCACTCATCCAGTCTCAGCGACCATCCTTCAGTGTGGGAAAAACTGTACATTATCAGCTTAAAGCAACTGCAAATGTAACAGGTACTGCAAGACTCAGTCAGGCAAGGCAAGGCAAAACTTATACAATAAAAGACACTTGACAAAAGGGAGAGCAGCAGCAGGAGTAATTTAAGTTTAATTTTTTTTATTTAATCACAATTTTTTTTAAATACTTTTTTTTCTACAATGAGTTTTAAAAAGCCCTGCCTTACTCAGTGTAGACATGGTTCATTTGTTTAGTTAACTGCAGCCACACACTGTGTATGCTATTGAGCGAAGAAGCTCGTAATCTCCAAAGTATATGCAGTGGCACAGAAACACACTGTAAATAAAATACTGCTCCTACTTCTTTTGACTCTGTTGGTCTGTAATCACTTGTCTGTGAATAAAAGCTAACCATCAGTCATCTGTGTTTTTTGCTACCTCTTGGTTGGACAGGAGGTCCAATCCACATGATTGGGCAGACCGTTTGCCCATCATGGCACACTAATTGCATATTTTTCCCACCGGACAAACCGCCTTTGCTCCATTCCATCCCTCTTTTTTTCCGGTGCCAAGAATGGCACTCCAAATCAAGAACTGAAATGAGCATGTTCAGGCATGCGCAAGTCATTTTTTACTGAGATCAGCCAGAATTATGTTGCATTGCAGTTCAGTTCAAAACTCATCTCCAAGTCTTAATTACTCTTTCAATTAAACTCCTTCAGTTTCTAATCAACACATTTGGAGGTAACAGGACAATATTTAATATTTGTTATGCTGCAATCATTATTAATGAATTATTGTATATACATTTAATCATTTTACAACCTAAAAGTAAACTTTATTTACAATGTTCTGGTTAGTTTTCTCCACCATTTCACTACTTAGCTTCATATATGGTATGTTTTTAAACAATAAATTATTTCTGCAATGTCATCTGATTGGTAGATACTTCTTTCATGCCTTTCACAAACTACATTGTTTCGAACAAAAAAAAGTTAGTCTATTGAAATACCATGTTTTTTTTAATTGTGTTTTATTAGTATTTTCATAGTGCATGTAACATTGGCAGCTTTTGTTTCAGTAAGCCTTTTGACCCCTCCTGATTGCAAC
>OW240915.1:202028659-202047945 GCA_933207985.1 Pelobates cultripes | reverse complement strand
GTGTGTGCCTGATAGCAAGTGAACTCGTGTGTGTGTGTGTGTGTGTGCTTGATAGCAAGTGAACTTGGGTGTGTGTGTACCTGATAGCAAGTGAACTTTTAATATTAACTTATTATATTAATATTGCATTTTAAAAGAAGATAAATATTATAATTTTATGTGATGTAGCTTTAAAGGACCACTCTAGGCACCCAGACCACTTCAGCTTAATGAAGTGGTCTGGGTGCCAGGTCCCTCTAGGATTAACCATTTTTTTTTTTTTATAAACATAGCAGTTTCAAAGAAACTGCTGTGTTTATAATAGGGTTAATCCAGCCTGTAGTGGCTGTCTCATTGGCAGCCGCTAGAGGCGTTTGCGTGCTTCTCACTGTTTAAATCAGTGAGAAGACGCCAGCGTCCATAGGAAAGCATTATAAATGCTTTCCTATGAGACAGGCTGAATGCGCGCGCAGCTCCTGCCGCGCGTGCGCATTCAGCCGAAGAGGAGGATCGGAGGCGGAGAGGAGGAGGAGAGCTCCCTGCCCGGCACTGGAAAAAAGTTAAGTTTAACCCCTTTCCTCGCCATCCAGCCCGGCGGGAGGGGGACCCTCAGGGCACTATAGTGCCAGGAAAACGAGTACTATAGTGGTCCTTTAAGGGGGGACCCAAGATGGCCTCCGCCATCTCCATAATAGGAGTGTCAAGATGGCTGCCACTTTCTTTTGTGTGTGTGGGGCAGCTGAAATTGTGAGAGAGAGAGAGAGAGAAAAAAAAAGGACTATAAGAGGGGAAGGTGGGGAGGTGAATGAGGTACTTCTCCCCTAAAAATGAGCAGTATAACACTGAAATCAGCACATTTTGTGGGAGTACCAATATGGCGTCCATGGCCTGCATCATGTGATCGGCATGTGTCATGACGTCATAGGGGGCGTGGTCTTGGAGGGATACTGTGGGGAGGGAGGGAGGGGAAGTGTGTAGAGTGGAGGAGTTAGGGGAGTGATTAGTTTAGCTTGCTCTATGAGGCAGTAAGATAACTCCACCTCATAGCAGGGGAATGTGGGAAATGTAGTAACAAGAAAAAAAAAAGACCTATCTTTCAAGCTTTTTTTATCCAGAAGACTCACACAGTGATATCCTTGGTGGGGATAATACCACCTAAGCGCTTTGGGATTGAGCAATATCTCCATTTGCTCCCCATTTGTGAGTATATCTTGTTTTATTTCTATCCTTATTTTTAACATATAGAGAGCACTATATTCTGTTTTTATTTCTTCTCTTGCATTCTGAGGATACCTCCCTGCCAGGCTATGGCACTACCACTAAAAGCACGAAGAACAGCACCAACTAAGCACGAGGACACACTACCATATCCATAGACGGGGATTATTCCGTCCATGCGCATAAATCTGGAGCTGAACATAAGCTCCAGAAAATTGTAAGTACAACTTTTGTCCTTGTTAAGATATCAGAACTCCTGACGTACTACACTATATTACGTTCTCTGTGCTTATTTCACATATTACCTTGGATTTGAGAACAACACTACAGGCGCTGCCTCCCTGCACCTTTTTCTACACATCAACCATATCACTAGAAAGAAGAGACTCTGGTTAGGGGAGTCAAAGCTGCCACACATCCAGAATACAAGCGCCAAAAACTCCACCTCCTCATACATCTGGTGTCTGTGTGTGCCTGATATTGAGTGAATGTGTGTGTGTGTGCCTGATAGAGGGTGAACTTGTGTGTGTTTGTGCCCGATAGGGCGTGAACTTGTGTGTGTGTGTGTGTGTGGCTGCTAGTGAGAACCTGTGTGTATGTGTGTGCCTGATAGCAAGTCATCTTTGTGTATGTGTGTGCCTGATAGCAAGTCATCTTTGTGTGTGTGTGTGCCTGATAGCAAGTGAACTTGTGTGTTTGTGTGTGCCTGATAGCAAGTGAACTTGTGTGTGTGTGTGTATATGTGCCTGATAGCAAGTGAACTTGTGTGTGTGTATATGTGCCTGTTAGCAAGTGAACTTGTGTGTGTGTGTGTGTGCCTGATAGCAGGTGAACTTGTGTGTGTGTGTGTATATATGTGCCTGATAGCAAGTGAACTTGTGTATGTGTGTGTGTGTGTATAGGTGCCTGATAGCAAGTGAACTTGTGTGTGTGTATATGTGACTGATAGCAAGTGAACTTGTGTATGTGCCAAGTGAACTTGTGTATGTGTGTGTGTGTATGTGCCTGATAGCAAGGGAACTTGTTTATGTGTGTGTGTGTATGTGTGTGTGTGCCTGATAGTGAGTGAACTGGTGTGTGTGTGTGCCTGATAGTGAGTGAACTGATGTGTGTGTGTGTGCCTGATAGTGAGTGAACTGGTGTGTGTGTGTGTGCCTGATAGTGAGTGAACTGGTGTGTGTGTGTGTGCTTGATATTGAGTGAACTGGTGTATGTGTGTGCCTGATATTGAGTGAACGTGTGTGTGTGTGTGTGTGCCTGATAGGGTGTGAGCTTGTGTGTGTGGCTGCTAGTAAGAACTTGTGTGTATGTGTGTGGCTGCTAGTCAGTGAACTTGTGTGTGTGTGTTTGTGTGTGTGCCTGATAGTGAGTGACCATGTGTGTGCTTGCTACAGTATACAGGAGAGTCTGGTGGGACATCCACAGGAGCTAGGCGGTATAGTATATAGGAGAGTCTAGGGGACCATCCCCAGGAGTTTGGGGTACAGTATATTGGTGATTATAGAGGGACATCCCCAGGAGTTATGGGGTACAGTATATAGGAGAGTCTGTGGGACCATTCCCAAGAGTTAGGGTTACAGTATTCTGGGTAGTCTAGGGGGCCATCCCAGTTGTAAGGAGGTACAGTATATTGGAGAGTTGGAAGCATGTGTGTGTGTGTGTGTGTGTCAGTGAGCTTGTCTGTGGTGAGAATGTGTGTGACAGTGAGCTTGTCTGTAGTGAGCATGTGTGTGTCAATGAGCATGTGTGTGTGACAGTGAGCTTGTCTGTAGCAAGCTTGTGCGTGTCAGAGTTTGTCTGTACTAAATTTTTTGTATACCTATAAGCTTGTCTGTGTGTGCCAGTGAGAATGTCTGTCAGTGAGCCAATTTGTGTGCATCAGTGAACTTGTGTTTTTGTGTCAGTGAGCGTATGCATATCAATGAGATTGTCTGTCTGTGAGCCTGTGCATCAATGAGCTTGTGTCAGTTAGTTAGTTTGTCTGTGTCTGCATGTGGGTATGCTTATTGTATAATTAAATGTTTAACTCTGAAAGGACAAATATTTTTATTTAGAAAATAAATATACCTATAATATGTAAGGCTATGTCTTGCCACCCCAGATGATTGAGTAATATATAATCACACACTATATATATAAATATATATATAATTACATAGTTAGTTACATAGTTACATAGCTGAAAAGAGACTTGCGTCCATCAAGTTCAGCCTACCTCACATTTGTTTTTTGCTGTTGATCCAAAAGAAGGCAAAAAAACCCAGTTTGAAGCACAATTTTGCAACAAGCTAGGAAAAAAATTCCTTCTTGACCCCAGAATGGCAGTCACATTTATCCTTGGATCAAGCAGTTATTACCTACATTGAAAGATTATATCCTTGAATATTCTGTTCTTGCAAGTATGCATCTAGTAGCCGTTTGAACATCTGTATGGACTCTGATAAAACCACTTCCTCAGGCAGAAAATTCCACATCCTGATTTTTCTTACAGTAAAAAAACCTTTCCTTTGCCTTAGGCGAAATCTTCTTTCTTCCAGTCTAAACGCATGGCCTCGTGTCCTATGTAAAGTCCGGTTTGTGAATAGATTTCCACACAATGGTTTGTATTGGCCCCGAATATATTTGTATAATGTTATCATATTCCCTCTCAGGCGATGTTTTTCTAAACTAAATAGGTTTAAATTTGTTAACCTTTCTTCATAGCTGATATGTTCCATTCCTTTTATTAATTTTGTAGCCCGCCTCTGCACTTTTTCTAATGCCATAATATCCTTCTTTAGAACAGGTGCCCAAAATTGCACAGCATATTCAATATGGGGTCTTACCAGTGATTTATAAAGGGGCAAAATTATATTCTTGTCCCGAGAATGAATGCCCTTTTTCATGCATGACAATACCTTACTGGCCTTGGCCACTGCTGATTGACATTGCACATTGTTGCATAGTTTGTTGTCTATAACAATTCCCAAGTCCTTTTCATGTGTTGTATCCCTAATTCGCTTCCATTAAGGGTATACGTTGCTTGTGTATTCTTTACGCCGAAGTGCATAACTTTGCATTTTTCAACATTAAATTTCATCTGCCATTTGAGTGCCCAGTCCCCAGTCTATCTAAATCCCTCTGCAGCAAAGTAATATCTTGCTCACATTGTATTGTTTTACAAAGTTTGGTGTCATCTGCAAACACTGAAACATGACTTTCAATGCGGTCTTCAAGATCATTTATAAACATGTTAAATAGAAGGGGTCCCAGAACAGACCCCTGAGGGACACCACTTGCCACCTCTGTCCAGCTTGAGAATTTACCATTAATGACAACTCTTTGTACTCTGTTTTTAAGCCAATGTTCTACCCAAGAACAAGCATTTTCATCTAGACCGATTTCCTTGAGTTTGAACACTAATCTATTGTGTGGAACTCTATCAAATGCCTTGGCAAAATCCAAATAGATCACATCCACGGCAACACCCTGATCTATACTTCTACTTACTTCTTCGTAGAATGCAATCAAGTTAGTTTGACATGACCATAATCTGAGGGGGCAAGACATATCCTTACATATTATTGGTATATTTATTTTTCAAAATCAAAATATTGGTCCATTCAGAGTGTGTGTGATATATATATATATATATATATATATATATATATATATATATATATATATGTATGTATGTATATATATATATATATTACACACAATACATGGCACAATAACTTATGGGGCTTGCATTGATTTTTTTTTCCAGGGCTGCTTTGTATCCCCAGTTCGGCCCTGCAGGCAGAAAGTCACACACACAGTCACAGGCAGTCACAGACACAATCACAGTTACACACACACAGCACACACTCTCTCACTGGTGGAGGAGTGGTGTCACTGAAGTCCATGGTCTGTAGGTGTTGGGAAAGCAGGGACTCCTTCCAGCTTCCCTTTAGTGTGCAGCAGTAGCAGCATCAGCGGGTGGAGGCCTCCTTTATCTCCGCTCTGCTGCAGTTTTGGCTCCACCCCACATTCAATTTGGCTCCGCCCCCAACTCTCTGTGTAGTGCTCCTGTCCCTGCGTGTGTGAGCTGTGTCGGCTGATCGGCGCCCTGTGCAGCCACACAGCTCACACCTCCCCAAGCTGGGCCAGACCGCACTCAACTAAGCTCTAATCCTCGGAAAGTGCACCAAATTCCAAATACATTTCACATTGCCCGGGTTGACTAGGTCCTTCGGTAATAGCAATGTCACTAAGTTTTACTGGGGCACTGTGATTGGTACGGAATATATGTTTTATGCAAAATTAGTCTTCCTTTTTTCTCTATTCAGTTCGAAGCTGTTTTAATATTAAAATAAGGGTCTATTTCTCAAACTCTTAGAGGCATGAGAATCATGGTATTAAGCTATGTTATGTTCAGTGAGGAAAATAATATAATGCAGGAATATTATCTCAGGATAAACACAATCTTAACAAACAAATGATATTTTCCCTTTTAATTGGTTTACAATTGCAGGCATGGTAGGATAGTAGGGTTCATATTTGTTCCCCAGACCTCAAATTTCAAATGCTTTCTAGAATATAAAAAATAAAATAAAAAACACGCAATTGTTTTCTATCAATCAGAAATCATCTACCTCCTGGCCCTTTGACAATGCTATCTATAAGGTGCAGGCATTCATGAAATTTTTTTCTGCTATCCATTACTAAAAAGACGCTCTTGATTACTTGGAAGCAGAAATTGAAACCAGGCATCAGCTGTCTAATGCACATGTTTTCCTTTGGCGAGAGTGCCAGAGAGAGCTTTTAGTGCTGCAGGTGCACCTCGTTGGAGAAAGGTCCAATCTATCTTCCTGTAGGTTGAGAAATTTCACATTTTTGTAAATGAACCAGGATGGTATCTCAAAGAAAATCAGGCCATCATCATGTAGATACTTAAAATGTTAAATTATAAGATTTTGTTTCACTATTTCATTTTCAGACAAAATTGCACTTTAACGGATTCAAATGTGAACTATCAGACACAACAATAATGACCACACACTAAAGCGAATTCTACTAAAGTGGTTAGGTTAACGTCCGCAACCTTTAGTTGCCTAAATGCCAAAAGTCCATGTTTTTTATGTTCCAGGGATTGTGTCGTTACCTTTTAAGACAAAATGCACACGGGATAAGGATAGAATAATTTGTTTATTAAAAACCTATAGACATATGTTCTTGCTGATTTACTAACGAATTGTTCTTAATTTGATCTTAGAAGTCTCTTCAGAGGGAGCAAGCTCTTGGGCAGAAACACAAACTTGGAAAATTTAGCCAAAAATATTTATTTTTATTTTTTTACTTTTGTCCCTAATTTCACCTTTTTTTGTTCTTAAACCCATGGCCGTATTAACTATAAGGTGCCTAAGGGTCAGACACTGGCAAAGGAACAGTATACATAGGTGGCAAAGCGAATATTCACTCCTGTAAGCCTGGAGTGTGACATGGACCCTCCAGGCTTGCAGTGGCCAGTAATGTAGGACTTGAAATTTTAAGCCATGCTAATAATAAAGGGGAGAGGCCCAAACTAATAACCTGCTTAGATCCCTGTTTGGAGTGTAATGCATCTCTGCTTATACACAAATGCATTGTTAACCACACAGTGGCAAAAAGTAGAGGTAACATGATGTGGAATTGTCACCAGAATTCTGAGACAGTTCTAAAATCCAAATGCCCCTTTCTAATCCTTTTATGTAATGGAAGGGTAGGTGAGCTATATACTGGTCAGTCACTTTCCATTCTCTTTCTTCCCATCTACTGTGCGACTGTCATGACACCTACTGGCTCTGGTTGGACTTGAACCCCTGTTTCCCACTGTTCCTTAGTGGCACAGAGAGTAGTGAGCAGAGGCACAATGTGCCAATAGAGCCAGTAGGTTTCCTGATAGTGACAAGATAGGACTTATATCATAGAGGTCTGCCAGCAAAGGTGAAGCATGCAGAAAGGGAGGAAGGAAGTTTGTGTGGCCGATGCACACCGATCATCAGGAACTATTAATGGGTATGAATAGGTGGGGACTTTACTAAAATGGAAAGTGTACGATCGTTGGTAGGTGCATTGTGACATTATCTTTGTAACGTACCAATGTTAGAATATGGGTTAAAATGAAAGATATATTGCCTGGTAAACTATGTCTTATTTGCATACGGTTATCCTGGATCCTTTTTTTTTTTAATGTTGATGGTTATATCTTTAAAGAATTTACACATTTTCAAGGATTTGGACATGGACTTGTAAACTAGTTCTGTGGGTAATGCTTCTTTCTAATCTTTTAATGTATACTTACATAATCCCTCCTTGGGGTTCCTGCAACTTGTAATATTAACAAATACTCAGAAAAGACAAACTAATGGCCTACCTCTGTTCGGTAGCTTATGCCTTCCGAACGCTGTTCTCCTAACTGTGCGGGACTATGCATGGGCAGCGGTACCAGTTTCCTGGGTGTCCGCAGGGTTGCATATCCGAAAACATATCCGAAAACAGTACCACGCCTTCAGCGACCATGTACCGCTGCCCTCGTTCGGGAGACAAAATGGATAACCGAAACACATGCATTCGGTTATACGAACGACGGCCACACAGGGGAAGCAATTGAACTAATTACCAATTTGTGGTTAACAGCCAAGGGTGGTTGGCGATTATGAAGGTGTGAACAAGGGGCCACACAGCGAGGGGGTTCGGTAAACAAACAGGGCATTCTGCTACACTGTGGTTGCTATGGATGGAGAGCAGAGGGACCTCCTGTTGGAGGTCTTATCTGTTCTCCCTATATCTCAATTACTCGGCATTGGGTGTCTGTTAAGGAACTGAGAGGTCAGAAGGGATATAACCTTATTTTCTGGTTAAAAAGTGCTAGCACAATGAATAGCCTAGGGCAGCACAAAACCAGGATACACTACTGCCTTATACCTCTTGTATCTTAATGATTATACCTTATTTTCTCTTGCCTTTATTGTCTTTTTGTCCTTGCACTGGATTGTAATACTTGGACGCCTCCATTTTGTTTTCCACTGCCCATGAAGTCTGCAGGTTGTTCTTCTGTGGGATTCTTTTGACGGATGGATTGTGGATAAATTAGCTTAGCAACTGACATGGAACTTTGCTTAAGCTCTGCCTATTGCCGAAATAGCAAAAGCAAAACCAGAGACACTTTAAAGACAAACAACAAAGATCCACATATGCAAACAGGAAGGACATTTATTTTATAGTCGAATAATAAACTATTTAACTTGGTAAAAAAAGTTTAAATGCCAAAGATTTTTCTGCTTCAGAGATTGTTTGTAAATTCAGTGATTAATTAGGAATTTTAGGATCAGCTAAAGGACCAGCAAAAAAGAGATCAAAATTTGTTTCAACACAAGAATAAAGTATACACTGAATATAATTAATACACTGAGTTAATTTATACACTAAAAGCCAAGGACATTTCCATGTATCTGCAATAGCTCAATGAGCTTACATGCTAGAGGGAGTGGGGTATAGTGACACAAACTGTATAAGTAGGGGTAATGAAATAGGTTGCAAGAAAAGTATTCACTGAGTGTCACGATTCGGGGAACCAAACACGCCAACACACACACACACACACAAAGTGCCGTACCGGACCTTAGAGTGGCCGGGCTAAGCACACAAAGAATAGTCAGGAAACAAGCCGAGTAAGGGGAACCAGAAGACAGAATAACGTGAAACAAGCCGAGGTCAAAGGGTAGGAGAAAGTCACAGAGTCGGATAACAAGCCAGAGAGTACGTAACCAGAAGCACAAGTTCAGAATCAATACTAACAAGCAAAGACCACAACAGGGCAAGGAGGAACAGGAAAGGTAAGTATTTAAACCATCAGGTTAATTCTGATTGGATGATTTCCAATCAGAATTAACAATCACACGTGGGAGATATTTAGACCTCCCACTGTGATTGTGGCACTTTGCCTTTAACGCCGGGTCAGGTGACTGAACCCGGCGTGTATAACCCTGGGCGGTCTCCCAGCGTGCAGCGTCATGCATGCTGCCGCTGGGGGACGTGGAGGGAACGGCGGGCGGCATCCGAGGCTGGAAGGATGCCGCTCGCCGTACCCACGAGGAGGAGGGCACCGTGGACGGCTGGAGGGTGAGTACTGCGAGCGGAGTGCAGCCTCCCCTCGCAGCCGCCCGCGGGAACCTGACATTACCCCCCCCTCGAAGACCGCCCAGGGGGCGGGAAGCGGAAGGCTTCAAAGGAAAGCGGGCATGAAAGGAGCGGACCAGAGAGGGAGCGTGCACATCGGAGCTTGAAACCCAGGACCGCTCCTCAGGGCCGTACCCCTTCCAGTCCACCAAATATTGCAGCCGACCCCTAGAAACACGAGAGTCGAGAAGGGAAGCCACCTCGTACACGTCGTCAGAGACAGCTCGAGGGGAAACGGGCCGCCCGAGGGGACGAGAGAACCGGTTACACAGCAAGGGTTTCAAAAGCGAGACGTGAAACGTGTTCGGGACACGCATGGAAGGAGGCAAATCAAGGGAGTAGGAAACGGGGTTAACCCTACGTAACACCTTGAAGGGACCAAGAAACCTGGGGGCAAATTTCATCGAGGGAACCTTGAGACGGAGGTTCCGGGAGGACAACCATACCCTATCACCCGGAACATAGGAAGGGGCCGCAACCCTACGGCGATCAGCAAACTTTTTCAGAGCAGCCGCTGAACGAGACAGCGCAACATGGACTTGATCCCATGTCTTCCGCAAAGAGGCGAGGTGCCGGTCCAAGGCGGGCATTCCCTTGTCGGAGAACGCACCGGGAAGGACAGAAGGACGAAACCCATAGGCAACCTCAAAAGGACTTAAGCCAGTAGACGAATGAGTCACCGTATTCCTGGCAAATTCAGCCCACGGAAGAAGGCGAGACCAGTCATCCTGGTGCGCATTAGTGAAGCAGCGCAAATACAATTCCACAGACTGATTAGCACGTTCGGCCGCACCATTAGATTGCGGGTGATAGGAGGAAGAAAACGACAAGGATACCCCCATCTCAGCACAAAAGCCCCTCCAGAACCGAGAGACAAATTGAGGACCCCTGTCAGATATGATATCCTGGGGTACCCCATGCAATCGGAACACTTCTTTGGCAAATACCTGAGCTAACTGAACCGCAGAAGGCAGTTTCTTAAGCGGAATGAAGTGCGCCATTTTAGAGAACCTATCCGTCACAGTCAGTATCACCGTCTGACCATCAGAAAGAGGCAGGTCCACAATGAAATCCATGGATAAGTGGGTCCATGGTTTCTTGGGTATAGATAGAGGCATCAGAAAACCCTGGGGTCTCATATTAGGGGACTTACATTGCGTGCAGACCTGACAAGCCTGAACAAAATCCACTACGTCTCGCTTGAGTGAAGGCCACCAAAACTGTTGAAGGAGGCCCTTGTAGGTTTTGGTAACCCCCGGATGACCAGCAGTTTTGGCTGTGTGAAATAAAGTTAACAACTTTTTTCTGTCATTAGCTTCAACGTATAGTTTACCAACCGGCGTCTCAGGGGGTGCCTGGGTTTGGTATGTCTTAATACTGGTAAGGAAAGGTGAAGAAACAACCAAACGGGTAGCAGCTATTATCTGAGACTCAGGTACAATAGGTTCAGGAGTTGGGTTAACAAATTCTACTGGTTCATGCTGCCGAGAGATGGCGTCAGCCTTGGCATTACGGCAACCAGGTCTATAGGTGATAACATATTGGAAGCGTGAGAGAAATAGAGACCATCTAGCCTGCCGGGCAGATAACCTTCTAGCATCAGCAATATAGGATAGATTCTTATGATCTGTTATAACCATACTTTTGTGTCTAGAACCCTCTAATAAGTACCTCCATTCCTTGAAAGCTAACACAATAGCTAATAGTTCCCTATTCCCAACATCATAATTCTTCTCTGAATCAGACAACCTTTTAGAAAAATAACAACAGGGGTGGAGGGGTTTGTCATAAGACAACCTCTGTGACAGTACGGCTCCCACACCTGACTCTGAGGCGTCTACTTCCATAACAAAGGGAAGAGAAGGATCAGGGTGGTGCAGCACTGGAGCAGAGGCAAATGCCTTCTTGAGGGTTTCGAAGGCCTTAAGGGCTTCAGGAGTCCAAACCCTAGGATGTAGACCTTTTTTTGTCAACTTCGTTATGGGAGATATGAGTGGTGAAAAGTTTTTATAAATTTCCTATAATAGTTGGCAAATCCTATAAAACGCTGGATAGCCTTTAGTCCTTGGGGAAGTGGCCAGGACATTATAGCTTCCAATTTAGCAGGATCCATACTGAAACCCTGTTCAGTAATGATATATCCTAGGAATTGCACAGAGGTCTGATCGAATAAACATTTTTCTAACTTACAGTAGAGTCCGTTCTGCAATAGCCTTTTGAGAACCATCCTAACATGGTTATGGTGTGACTTCAAATCAGGAGAATACACAAGTATGTCGTCAAGGTATACTACAGCACAGACATGCAATAGATCCCTAAGGACATCATTTATGAGGTCCTGAAACACGGCAGGAGCATTACACAATCCAAAAGGCATGACCAGATATTCGTAATGCCCACTGCGTGTATTGAAGGCTGTCTTCCACTCGTCATTCTCCTTTATACGGACAAGGTTATAAGCCCCCCTGAGGTCTAATTTGGTGAAAAATTTAGAACCTTTAACACGATCAAACAACTCAGTGATGAGGGGGATAGGGTAGGCGTTTTTAACCGTTATATTGTTCAGACCCCTGTAGTCTATACATGGCCTCAAATCACCCTCCTTCTTAGCCACAAAAAAGAAACCAGCACCAGCAGGAGAGGAGGACCTTCTAATAAAACCTTTTCTTAGGGATTCCTGTATGTACTCCTCCATGATTTGGTTCTCTTTTTCAGAAAGAGGGTAGACCTTTCCCCTAGGAGGCATAGTGCCCGGTAAGAGGTTTATGGCACAATCATACTCACGATGTGGAGGTAGCTTATCTGCCTCCCTCTTCTCAAAAACCAAGGCAAATCCGCATAAACAGAGGGCACAGAAACCGAGAGTGGTTTAGCCGTGGGTACGTTAAGTAAACAGACAGGATGTACATGAGCCACACAGTCTCGCTGACAAGATTCCCCCCAGGAAAGTATGTCTAAACAACCCCAATCAAGAACAGGGTTGTAATGGATCCCGGTAGGCGACCGGGACGTCTGATGGGCGGTTCCTTCGGGTACAGCAGAGGACGAAAGGAGGAAAGTGTGAGTGAGGCTGATCCTAGGGAGGGGCGGAAGGCGTTAGCTGGGAGGGGGAGCTTTTGATCGGGTTAAGCCTCACGACTAGGTGATGGGAGCCCGGGTGTACGGGCTCCTGGAGAGGGCTCCGGTTTTGAGGGAAGGTTATACCTTGCATTGGGTGGGCTAGGGTTGCTATAGGGGCTCATCTACAACGCTGTTGCCACGGGGCTTGTTTCTACCCCAGCGGGAAATCCACCGACTTGGGGATGGCACTCGGCCCACACCGTCACTTGTAGGGCGGGCCCGTGGGGCTGCTGGTGCACAACAATTAGTAAACCTTGGCCAGCCTCATACGGACAGGGGAGCCGCGACCTCTACAGCATATTCGGATTTCCCTGGGGAGACGAGGGGCGGCGGGTGGAGGCCTCCAGCGGTATACAGGTGGATTCTTATGTAGAGACAATTAATGTACTTCGCAGACTACTAATGGTCACTCGTACTGTTGCGGAGGGCGGCAGGGGAAGGTGGTCGTGGGCCTCCGGTGGTAAAATGTTAAGATTGCAGGCAGAAACTATTGCTACTTGTCAAAGGTCTTAGGCTACATATGCTGTTGCAGGGATCCGGAGGGGGGGGGGGACGGTCACGGTTATCTAACAATATAATCATAGGCTTACACGCAGGGTTATCCACTTTTTTTTTTTTTGTAACGGTTGGAGGTGTGACGGAAGGGAGGCGGTCAGGGGGAGCGGTTACAGGCCTCTCGGAATACTAAGCTGCGGCATACAATGCCGGATATCAACTGCTTCAGGTTGACTGAGAGGTTGTGGAGGGCGGTGGGAGGGACCGGTTTCCTTGCACACATCGATGTGAGAATGGGCTCATGCGCAGAGAAAAATAATGCATGTAGCAATCAGCTGATGGTCAACCGCGTTGGACAGGGTGGGGGGCCTAGGAAGCACTTTGCGACTGTCGGCCGGCTTGGGTTGGGGAGTCTGCCCCGGTCCCCTCCGGTGTATGGGTCAGTTGACTGAGCGGCTCTAAACATGACACAATCCAATGGATAGCTATCGGAGGAAATCCTCGGGTTGGAGTTCCAGGATAAAAGTGGGGGGAGGTAGGGGGGGCCACGTGACCCCCGTTGAATTGGGATTTGATTTCCGCTAAAGGTTTTCGTATGGATCCCCAGAAGCTTTCTGCTGTCATTGAATGGCCTCTACCACAAGGTTTGAAAGCCATTCAGCATTTTCTTGGTTTCTCTATTATAGACGCTTTATTAAAGGTTTTTCCTCTATTGTAGCGCCTATCACCCGTATGACAAAAAAGGATGGCAATACTCGTGTCTGGTCTCCCGAGGCACTTCAGGCTTTTGAATTTCTTAAAACTAAGTTCGCTTCTGCACCTATTTTACAGGATCCTATCCCCACACTGCCCTATATTCTTGAAGTTGATGCTTCTGATATCGGGGTAGGTGCTGTCTTATCCCAAAGAGAGTCGCCTGAGAAGCCATTGCATCCTTGTGGCTTCTTCTCCAAACAAATGTCCAAAGCACAAAAGAATTATGATGTGGGTAATCGCGAACTCCTTGCTATTATTTTAGCACTGAAAGAATGGAGACATTTGTTAGAAGGAACTAAGGATCCTATCCTCATATTTACGGATCACAAGAACCTATCCTACCTTAGTGAGGCTAAAAGATTGTCTTCTAGGCAGGCTAGGTGGTCACTGTTTTTGTCTCATTTCAATTACATTATCACCTATCGGCCAGGTGACTGCAACACTAAAGCAGACGCTCTGTCCAGACAGTTCGAAACTGCTGACAAACAGGAGATTGATGTTACTCCTGTAATTCCCCCAGAAAGGATAATAGCTACCACTATTTTGTCTATTTCTTCGTCCCTCTTGCAGGCCATACAAGCGAAACAAAGCATGGCACCTAGCAAGAGACCTACTGATAAACTGTTCGTTGATGTTCCCGAGAGACGGGAGATTCTGTCGTTGTATCATGAAACTAAGACTGCTGGACATCCTGGTATTTCCAAAATTGTGTCAGCTGTTTCTCTGTATTTTTGGTAGGATTCCTTACGCAAGGATGTCACCGACTATATAGGTGCTTATACTACTTGTGCCTGTATGAAATCTTCTCGTAGGGTTCCTTGTGGGCTGTTGCATCCGTTACCCATTCCCGAGAGACCTTGGTCTAACCTGTCCATGGATTTTATTGTTGAATTACCCCCTTCGAATGGTAACACAGTTATCCTAATGATAGTGGGTCGGTTTTCCAAGATGGCTCACTTTGTGTCTCTTCACAAGCTGCCCACGTCTAGGGAACTAGCACTTATTTTCGCCAGAGAGGTGTTTCGATTACATGGCATTCCCGTATCTATTGTGTCCGATAGGGGTAGCCAATTTATTTCCAGGTTCTGGAAAGCCTTTTGTTCGGAAATGGGTATTTCTCTCTCATTTTCTTCCACTTACCACCCCCAGTCTAATGGAGCTACTGAACGTGCCAATCAATCTCTGGAGCAGTACCTTCGTTGTTTCGTATCCCACCATCAGAACAATTGGTCTGACCTTCTTCCTTGGGCTGAGTTTGCTCGGAATAACGCTACTCATGATTCTTCCGGCAAAAGCCCTTTTTACGTTGTCTATGGCCAACATCCTGTTGTTCTTCCGGCTGCTTTCTCCTCACAGGGCATGCCAGTTCTGGATAAACATTTGGCTAATTTGCGTAATACTTGGGAGCAGGTTCAGCGTTCTTTGGTGGATTCCGCTGCTCGCCAGAAGGTGCAGGCTGACAAGCTCCTTCTTATGTCGTGGGGGACAAGGTTCTGCTTTCCATGCGAAACATTCGCCTCCGGGTGCCTTCTATGAAATTGGCTCCCCGCTTTATTGGTCCTTATCGTAGTCTGCATAAGGTTAATTCTGTTTTGTATGCCTTGGGTCTCCCTAAGAATCTGCGTATTCCTAATATCTTTCACACCTCGTTGTTGAAGCCTTTCGTACGCAACCGCTATACCCGGCATACTCCTCCTCCCCCTCCTGTCTCTGTGGAGGGTCATGAGGAATTTGAAGTTTCTGCTGTTCTTGACTCTCGTTTCCTTAGAGGTCGACTTTAGTACCTGGTGCATTGGAAGGGCTATGGGTCTGAGGAGCACAGTTGGATTTCCGCTGACGCGGTTCACGCTCCTCGTCTTGTGCGCTCTTTCCATTCTCGTTTTCCTGCCAGGCCTGGCCCTCCCCGCCCAGAAGGCGTGTCCTCAGGGGGGGTACTGTAGCGGTACTTACCCTTTCCAGGGGCCGGCCGGGGTCCTCTGTTCGAGCCGCGCGCGGTCCTGCTGCTGCACGAGCTGTGCGCGGCTCATCCGAAGGCTGTAACAGGAGGGCAGGCAGTGACCGCGAGAAGCGGACACATGTCCCGCCTACCTCTAAGAGCGCGCCGCAGGTCTCGGGCATGCTCTTAAAGGGACAGTGGGAGCCTAACTTGGAAAAGGCATCCCATTGGTCCCTGTCATGCCACACTCCCCATACTTACCTTTTGGGGGTGTGGATGTGACAGGGACCAATCATATTAGATGTTTAGGTATATATACTCACCTTTTTCCCTTAGTTCCTTGCCCTATCGTGGTTTCTATTTCAGTTCCCTTTAGCGCTTGTTGTGTTCCTTCGTACTTGACCTTGGCTTTGTTTCTGACTACGTTATCTGTTCTGTTTGCCGGCTTGCTGTTTTCTGTGTACCAGACCCCAGCTAGTCCAAGTTTACACTGTCTTTTTGTGCCCTTGACCTCGGATCGCTCCTGACTCTGTATCTCTCTCATTTACGTCGAGTCCGGCCACTCTAAGGTCCGGTAGACGTACCTTCCCTCTGTGCTGACATTTGTTTAGCTTAAATCCTGCGTGTTGGGGCATATTTTCGTTACACCTATCTCCTTGCTCAATAGAGACGTGAAGCTCTACGCTAAGCTCCTAGCAAACCGACTATCCGACATTCTCCCAAAACTGACACATAATGACCAATCCGGATTCGTTAATAAAGAAGGCCTTCTCCTAGCACTAGATGCAGAGAAGGCCTTCGACAGGCTCAATTGGGACTATATGCAGCATGTCCTTCAGCCATTTGGCTTCACACCACCAATAATCTCAGGAATCATGGCTCTCTACAACAGCCCGACAGCACAAGTAGCAAATGCGGGCTTTTTGTCCACACCATTCAACATCACAAACGGTACCAGACAGGGGTGCCCCCTGTCCCTGCTATTGTTTGTCCTATATCTGGAGCCATTAGCACACATCATTAGACACCACCCAGACATTAAAGGCATGGAAATAGGCCCAAGCGAATATAAACTATCCATGTTTGCTGGCGACATCCTTATAACACTGGGCGAAGTTACCACATCGCTACCAACCCTAATGCAACTCCTAAACACTTACGGTGGAGTGGCGTACTACTGATTAAATCAGACTAAGACACAGGCTCTGCCCATTGGCCTCCTGCATACTCTGGTCCAAGACCTCACACGGACCTATAAGTTCGACTGGAGGGACCACCACTTCAACTATCTAGGGGTCAAAATAGCGCCCACCTTAGAACGAATATACCACTACAACTATAAACCACTACTCCACTTGTGTAAAGCGGAATGCCTCAGATGGAAACCGGTTAAACTGTCATGGTTAGGCAGAATCAATACTATTAAAATGATCCTCCTGCCAAAGCTACTATATATATTCTGTCTCCTACACATACATGCCCCACCTACTTTCTTTAAACATCTCCAACGGACTCTGTCTTCATACATATGGGACTCACACAAACCCAGACTATCCCATCGCTTATTGCAGCAACGCACAGTAGAGGTTGGTGTAGGCCTTCCAGATGTCTATACCTATTATAAGGCAGCTAACTTAGAAGCTGCAGTAAAACTGCATACCCCCAAAGGCATATATCAATGGGTAGACATGGAAACTGCAAAATCTGTCGTGACACCCCTGGTGGACATCCTATGGACTCCCAAAATGCTTCGCCCCAAAGATAAAACCCTGTTTCCAACCACATTGTTTACCCTGCATCACTGGGATGTGCTAAGACACAAACAAAAGCCACCCACAAATTCCACCCACGTGCACCACTGACGGCCCTACGAGCAATCTCGCCATGGCTCTCACTGAACTCCTGGCTTAAACTGGGAATTAACAAATTACACCAAATTATGCAGCACAACCTTATCAAGTCTTTCCCAGACTTACAACGAGAATGTAAACTAACCAACTCTTCAATATTTCCCTACATGCAAATCAAAAGTATCATACCCTCACATGTGGCACAAACCACTATGAATGTTAACCACGGCAGAAGGGTAGTAGACACATTGTATGACAGATGCTGGCACACCCCAACCAAACCCAAAACTCTTGCCCCATGCTACCAGGTAGTTTTGAAAATGGTACCACACTGCCTCCCACCCTTCGTGGCCCTATGGCTCACGGACTGCGATGAGCTGATAACCGACACAGACGTGTTGGCGTCCCCCAATGCCCTCAAGGGCCTTACACCCCACAGACTCCATACAATGTACAGCTCTGTGTCACCGCTTTGCTGGAGATGTGGGGAAAAAAAGGCACAATGTTCCACATTTGGTGGACATGCCAGCGTATACGCCCCTTATGGGAGGAGGCACAGTCCATCCTACAAACTATCGGCATCACAGTACCACCACTGGATGTACATACAGGGTTATTTCTCTCCTACCCACACTCGACTCTAAAGTCGTAAAATGCATATTGGCACTCCCCGCACTAGCAGTACGAAATCTGATAGCAAACCAATGGAAACAGCCTCACTGTCCCACCTACTAACTAAAATCCACCAATACTACATGTATGAGGGCATGATGGCCAAAACTGCTTCACAAAAAAAATCCTTTCAAGTGTCCTGGGCACCATGGGCAGACTATTGGAATAAGGTAAACACTATTTAATGTAACATAGTACTAACAAAGAGGTTAAAGAGAGTGTCGATGTCACTGACTTGGTACAAACCTTAAATGCCACACGCACAGAGTCCCATGTCCCGAATAGACGCAATCTCCCCCCCAGATATCATAGAGGCCTCCACATACAGAATAATAAACTCAGCTAAAGTGTAGACCTACCGTTGCATATATACCCACTCCATATCATGCTCGAGTACAACTGCTTAATACTACCAGAGGCCATACTGAACTAACAAATACCACCCCACCTTCCCCACCCACCCCCTTCCTTTTTCTTTCTTCTGTATCCCCCTCCCACTGTTCACTCTCAGTTGAAAGCCCAACTCTAAGCTGAAATGTACTCCACTAGAATAGAGAAGTCGTCCACAGGTTAGTTTGAGATTCACATGGTTAAGTAACTCCAGGATACAATGTGCTGTATACAAAGAGTACACCCATGCGACCCCAATACACTATTCCAATTTCAATTATGTGCATCTCAGGGGCGTCCTCATCCCCCTCTATACCACATGCCGACTGTCATGCAGATATAAATAATTACAATTACAAATGTTTTCTTTTTTTCTTTTAAGGCATGTTAAAAATGGAGACAACTGCTGTATAACTCGAAACCCCAACACGTTCCCCCTCTTTCTTCTGTACCCCATTAACTTTATGAAAATAAAAGTTGTCAAATTAAAAAAAAAAAAGCAACAAAGCACCAGGCCCGACGGCTTTGATTGTAGCTATTATAAGATCCTACGAGAAGAACTCGTGCTTTACATGGAATCTTGGTGCAACAATCTCATGGAGGGAGGGATACCGGACAGAGACATGTCCCTAGCGGACATAGTCTTATTACCAAAACCTGGAAAGGACAATGCAATACCTGAAAATTTC
>OW240915.1:202015608-202026779 GCA_933207985.1 Pelobates cultripes | reverse complement strand
ACCTTCAGATAAGTCTTTCTCTTTAAATCCTTAGGCTGGTAGCCTTTGTGTACTGTCCCCTTTTTATTGTTATATATCATGGCTTTGCCATTTTAACTATAAGCATGATTCAAAGATAAAGGGACACTATAGTCACCAGAACAACCACAGCTTAAATGTATGGCCACCTTATAGAAAAGCCTAAAGAGGTCCACCCAGGAGTTTGGATTTCATGAAAGAAGAAAAGAAAGCTACGGAAGCTTAGTTAAGAAATCAATCTGAGATTATTAAAGAGACACTATAGTCACCAGGACAACTACAGCTTATTGAATTTGTTCTGGTGAGTATAATCATTCCCTTCAGACCTTTTGTAGTAAACACTTTGTTTTCAGAGAAAATGCAGTGTTTACATTTCAGCCTAGGGATAACTCCACTGGCCACTCATCAGATGGCTGCTAGAGGTGCTTCCTGTGGCAGTGCTGCACACCATTCAGTGTTTCCACCCTCCGCATGGAGACACTGAACTTTCCTCATAGACATGCATTGATTCAAGGGGGGGCTGGCTGACCTGTGGACCCCCGCGACCGGGGTACCACCTTCCACGTTTTGGATTATCAGGAGGCCCGATCAGTTTCGCACCGGGCCCCCATGGATTGTGTGTACGCCACTGGGAACATGTTTGTGTTCCTGACCCTATAGTGTTCATTTAAGTTTTATATTGGTATACTGTGTAGGGCTGGTTCTTTCATTTACTTTATTCATTACTGATTGTTAGTTTATACTATATAAGGGGTTACCACATATGAATTTTCAGCTTGACATTCTCCCTGATGTTATTTGTTGTTTGGGGTTTCTGTTAAGATAATATTATACACTTACATTTGGCAGGGGGCATTAGATGCTGCTGTGCTCTCTCTTTATTACTTTAAAGATGACTTCTTGCTTCTCTCTCCAGTGGGCACTGTAACCCCACCTGGGTGCTATCACAGTGAAGGAGTTTAAGCATGCGTGGGATAGGCATTAGGCTATCATAGCTATACGATAAGGCCAGGGACTAATGAAAGTATTTAAAAATTAAATTAAATTGGGCAGACTAGATGGGCAGAATGGTTCTTATCTGCCGTCACATTCTATGTTTCTATCAACCAATGATGGCCCCTGAATAGAGAGGCCAACAGCACGCCTTCATTCAAAAGCAGCAGGCTCTGCTACCCACATGGAAACTCAAGGGGAATACCGTGAAATGTCTTCTTAAATGAGACTAGGCATGTACAAACCCTGCTGAAACAGGAAAGATTTCAAGCCTGCATCATTCTTGACGTGCCTATATGCTCTCAAGTAAGTTTCTCCAAACAGCTGCCAATGAGACAGGAGGAGCCCTGCAGAATTGTATTAAAGAGACACTCCTATATTTGTTTGGGTTACTACCCTCCCCTCCAGAAAAAGTGTTTCTAAACTACTGCAAATATTTATAATATATAAGAGGGGGCATATTTGCCCTTTCCTCCTATTGGTTATACTAACCTATGACCTAGTGTCCTTCTCTTGGCTCCCAACCATTGGCTGTGGCCCTCATACTAGTAGTCAGGGGGTGGATCTTTTACCCCCCAGCCCACATCCATGGTGAGTGGGGGCTCTAAATAATTATACAATAGGCATGTGCCATTGCCCACACCTCCACATATTGGCATGTAGACCCCCCATTCTTCCCCAACAGGTGGCTTGGAGTACCCAGTGTCCTAGCCCTAACCCGATTAAAATTAAAATACCTTCCCACCTATTCACTAAATGCTGAACATCAGCTAAATGGCAGCTGAATGCTGTTCGTGTGTCTCAATTCACCTGTTTTAAACTATTTAACTATTCACAAAATTCACCAATTTTTTTTTTCTCCATCCTAACCTTTAGTCGGGTACAGTTTGGCTGTCTGTAATCAGCTGAACCTCCATATAACATTCACAAACAGCTGAATTGCAAACAAATTACAACCAAATTGGGTTCAATATGTTGTTCCAATCCCCCTGATATGGAACAAAACCATTGCACCAAACTCTTAACAAGATAATTTACTAAAGTAAAAATTCTAAGTGGATTTCACATTTTATGCCAGAGTGGCCTGACAGCATAGCCAACTTCAGTTTGACCTGATTTGACCTTTTATTTGAAATTCGCTCTGAATTCTCCCTTTAGTGAATAACCCTATAAACCCCTTGATCTGAAGTCACCCTAATGTTACACCAAACCCTAACCCTATGAGGAATACATTATATATCTATATCTATATCTATATCTATATCTCTATATCTATATCTATATATATCTCTATCTATCTTTTTTTATAAAGCAGGGAAAATCAGTTTCAATTGGTTTGCAATTTGATTAATCTATTTTCTTATAAATTGCACTGCAGTAATTAGATCCATTTGAAAGTATCAATTCGCTCAATGCAGGTACCATTCGGTTGTTAGTAAATACTATAAACTACAGGGACATTTTCACATCCAAACTCGGGACAAATGATTTGAATGCAAATGAAATTGCAAAAGCAAATTTGAAGCTTTGTAAATAATTCCCACTATTTTACAATACAAAAAGCAAACAACCTTTTGTTTTACATTAAAATTGTGAAAGAAAGTTGTCCCTCTGGCACAGAAATGTTATTTGAGGACAGAGGAATTGTATTCTCTTCCTGTAGAAAATATACTGTTGTAAGCATTGTGAAAATGAATTAAGCTTGCAAACAGCCAGTGATTTAAATTTGTACTGAGTGAAAAGAGGCAACAATTTTAAAAGCTTGCCTTGCTCTTGAAATGCTGTAAGTTATCATGTTATATTTCAAGATTTGTTACACAAAGAACAGCATTGTAATTTTATAACAAGACACGGAGGCTCATATTGCATATCCCTTTCTTTACTGTCCACCAATAGCAGCAAAGAATACAAACAGAATGAAAAAATAATGAACATACAGTAACATAGGCCCCTCCCCGCTCAGGTCCCAGTATAATAGGCAGAAGTATAATAGGCAGCACTTCCTTTTCCTTCCCTTCCATTTCCCTCTTTCTTTGCTGCTCCGACACAAAGATAAGTACGTCACACTTTCTCTTTGTTTACTTGTTTATTAACTGCTATTGATATTATTATTGATATTATTATTGATACCCTGGTATTACACTGTATAGGGGTATCTGTTATTGGCTCTTTATTGTTTTCTATTTTATTTATTAGAGATTTGATTTATTGTTTTTTCCATGCTTGCATGATGCTTCACTTCTGTGTGTTTTTTTTTTTTTTTCCTGTGTGCCCAGGGTCCAGACCTCCCCTGTCATATACTTCTGTTTATTACCCCCCTTTTTCCTTGTATTTTTCCTTTCCTCCATCTTGCTGTTATCTTCCCTATCCCTTGGCGCCATTTTGCCCCCGTTTCTCCACTGTATTCGGCTGTTTTCGTGCACGAATTAAGCCCGTTCGGCTGATTCGTCACGTACACATGCTGCTCACTTTTCCCGATAGCACCATTCGCCTGTTTGCCGCGTTCCACTATTTTTTGCACAAACTGCCCGTTCGTCTCTTTTTCCCCTCTTCCTTATGCTAGTCTATCTATTTCCACAAATTCGTTTCTTTTTCTACCGAACGTTCGTTTTTTTTCTTAAGTTAGCAAATTTTCACACTATTTTGCCGCGAATCTTGTGAGATTGCCGGCTGCCATTTTCTGACTTCCTGTCTTCCTCCCTGCCTTGTGTGTGCGTGTGCCACTGGTCTGGGCCCTGGTGAGATCTTTTTCCTGTTTGCTTCAGTTTTGGGTGACTAACCCATACTATTCTAATACCTACTTAGGGATTAGGTCCTTCACTCTCCGTTATGCCTAAACCCAGAATACCTTCTGGATCCCCACCCCCTGGGGAGTCTGATGCCCCATTTGTTTTGGGTGAGGCCACTGTCACCTCGGGCACTTCACTCACCCTGATAGACAGAACCACCCACCCTGAAGGGGCACAATTCTTAGCGCTACAGTGCTCAGTGACAGACCCCATTATGGCAGCCATGGGGTCCATGTCATCTACCCTCTCCCATACTATTTTTCAGGCCCTATTGTCACGTCCTTCGGATGAGCATTACTCGGGCTCCACGATGCCTCTATCGCGTCCTCCTGTGGACCCGCCGTGAGAGGCACCCAGAAAGGCTACCCATAAGGCCAAACATCCCTTTGCCTCCAGAAACACTATGACTGGCGTACTTACGGTCGCCCCAGAAAGCGTGTCCCATCCATGCAAAAGAGCCTTCAGGTGAGGAGGCTAAGATTGAGTCGGACAGTGACTCTGATATGGATGCCGCAGATGTGGGCTTTGACCTCCCCGTCGGTCCCCTGGCCAAATTATTTGACTTGGTGGAAGACGCCAGAGCGGGGAACCGCATGGTTGACCCTGAAGACCTACGTGGTTGGGTCCAGAGAGCAATTTGTATTGCCTGGAGCATTAACACCTCCCTCTCTATAGAACGGCATAAAGCCATTTTATTTAAGAATCAACCTAAACTGGCCAATCTCGCCCTCACAGAAGCCGGTAAGGACGCCCAAGGCTTACTCTTCGGGGATTCCTTTATTAAAGATTTAGGGCGTTTTTGTTGGGGCATTTACAGCCCTTGACAAGGCCCAAGCCTCTATGGGATGGATTTTCCAGGGGCGGAGCTCCACCAGGGCCGGCAGATTCAGGAGCTGTCTGTCCGGCCGTACCTACTTCCAATCCCGTGGCACGGGATGAGGCTCCTTCCAGCAACGTACTAACTACCAGGAGACTAATTCCCATCCCACCTTCTTCCCGTCACGTGGACGCCAGTGGCGATCCAGAGGTTTCCGGGGCAACTCCAGTTCCAGATGACCCTACGGTGAGTTCCCTCATACCTCGTATTTCTTCTCTTGTTTGTGTAGGGGGCAGACTCCAAAATTTTGCTTGGGATTCATTATCAACTGGGAAAAGTTGTGCCTGATCCCCGCCACTCGCATGGAATTCCTAGGATTCCTCGTGGACTCGGGGGAGGCGACGCTAAGCCTGCCGATGACCAAGATTCGTTCCATCCGCAAAGAGCTTCGCAGGGCCCTCATCTGGCCCCAGCTCACTCTGCGACAACTTGCACGGCTCATCGGCCTACTGGCCTCGTCTATACAGGCAGTATTTCCGGGCCCGCTCCACTACTGAGCGCTGCAGCTCCTGAAAATAGCGCACTTAAGAGCCGGTGCATCCAACACGGATCTGGTGTCCCTGGACAGCGAAACAAAGGACGAATTGCGTTGGTGGATCCTCAACCTGTCCGCATTGAACGGCAAAGCGATCTTATGCTGGCTGCCAGAGTTCACGATCGACTCTGACGCAAGCCTTCATGGCTGGGGGGCCCATTGCGAGGGCATTTCGACAGGAGGCCGTTGGTTGGAATCTGAATCCTGGCTATACATCCACGCGCTGGAGCTCCTGGCAGGCTCCTTCGTACGGTAAGTGGGGCCGTGTCGTAATGGAGGTGCTTATGTACCTTGATTTGTTTAATCACTCTGAATTGTGGGACTGTAGATATGTGGAATTTTTTCCTTAGCCTGGCCTTGAAATTGGTTGCAAGTATCGACTTTAACCTGTGGGCTCCTGTTCCTTTATGTTTTCACAGCCTGATCCGACAAGATGGAATGCCATACTTCGGCTTGTGAGGACTCCTCCCGCTGATAAAGTTTGGTCCTTCGATCATCCGGTCGTGCTTCCCTGTTGTTGAAGTGTTATCCTCTTCAGCACTAAGTTGTCTACTTATTGGACATTATCGCTGTTTCTTGGTTTTGACATGATTTTCTACGGTCGCATCTTCAGAAAGAGGGAAATGGAAGGTAAGTGCTGCCTATTATACTGGGACCTGAGTGGAGAGGGGCCTATGTTACTGTATGTTCATTATTTTTTCATTCTGTTTGTATTCTTTGCTGCTATTGGTGGACAGTAAAGAAAGGGATATGCAATACTCGCCTCCGTGTCTTTAATAAAATCATGACTTTCCGTCATGTAATAGCAAAATCATGCAATTTATATACAAATGAGAGATAAAGTAGCTAAGACTTTATCAGTTTTCTCTCTTAATTTAAGCTTACAAATGATGCAAAACAGACATTGGCATGATTTATCTAACAATTATGCATACATTTATCTAACAATTATGCATAATTGTTTTACATAGCAATTATGAAAGTCCGTTTAGGCACTCTCAGTAGATGCACATGAACAGGTGAACAAAATGTTGAAAGAGGAAAAGTGCAAATAAATCACAGAGCTCCTATAAAAAAATATTGTATGCATTTTGTCGACACTGTTTAAATATAGACCAAATATGACCAACTTAATGTAAATAGCCCCCAATCTATGCATTCATTTTGTGGATCCTACTCACTAAATCACGAGTTGATAATCATCTTGGAAAATTAAGATCACAGTAGAGAAACGTGATGCACCCAAAGTCCAACATTTTAATTGAAACACGTTATGTGCAGAGTTCGCCAATCTCATCCATTCTAACAATTCTTATGTTGTGTTCTCACATCTCAAGCTGTTGGAAATGACGAAATAGAAAGAAAATCTGTTACCATCTTGAGCTCAGGCAGTAAGACCGCATACAGACCGGTGGGAATACATGATATAAAAACCCTATTTTATGTGTTTATAAAATAATGTTTGTTTGATTTACAAGGATCCAATGATCTTTTTTCTTGGTGTTGCAGCAAAATTATGCCAAAATTGCAGTTTACTAACTGTAATGCAAATTCGTAAAGGTTCCAGTTTGAGTGGGAGCTCCCACTCCAATGCTATACCAGGTGAGGTTAAGTGTAAAGTATCTATGACAACACAATTAACTATTTTAGGGGCACAGCAGAAAGCAGTCCCTAGAGTCACTGAAAGTGAAAATAAAATAAATTCTGTAAGCTAAGCAAGTCATTCACATGTCCATCTCTCTATAAGTGTTAGGGACCAGGAACCAGACAGAGACAGAACTAGATGCAAAAACACCTTTATTAATAAATAACAAAGAAATAACCAAAAGAGCGGGTAGTCAGACGAGCCAGGATCAGGAGAACGGAGATCAGCAAAGTCAGGAACAAGGCCAGAGTCAGGAACCAGGAACAAACAGGAAACACAGGAATAAGGCAACTTCTGGGGAACAGGAAACCACGCAAGGGCAAGGAGGTACTGGGATTTGCTGCTTAAATAGGCTGCACTGATTAGCAGCAGGGTTGATTACTATTCTCAGGTAAGTAATCGTGGCAACATAGTGAAGGAGCTGATCGTTAATCTCAGCTGAAAACTCAGAAACTGAAAAAGGAAGGGTTGCTGTTTAAAACAGCAAAGAAACCCTGACAATAAGATGGACCCAATCAATCACAGTGCTCCATAGATGTATAGTTATACACATTACCAGTCTTGCGGGATAGGAGATATAAGCTGTGATTGGTTGCTGTCGAAGCATGCATAGATCTTTATAAAGTTCCACCTTACATGATCCATCTGCATCGTAGGGATAATTGTGGCACAAAATTTTAAAAATGATATTTTGTAAAAATTATGAAAAATAAATATTATTATGTCTGACAGCATACCATCAAAGGACTCACGTGAATTACTTTTTGTTTTGGTTTTTTGTTGTGTTTTTTTGTTTTTAACTGTTTTGTCAGGATAATTTTTTTTTATACATCCATTTTTGGAGCTAAAAAGTTTTTTTTTAGGTCTCAGGGAACTCCACACTTTGTTAAACAAATTTCAAAATAATGAATTAATGAATTAATTGTGTTGGAAAGACCCATCCAGTTCTCTTATTGTGAGGGAGGCAATCGGATCTCTCTTGTGACATGTTGAGATCATAATGTGTAAATTAAAAAATATTTACACCCCATTTGCTTTCAATCTGACAACAGGTACTGTTACTTTCTGGTTTTGTTCGCTCAGTGGATCTAAACTCAAGAGGCACAAATGCTATGCATTTGTTTCACGTTCCACTTTTTGGAGATTTGGTTGTTGTCTAATCTGTAGACAGTTTTCTATCTTGCGGCAGGAGATTGTATTTTTGAAGTCTGAGATTTGTAAATTATCTGGTGAACAAACTCAGACTGGAACTGCTGCAAAGCCACTGCCGCAGAGACATACTAGGAATGGCAGATGGATTACTGTAGGATCTGGTAGACTTAGAGTTGTGGATAAAAGGCATTTTGCACAGTCTGTTGCTCTACACATAATTCATTTTCTGCACTTTCAGAGTGTAATGGTGTTGTGGAGTGAGGCACTGAGGCTAGTGCTGTTGTGGAGAGAGGCACTGAGGCTAGTGCTGTTGTGGAGAGAGGCACTGAGGCTAGTGGTGTTGTGGAGAGAGGCACTGAGGCTAGTGGTTTTGTGGAGAGAGGCACTGAGGCTAGTGGTGTTGTGGAGAGAGGCACTGAGGCAAGTGGTGTTGTGGAGAGAGGCACTGAGGCTAGTGGTGTTGTGGAGAGAGGCACTGAGACTAGTGGTGTTGTGGAGACCAGCTTGGAGACTATGGTGAGGCCTAATAGAAAGCAGTTGTTGTTGGGGGATTCCATTATAAGAGGTGTGGAAATGGACAATGGTGGTCTTGTTAGGTGTCTTCCCGGAGCTACTGCTCACAGAGACAGGAGATGTATCTGTAATATTGTTAAGCAAGCAAAGCAGGAAGGGGAATTGGATGTACTTGTCCATCTAGGGACAAATGACTTGGCTTGCAATGAGGTTTCAGAGGTTAAGGAAGTTTGTAGTGTTTTTGCCAATGATATACGGCAGGTTGCTTCCACACGGTCATTCTCTGAAGTTCTGCCTGTGCATAACACTCGACGACAGGCGGATGCGTATTAGGGACTTTAATTTGTGGCTTGATGAATGGTGTCGGGAGCAATGATTTGGCTTTACTTCTCTTGGTAGCTCTGTTTGAAATGGAAATAAGCTGTACAAAAAAGATGGTTTGCATCTTTCTCAAAAGGGAACAAATGTTCTCAGTGAGCAGTTCAGAGGTTTTGCTAGGATGTATTTAAACTAGGAGGGGGGGGCAAAAGGGTGATAAAACATCAATCCAATTGTCCACCAAAACAAGGACAGAAGGTGCCTGTAGCAAGTGTGTTAAAAAATTATAAGCTTAGAGTCATGTCTACAAATTATTGCAGTTTAGGGAAAAAGATCCATGAACTTTTGGCAATAATGGCAACTGATAGTGTAGATTTAGTCGCTGTTACTGAGACATGGTATAATGAGAAAAATGACTGGGACATAGCAATACCATGGTACTCTTTATATAGAAAAGATAGGAAAGGCAAGAAAGGGGGAGGGGTGGCCCTGTATGTGAAGGATAGCATAAAATCTAGCCTAATAAAAGTTATTGAGGCAAACATAGAGTCCGTTTGGGTTACGTTAGAATTTGGTAATCACACAGTAACTCGTGTAGGTGTGATTTATAGGCCCCCAGGACAAATTGAAGAGTTAGATAATCTACTAGTTGAGGAAATAGCCAAAATGACAATGAAGGGGGAAGTTATCATCATGGGTGACTTTAATCTTCCTGATGTAAATTGAAAAACAAAATTAGCTGCTTGTGCCAGGAGCACACATATTCTAAACTCCCTACTGGGATTGTCTCTAAAACAAGTTGTTGAGGAGCCAACTCGTAAAGAGGCCATACTAGATTTAGTGTTAACAAATGGAGATTTGGTATCAGATATTACTGTTGGTGAAAGTTTAGGATCCAGTGATCATCAGTCAGTGTGGTTTAATATAAGAACAGTGACTGAGTCACACCACACAAAAACAAAAGTTTTAGACTTTAGAAAAACAGACTTTTCTAAAATTAGAATGTGGGTAGAGGAGTCATTATCAGACTGGAGCAATTTAAATGGAGTTCAAGAGAAATAGGATTATTTAAAAGTTGCACTATTGAAGGCAACAGAAAATTGCATTAGGTTTGTCAATAAAAGCAAAAAATTCAAGAAACCACTGTGGTACTCCGCAGATGTGGCCAAAATAATTAAAAAAACAAAGAGTTAGCATTTGGGAATAATAAAAAAACCCAGAGTGAGGAAGACAAAATGATCTATAAGATTAGGCAGAAAGAGGCTAAGCAAGTTATAAGAGCTTCCAAATCACACACAGAAGAGAAAATAGCACAGTCAGTAAAAAAGGAGGACAAAATGTTTTTTAGATACATAAATGAGAAAAGAAAAGTAAAACAAGGATTAGTTAGATTAAAAACAAAAGAAGGAAGGTATGTAGAAGAGGATAAAGGTCTAGCTGACTGCCTCAATGAATATTTTTTGTTCTGTATTTACAGATGAAAATGAAGGAAAGGGACATCAGTTGAGAAAAAGGATAAATGAGTCATTTATTACACGTGAGTTTACAGAGGAAGAGGTTCTATTTCAACTCTCAAAAGTAAAGACAAATAAGTCAATGGGACCTGATGGAATACACCCAAAGCTATTAAAAGCGCTTAGTGGTGTACTAGCAAAACCATTAACAGATTTATTTAACCAATCATTGTTAACAAGAGTAGTCCCAGAAGATTGGAAGTTAGCGAATGTTGTGCCCATTTACAAGAAAGGTAATAGGGAGGAGTCCGGCAACTATAGGCCAGTAAGCCTTACTTCAGTAGTGGGGAAAGTGATGGAAACCATGTTAAAGGATAGGATTGTTGAACATCTAAAACACATGGATTTCAAGATCAGAGACAACATGGGTTTACTTCAGGGAGATCATGCCAAACTAATCTTATTGATTTTTTTTGATTGGGTAACTAAAGTTATAGATCAGGGTGGTGCAGTAGACATTGCTGACCTAGATTTCAGTAAGGCTTTGGACACTGTTGCACATAGAAGGCTTATCAATAAACTGCAATATTTAAGTTTTAGATTCCAATCTTGTTGAATGGGTAAGGCTGAGTGACAGGCAACAGAGGTTTGTAGTCAATGGAATATTGAATATTCAAAGCTTGGACTTGTCACCAGTGGGGTACCTCAGGGATCTGTACTTGGACCCATTCTCTTTAATTTTATTAGTGATATTGCAGAAGGTCTTGATGGTAAGGTATGTCTTTTTGCTGATGATACTAAGATATGTAACAGGTTGATGTTCCAGGAGGGATAAGCCAAATGGCACATGATTTAGGTAAACTAGAAAAATGGTCAG